>OY804575.1:173929401-174227011 GCA_963680875.1 Bathymodiolus brooksi
TTCACACTTACTGAAGACTGAATACTCTTACACTGGAATTGTTCAAAATCATGACAAGAACAGATTACTTTTGATGATGATGATATCTGCTTTGTACTTATAACATGCTTAGTTGTATTTGTTTAGTGTAAGTTCAGTGTAACAAGTCTGCAGGTAGACATGTCGCCCCACTCAGACACATTACACAGACGCAAACCCAATCTGTCAATTTTTCACACTTTGTAAGATATCCCATCTCATTAATATGGAATTGTGTAAGGACCTGTTCACCTCAGTCACTGTGGGGTCTTCAATTATTCTTGTAATAAAAGGGTGGGGCCGTTGTGGTCATGATCGTAGGGTAGTTGGATTTAAAACTACCTATGCAATCAGTGCCTATCACCACTAGCGTTGTGAGTTTGAATACCACTCCAGCAAGATGTACTCAATACAACTTATGTGATAAAGTTTGAGAGGTTGGTGGTTTTCTCCAGTTTCCTTCATCAATAAAACTAACTGCCACAATATAACTGAAATATTGTTGAAAGTGGTGCTAAACCACCATAACACTAACCCACTATAATAAAAGGGAATTCCCCAGCTGAAATGTATCTAAATAAATTTGTTAATACATTTATTGTCCTAATAAAGGTTGTTTTTCACCAGTAGAAGTGTTAACATTGGCTGATGTACTATTTATTGTCCTAATAAAGGTTGTTTTTCACCAGTAGAAGTGTTAACATTGGCTGATGTACTATTTATTGTCCTAATAAAGGTTGTTTTTCACCAGTAGAAGTGTTAACATTGGCTGATGTACTATTTATTGTCCTAATAAAGGTTGTTTTTCACCAGTAGAAGTGTTAACATTGGCTGATGTACTATTTATTGTCCTAATAAAGGGTTTTTTTCACCAGTAGAAGTGTTAACATTGGCTGATGTACTATTTATTGTCCTAATAAAGGTTTTTTTTCACCAGTAGAAGTGTTAACATTGGCTGATGTACTATTTATTGTCCTAATAAAGGTTTTTTTTCACCAGTAGAAGTGTTAACATTGGCTGATGTACTATTTATTGTCCTAATAAAGGTTTTTTTTCACCAGTAGAAGTGTTAACATTGGCTGATGTACTATTTATTGTCCTAATAAAGGTTTTTTTTCACCAGTAGAAGTGTTAACATTGGCTGATGTACTATTTATTGTCCTAATAAAGGTTGTTTTTCACCAGTAGAAGTGTTAACATTGGCTGATGTACTATTTATTGTCCTAATAAAGGTTTTTTTTCACCAGTAGAAGTGTTAACATTGGCTGATGTACTATTTATTGTCCTAATAAAGGTTTTTTTTCACCAGTAGAAGTGTTAACATTGGCTGATGTACTATTTATTGTCCTAATAAAGGTTTTTTTTCACCAGTAGAAGTGTTAACATTGGCTGATGTACTATTTATTGTCCTAATAAAGGTTTTTTTTCACCAGTAGAAGTGTTAACATTGGCTGATGTACTATTTATTGTCCTAATAAAGGTTGTTTTTCACCAGTAGAAGTGTTAACATTGGCTGATGTACTATTTATTGTCCTAATAAAGGTTTTTTTTCACCAGTAGAAGTGTTAACATTGGCTGATGTACTATTTATTGTCCTAATAAAGGTTTTTTTTCACCAGTAGAAGTGTTAACATTGGCTGATGTACTATTTATTGTCCTAATAAAGGTTGTTTTTCACCAGTAGAAGTGTTAACATTGGCTGATGTACTATTTATTGTCCTAATAAAGGTTTTTTTTCACCAGTAGAAGTGTTAACATTGGCTGATGTACTATTTATTGTCCTAATAAAGGTTGTTTTTCACCAGTAGAAGTGTTAACATTGGCTGATGTACTATTTATTGTCCTAATAAAGGTTGTTTTTCACCAGTAGAAGTGTTAACATTGGCTGATGTACTATTTATTGTCCTAATAAAGGTTGTTTTTCACCAGTAGAAGTGTTAACATTGGCTGATGTACTATTTATTGTCCTAATAAAGGTTGTTTTTCACCAGTAGAAGTGTTAACATTGGCTGATGTACTATTTATTGTCCTAATAAAGGTTTTTTTTCACCAGTAGAAGTGTTAACATTGGCTGATGTACTATTTATTGTCCTAATAAAGGTTGTTTTTCACCAGTAGAAGTGTTAACATTGGCTGATGTACTATTTATTGTCCTAATAAAGGTTGTTTTTCACCAGTAGAAGTGTTAACATTGGCTGATGTACTATTTATTGTCCTAATAAAGGTTGTTTTTCACCAGTAGAAGTGTTAACATTGGCTGATGTACTATTTATTGTCCTAATAAAGGGTTTTTTTCACCAGTAGAAGTGTTAACATTGGCTGATGTACTATTTATTGTCCTAATAAAGGTTGTTTTTCACCAGTAGAAGTGTTAACATTGGCTGATGTACTATTTATTGTCCTAATAAAGGTTGTTTTTCACCAGTAGAAGTGTTAACATTGGCTGATGTACTATTTATTGTCCTAATAAAGGTTTTTTTTCACCAGTAGAAGTGTTAACATTGGCTGATGTACTATTTATTGTCCTAATAAAGGTTTTTTTTCACCAGTAGAAGTGTTAACATTGGCTGATGTACTATTTATTGTCCTAATAAAGGTTGTTTTTCACCAGTAGAAGTGTTAACATTGGCTGATGTACTATTTATTGTCCTAATAAAGGTTTTTTTTCACCAGTAGAAGTGTTAACATTGGCTGATGTACTATTTATTGTCCTAATAAAGGTTGTTTTTCACCAGTAGAAGTGTTAACATTGGCTGATGTACTATTTATTGTCCTAATAAAGGTTGTTTTTCACCAGTAGAAGTGTTAACATTGGCTGATGTACTATTTATTGTCCTAATAAAGGTTGTTTTTCACCAGTAGAAGTGTTAACATTGGCTGATGTACTATTTATTGTCCTAATAAAGGTTGTTTTTCACCAGTAGAAGTGTTAACATTGGCTGATGTACTATTTATTGTCCTAATAAAGGTTGTTTTTCACCAGTAGAAGTGTTAACATTGGCTGATGTACTATTTATTGTCCTAATAAAGGTTGTTTTTCACCAGTAGAAGTGTTAACATTGGCTGATGTACTATTTATTGTCCTAATAAAGGGTTTTTTTCACCAGTAGAAGTGTTAACATTGGCTGATGTACTATTTATTGTCCTAATAAAGGTTTTTTTTCACCAGTAGAAGTGTTAACATTGGCTGATGTACTATTTATTGTCCTAATAAAGGTTTTTTTTCACCAGTAGAAGTGTTAACATTGGCTGATGTACTATTTATTGTCCTAATAAAGGTTTTTTTTCACCAGTAGAAGTGTTAACATTGGCTGATGTACTATTTATTGTCCTAATAAAGGTTTTTTTTCACCAGTAGAAGTGTTAACATTGGCTGATGTACTATTTATTGTCCTAATAAAGGTTGTTTTTCACCAGTAGAAGTGTTAACATTGGCTGATGTACTATTTATTGTCCTAATAAAGGTTTTTTTTCACCAGTAGAAGTGTTAACATTGGCTGATGTACTATTTATTGTCCTAATAAAGGTTTTTTTTCACCAGTAGAAGTGTTAACATTGGCTGATGTACTATTTATTGTCCTAATAAAGGTTTTTTTTCACCAGTAGAAGTGTTAACATTGGCTGATGTACTATTTATTGTCCTAATAAAGGTTTTTTTTCACCAGTAGAAGTGTTAACATTGGCTGATGTACTATTTATTGTCCTAATAAAGGTTGTTTTTCACCAGTAGAAGTGTTAACATTGGCTGATGTACTATTTATTGTCCTAATAAAGGTTTTTTTTCACCAGTAGAAGTGTTAACATTGGCTGATGTACTATTTATTGTCCTAATAAAGGTTTTTTTTCACCAGTAGAAGTGTTAACATTGGCTGATGTACTATTTATTGTCCTAATAAAGGTTGTTTTTCACCAGTAGAAGTGTTAACATTGGCTGATGTACTATTTATTGTCCTAATAAAGGTTTTTTTTCACCAGTAGAAGTGTTAACATTGGCTGATGTACTATTTATTGTCCTAATAAAGGTTGTTTTTCACCAGTAGAAGTGTTAACATTGGCTGATGTACTATTTATTGTCCTAATAAAGGTTGTTTTTCACCAGTAGAAGTGTTAACATTGGCTGATGTACTATTTATTGTCCTAATAAAGGTTGTTTTTCACCAGTAGAAGTGTTAACATTGGCTGATGTACTATTTATTGTCCTAATAAAGGTTGTTTTTCACCAGTAGAAGTGTTAACATTGGCTGATGTACTATTTATTGTCCTAATAAAGGTTTTTTTTCACCAGTAGAAGTGTTAACATTGGCTGATGTACTATTTATTGTCCTAATAAAGGTTGTTTTTCACCAGTAGAAGTGTTAACATTGGCTGATGTACTATTTATTGTCCTAATAAAGGTTGTTTTTCACCAGTAGAAGTGTTAACATTGGCTGATGTACTATTTATTGTCCTAATAAAGGTTGTTTTTCACCAGTAGAAGTGTTAACATTGGCTGATGTACTATTTATTGTCCTAATAAAGGGTTTTTTTCACCAGTAGAAGTGTTAACATTGGCTGATGTACTATTTATTGTCCTAATAAAGGTTGTTTTTCACCAGTAGAAGTGTTAACATTGGCTGATGTACTATTTATTGTCCTAATAAAGGTTGTTTTTCACCAGTAGAAGTGTTAACATTGGCTGATGTACTATTTATTGTCCTAATAAAGGTTTTTTTTCACCAGTAGAAGTGTTAACATTGGCTGATGTACTATTTATTGTCCTAATAAAGGTTTTTTTTCACCAGTAGAAGTGTTAACATTGGCTGATGTACTATTTATTGTCCTAATAAAGGTTGTTTTTCACCAGTAGAAGTGTTAACATTGGCTGATGTACTATTTATTGTCCTAATAAAGGTTTTTTTTCACCAGTAGAAGTGTTAACATTGGCTGATGTACTATTTATTGTCCTAATAAAGGTTGTTTTTCACCAGTAGAAGTGTTAACATTGGCTGATGTACTATTTATTGTCCTAATAAAGGTTGTTTTTCACCAGTAGAAGTGTTAACATTGGCTGATGTACTATTTATTGTCCTAATAAAGGTTGTTTTTCACCAGTAGAAGTGTTAACATTGGCTGATGTACTATTTATTGTCCTAATAAAGGTTTTTTTTCACCAGTAGAAGTGTTAACATTGGCTGATGTACTATTTATTGTCCTAATAAAGGTTGTTTTTCACCAGTAGAAGTGTTAACATTGGCTGATGTACTATTTATTGTCCTAATAAAGGTTGTTTTTCACCAGTAGAAGTGTTAACATTGGCTGATGTACTATTTATTGTCCTAATAAAGGTTGTTTTTCACCAGTAGAAGTGTTAACATTGGCTGATGTACTATTTATTGTCCTAATAAAGGTTTTTTTTCACCAGTAGAAGTGTTAACATTGGCTGATGTACTATTTATTGTCCTAATAAAGGTTTTTTTTCACCAGTAGAAGTGTTAACATTGGCTGATGTACTATTTATTGTCCTAATAAAGGTTGTTTTTCACCAGTAGAAGTGTTAACATTGGCTGATGTACTATTTATTGTCCTAATAAAGGTTGTTTTTCACCAGTAGAAGTGTTAACATTGGCTGATGTACTATTTATTGTCCTAATAAAGGTTTTTTTTCACCAGTAGAAGTGTTAACATTGGCTGATGTACTATTTATTGTCCTAATAAAGGTTGTTTTTCACCAGTAGAAGTGTTAACATTGGCTGATGTACTATTTATTGTCCTAATAAAGGTTGTTTTTCACCAGTAGAAGTGTTAACATTGGCTGATGTACTATTTATTGTCCTAATAAAGGTTGTTTTTCACCAGTAGAAGTGTTAACATTGGCTGATGTACTATTTATTGTCCTAATAAAGGTTTTTTTTCACCAGTAGAAGTGTTAACATTGGCTGATGTACTATTTATTGTCCTAATAAAGGTTTTTTTTCACCAGTAGAAGTGTTAACATTGGCTGATGTACTATTTATTGTCCTAATAAAGGTTGTTTTTCACCAGTAGAAGTGTTAACATTGGCTGATGTACTATTTATTGTCCTAATAAAGGTTGTTTTTCACCAGTAGAAGTGTTAACATTGGCTGATGTACTATTTATTGTCCTAATAAAGGTTTTTTTTCACCAGTAGAAGTGTTAACATTGGCTGATGTACTATTTATTGTCCTAATAAAGGTTGTTTTTCACCAGTAGAAGTGTTAACATTGGCTGATGTACTATTTATTGTCCTAATAAAGGTTGTTTTTCACCAGTAGAAGTGTTAACATTGGCTGATGTACTATTCATTGTTTCAGGTTCTATAGTACTTTCTGTCTCTAGCATCTTACTTTCCATCATCTGTTTTCTGCTTCGATTCAAAACACCTTCCTGCAAAATATTTGTTATCAGCAAATTAATTAATATTTAGTATTTAATTTGTTTGTTAATATTGTGTTCAGTTAATCAATAAAATAAAAACCTTCATGAAGAAATTACTACCGGTATATTAAAATTGTAAAAATAGACTTTTAATACCTCAAATGTACCTGGTACTTATTTTTTTCTCCTACCTTATATGGCGGGATGGGGGCTGATGGACATTTTTTTTCTTTATTTGTTATTTTTAAAGAACTCATCTCATTTCACATGATCACACAATCAGTGTGTTATCGAAATGTCAGTGTAAAATCCAAGCTAAAATATATACATTATATATTAACAATTGGTACTAGTAAGAAAAAGAAACATTGAGGTTTTGAAAAGAAAAGGCCCCCAAGGTGGATGTTACCTGCATTTCAAACATATCAAAAACTGATATAGTACTGAAATCAAATTAATTAACTGCTTGAAATTTCATTACATCATAGAAAAATCAAAGTCCACAAGTAGTCTGTTATTATTCACATGGTTTACAGATGCCTCCAGTTTGTTTAATTGGACAAAATTATTAGTATTGAAATATTCTCCACAGCAACTTACAACAAATATAAAATATACCCTGGTATACCATATTTAGGGTTGTATAATGCACATTGGTGCATAATACGCACCCCCTCTTGGCCTTGAAAATCTCCAGAAAAAAACTAGTTTGTGTCTATAATGCGCATGGACTTTTAAAAAAATCGCCGTCGGAAATGTAAGAATTAAATATCAATCGTATATATTTTTCAGTCCTTTGAGCATGTTTCATTTGCTGGGAGAATTTAAGAACCATTTATCTCTTTTCCTCTTCAATAAAGTTGCAAAATATTAAATGTGTTGGGTTTTATTGGCGGACATGTGATTTCCCGGTCTGGGAAAGAGTGAAACACATTGTTCCTGTTTATAATGCGCACCCCTCCTACAAATTAAAGAATCTGGGCAAAATCATGCGCATTATACAACCCTAAATACGGTATATATTTTTAGTTTTTTCTCTCACATTTTACATTCAAGTAGCACTTAAAAACAAGGAGGAAATATTGGTTTTTCCCTTTTCATTTCTTTTAAAACAAATCTTTTTCAAGAGTTTGGTTTAAAATGTTTTTATATGAAATCATAAATTATACCTCATACCTCAAATGTCAGCCTATTCTAACATTACTTGTAGACATTTTGCCCATTTTAGAAAATATATATATCTATAAATGGTGGCCATCTTCGATGTAAGGTGGGGTTGAGATTTATTTATTTCTGAAAAGGGAACAACACAAGGACCATTCCTACTATGTTTGGACTAATTTGGTTCAGTGGTTTCAGAGTAACAGATTGTTAGATAATTTTTTGTTGTAAAATTAAATCTAATTTATCTGCAAAAATAACTAATGTTACAAATTAAGCAACAAACATCAAATAATTAAAGTATAAATTTCAGCTTATTCCAGATGTCAGAGTAGAAAATTTTGCCATTTAAAAAAAGTTTATTTTCAGTAATGCAAGACATCCAGGATGGAGGGCATAGTTGTCAGATATAATTTTATTTGGGAACCACTCATGGACAATCCAAGCCAAGCTTGGTTTAATTTGGCACACTGTTTTCAGAGGAGAACAAAAAATGAAAAATTAATGACAGATGGACAGCTGCAAGGTGGCAAAACCTAACCTTGATTTTTGGCCTGATGAGCTGAAAACAACAATGTCTTGACACTTATAAAGGTAACTGCATGTACACACTGATATTTGTTAAAAATCCTTATAAATCTACATGTATTAAAGATTAATGGTTCTTACCCTTCTTTTATCACTGATATTTACAGATATTGCCATTGTAAAACAGGCAGAAGTTGTACATAACAGGAAGATCATCATACGTCTCCATCTCACTAACCTCTCTTCTTCTGGAAGACTTGAATACAAAATTATATAATTATTAAACCAGTCCATAAGGTAACAACTGTAAAAGATGCTCATTTAAGGTCAGGTTTTGAACAACTCTCTGTGGAGATAAAATATGAAATCTGAAATTTATTTATATAATCTCAATGCATAAATGTATATATTAATTAAATATAGCATGCAAAAAAAAATACTGGAACATTTTTTTGTAATTTAATTTTGACTGAAATATTTTTTTACAGTGCAATTAAAATAATAATGCATTCTCTATGAAATTTTGATATACACAACAAACCTATTGTTTTATCCAATTAAATCTAACACTTATTTTGGGCTCTTTTGGGTCTTTGGTTTACTTGTTCCAGTGACTTTTAAATCATTTGTCTATCTTATCTTTTGACTGTGAGCGTACCTGATGATTGTTATTCCAGGAATATTTCATGCACATTACATTAAATATCTACTTATAAAAAGAAAGTTTAAACAGTGATGGTCATCAATTCCACCAATATGAACATAACGAACAATCACCTTTCATCACCTATATTTTTATTACCTGTTATTTTTTCCAAGAATTTCTCCTACACCTAGATTTGCTATTCCAACTCCAAGCATTTGTATAGAATTAGTTACTCCCATTGCAGTCCCTAACATTGACTGTTTCACTACCAGTGGTAAGGCAGGCCATATAACTCCCTGTAACAAAAAAACCAACAATATTTTCATAAGTCAAGTTCATTTCACTCAATTAAGTCTCTCAGATATCACTGACTTGTAAAAATATTTTAATATATACTATCTCTGCATCTTCGGAACTTTAGCTAATTTAATTTCATTTTTTTTTCATTATATTTTTTGCTGTGGCTATGAATTTAAAAAAAAATCAAAATTTCATTTTTTATTGTGTACTGAAATAATCTAACTAGCACTTAAGAAGTATTTTTCCAATAAAACAATTTGATGTTACGTTAAACTTTTAAAGTTCTATATACTATTAGAGCAATAATAATTGTAGTTATAATTTTCATTCTACGATAATTACCAGAATTCCAATAGAGTAATTTAGCCACAATAATAATTGATTTCTTATACAAGATATTTATTGTACTGTTGTCAAATTCTAAAACAATTACAGTTGAATTTGTCAAAAGAGAATATTAATAAGTTTACAATTAATAGAGAGTTATAGAAATAGTATAAAAATAACTTCTATCTGGATTATGATGTGTCCGTTAACAGTAACACGACCGGTGCCAATAGTTAAGCAGGAATTGCTTGTCCTTCTGGAACACCAGATTTCATTCCTGGTTTTTAGTGGGGATCGTGTTGTTCAATCTTCAGTTTTCTGTGTAGTGTTTGTTCTTCTGGAACACCAGATTTCATTCCTGGTTTTTAGTGGGGATCGTGTTGTTCAATCTCCTGTTTTTTACTGGGGATCGTGTTGTTCAATCTCCTGGTTTTTAGTGGGGATCGTGTTGTTCAATCTTCTGGTTTTTAGTGGGGATCGTGTTGTTCAATCTTCAGTTTTTAGTGGGGATCGTGTTGTTCAATCTTCTGGTTTTTAGTGGGGATCGTGTTGTTCAATCTTCTGGTTTTTAGTGGGGATCGTGTTGTTCAATCTTCAGTTTTTAGTGGGGATCGTGTTGTTCAATCTTCTGGTTTTTAGTGGGGATCGTGTTGTTCAATCTTCTGGTTTTTAGTGGGGATCGTGTTGTTCAATCTTCAGTTTTTAGTGGGGATCGTGTTGTTCAATCTTCTGGTTTTTAGTGGGGATCGTGTTGTTCAATCTTCTGGTTTTTAGTGGGGATCGTGTTGTTCAATCTTCAGTTTTTAGTGGGGATCGTGTTGTTCAATCTTCTGGTTTTTAGTGGGGATCGTATTGTTCAATCTTCAGTTTTTAGTGGGGATCGTGTTGTTCAATCTTCAGTTTTTAGTGGGGATCGTGTTGTTCAATCTTCAGTTTTTAGTGGGGATCGTGTTGTTTAATCTTCAGTTTTTTAGTGGGGATCGTGTTGTTCAATCTTCTGGTTTTTAGTGGGGATCGTGTTGTTTAATCTTCAGTTTTTTAGTGGGGATCGTGTTGTTCAATCTTCTGGTTTTTAGTGGGGATCGTGTTGTTCAATCTTCAGTTTTCTGTGTTGTGTTTTGTTGACCATTGTTTGTCTTTTAAGCCTTTTTCTTTTGGCCATTGCATTGTCTGACCTTCTGTAATTTACAACTTCTGATTACCCCTATGGTATCTTCAAACTTTTCTTACATCCAATAGACTTACCAGAAAGCCTTTAAACTGAATGGAGATATAAACACTTGATATCAGCTGTATAAAAGACAGCAAAACATATTGAAATAGATATCTAATATGATAGATGTTTGAAGTGATGAAAGGCCTTATTTTTGAGGAAGCAAAATATCCTGAACTTATGTTAATATTACATGTATTAATTAACAGTGTTTTATCTTATACCACATTGTTTTTATTATTTCCTTTCTAAACTCTGTATATTCCTGTAACTAGTTAAAAAGGTCTGCTGTTTATAAATCCCATATATATGTTAATTTCATACTAGATTTGTCTTAAGAACTTGTCCATTCAGATTTAATTTGAATTCGAAAAATGAAGAGACGACTTGCATAATAACTGTAACCTTTAGGTTGCAGATACACCTACTGTCAGAAAACCTTGGTCAGAAATGAGAGAAAAAGTTTTGTTTATTTAATCACCATACACTGTGTAACTGCCGACAATTTATACCTGATTGTGAATTATATGTTATCAAATTGATATTGTATAATTAGATCTCAACTAAAATGTTCTACTAAACAGCCATAACAGACCAATATTTATAGGATATTTACACTAGCCATAGAATATGAAAATCCGAGCCATGCTGTTCCTACCAATGGATGGATGTGTGTAAAGGCAAAGACAATATAGACAGGTATCATCATACAGGAACAAACCATCAGCATTATACTTCTCTTGCCAATACGATCCTAAAAAATAATATACAGTTAAACCTGTGTACAAAATCCACTCATGGGAACCTGAAAATGTGGTCTTTATGAGTAGTTGCCCTTTATATACAGGTTAAAATTATATCCACTATTCATTACATGTAATGGGAAAAATGAAATTGCCCTTTATAAACAGTGATTTTCCTCTGAAAATGACAAACAAAATTACTATAAATAAGCTATGGAAACAACTAATCAGAGAATGAGACAATGAGAATATGTCATTAAAGTCATCATAAAAACAGATCCCAATTATGAATTCAGCAATGTATTTTAAACCTGGCTTAAAATCAACTTTAAACTGGCATAGCTAATAATAAAAAAAATTTGTATCCAATTCAGAATTACTCAGCTAATAAGTACTAAACAGAGGAAACAATTAAACAGATACAGTAGAACTTCGCTCGCTCGAACTCGAAGGGACTGTCAAAATCTGTTCGAGCCACTGAGGTCCCGTAGTTTTAGAGAGAAAAAAACCTGGTTCTGACCCGGGACAGATTCATTACGCTATGATAACTGATGCACAGTAAAATGGGCCTTTCTCGTAAAAAATATTTAATTCTTTAAAAAGTTCGCAAAGACTACGGCTTCTGAATACCTCTTTGGTATCTTCAAACATACCTTAGAAACGTTTTGTTCACTTTGATCGCGATCTATATTATAAACAGGAAATACGAGGTCGGGTATTAACACTTGGATCGATATCGGTATAATACTTGATAATTAGGATATATATTTTTAATGGCCAATTTTCAAATTTCAGCCATTTTCTTTTTTTTAATTTGAATTTGAAGCAATTATATTTGTTTCTTTTGATATTATATACACATATATACTCAGGTTAATCGGAATTTCAGTACAAGTACATTTCTATTTTTTGGGGGTATTTAGATGAACCCTGAGACCACGCAGTTTGATATTATTCGATCCCAGCAACTATAAAAATATAAATAAATAAAAAAAAAACACTCTCAATAATAATAATTCATGTAATAACAATTTTAAATATTGTTTTAATAAACTTTATTACGATTGTAAACATTTGTTTTAATTATTGTCGAGTGTAAGCTCGGCTTGGTACAATCAGCGACACGAGTCTCGGGTTCAATAATCGTTCTTTATTAATCATAATTAATGGTTAATAATCAAGCCACAGCTGAATTTAATGACTAATTAACACAAATGATGACAAATTTATCCCTCTACCTGTAATTGTTAAGTAAACAATTATCTGTTGGTAATCTGACATTTATTACACCTTGTAGTAAGCACATTCAACCGTAACATACATCTGTCAATTAAATTGCGATGTTTGAGTTTGACGTGGTAAAACTTGTGATTTTATTATTGACGGGACCATTTATTGAGTTCGACTGTTCGAGGTATCGGTGTTCGAGTGAAAGAGGTTTTTTTACTTAGAAATATAAGGAAAATTGACGGGACTTTCAAATCAGTTCGAGCCATCCATGGTATTCAACCCATCCGAGTTCGAGGGACCGAGGTTTGACTGTATACATTTCTGTATTAACATATTCAGTTATAAAGAGGACCCAAACAGTTGATTAGGTTAGAGTTAGGGTATGGTGTTTAATGCGACTTTCAACAATATTCCAGTTGTATCATGGCAATCAGTTTTATTGGTAGAGGAAACCGTAGTACCCAGAGAAAACCACCAACCTGCTGCAAGTCACTGACAAACTATAGCACATAATGTTGTATCGAGTACACCTCGCCATGAGCGGGGCTCAAAATCACAACATTAGTGATGATAGGCATTTATTGAACAGGTAGTTGTAAATCCAACTACCATATGATCACGACCACCCCTGCCAAATAGTTGGAAAGTCAAACCAAGCACTGAAAAAAAAAACAACAAAAAAACTAATCAAACTATCTAAATCAAAGCCAAATCCAGCTAAGACTATCTATGTCTCAAGAAAAAAACGTTGGTAAGAATTCTGAAATATTTGCAATGATGATAAACTTACTATAATCAAACCAATGAAGGGTACCAACACTATTGACATGTCATACACTACACCCACTATTATAGATGATGTCCTAGGACTGTAGTCATATTTCTGATGTACAAACAAACTGTAAAACAAATTTATATTTATCTTGTCTTGTTTTATTAAAAAAAAACCAGATCTGAAGAAATCCCATTGAAAATGACACTTCCCAGGCTGTCAAACTGTAATTATTTTATATTAAACTTTTTTTCCCTATGAGCAATCAAATTGGCAGAAAAAGGTCATTACCCATATTTATTATATTATTTAAAATTCATGACAAATAAAACATTAAATGAACTCTAATGTATCTCTATACCTTTGTAATTTCAGTGGGTTATGAGAATAAAGATATATTTTGTATATTGAACTATATATGAAAAAATATCTAAACTTTAATCACCATTTAATTAAGTATGAAAAATCACACTGTTTATACAGCAATACTGATATGTAAGTGATCTATTAGATGTTTATCTGTAATTAGTGATAGTGAAATCATTTAAATTGGTGTAATGATCGAGGTTCAAATGGCATGATCTTAATCATTTGCTTTTTCAATATCTTGGCGGAGGGCGATACATATATATGTGAGATAGGCATTATAACAAGGTATTAAACATGTGGGGAAATCAGTTCTTGAATATTTTATGGTGGTATGCTGGGTTGGCAGTATATCAGGGTTTTAAAACAGTAAATTCAGCTTAAGTGCTGAGGTTCATGGAGGTAAGCAGTGCAACTGTATATCTGTTTTGACAAGAGTTATCTGACCTTGCATCAGCCATAAATGGCCAAAGAGAGACATAGTAGAACATTACTGTTATAACCAACAACCAAAAAGTCAGGGAAAAGTGTTTCATGTCGGATATTTTCTAGAAAAGATACAAAATAAAAATGACCAGGAAATCTATGGTCTACATTTGTTGAAAATAATTATATGTTAGTATACAAAAAACAACAATAAACCAAGTAAAATGTGTACATCCGATTCCTCTCATAAACACTATTGTGAAATTCATTTTGCTATCCACTAGGTTCTATGGAAAAATCAATCTTTACAGATTCAAGTCTGACTGATAAAATTATCTGTAATACTGGTTAATATATTATAATGGCAGTTTTGAAGGTCGAGACAGGCATTATCGCTAGTATCGCAGTGAGTTCAATAGATGAGCTGTGATACTACTGATAATGTATGTTGAGACCTTCAATACTGAAGTTATTGTATTTATTGGTAACGTCATAATGTATTTCACTGATCAATAATTATCCGTATCTGGGTCAGGTCGTTGATACTGACAATGTCACTCTGAGAGATCAAAGGAAACATGTCCAAATTTCCAACAATAAAAATTATAATCATAAAAATATTAACATATACAATTTGATCCAAAGTTATTGTAAAATAGAGGATGCAATTGATTCTATTATTAAGTTTGTTGAGCTTCTTTTTGTAACTAGTCACGACACATGATTTATGGATTATGTTTTTCTCAGACCATTTTACCATTTAAAGAATAACAAACTTTATGCCTTGAACATCTATCGTCATTCTACCCTCCAGAAAATTTCCATGTCGTCACTTTGTCAAATTTGTTAAAACATCTCACAATTTCAAAGTATACCATACCGCAGCAAGCCACAAGAACTGCTGACATTTTTCTTGTTCCATATGGAAGGGTTGTTTTGATTATTTCGAAGTGTAACAAGTTTGTAACTGTCAGGTTTTATCATTACTGTTTTATCATTACTGTTAAATACTTCCATTTTAAAATGGACTGTTAAATCAGATCAGGTAAGATTTTAGAAAAATTCCCACATTATGCTTACAAGGATATTGTAACATGGGAGGTAAGAAAAATATGAACCATTAGTGATCCAAATAGTTGTAAAAGCATATCTTAATAGCCTTATTAAGAACATACAGATATTTCTACCTTTCTTAAACTACACTAATATAACTCTTACAAATTTTTGGGATTGCGTTTTAAGTGCTTGATGATCCCCAAGCTGTTGTGCACCATATAGATCCATTATACTGACAATGATGGCTGATAAAAAAGCTACTCCACATAATATGACACCTAAAATGAATTAATCTCTTACAAGTACTTTTATTTGTTGTCCATTAAAAAAAAATAATGGAAAGGAAAGGAAGCAATGTTTAATACATGAAAACTGAGGACCAAAGAAATGTTTGCCAGAACTGTTATTTGCCATAAATGATTAGGCAAATAGTTATACCTGTATTCCATGTTCAATTGTTAACTGTGACATTCTTGTTATTCTATTTTGCCTGTCTTAGACTACATTATATATAGAGTTTTCCCTGCTTTTTAGTGGGGTTCATGTTGCTCAATGATTAGTTTTCTCTGCAGTATTTTGTTGATCATTGTTTGTCTTTTTGTTCATTGGTCATTATCTGTCTTTCTTCCAATTACTCCTTTGGTATCAGTGTGTCAGGAGTGGTCATTGGAAGCCCACAGCAAGGTAAATTTTCTGAACCTATCCATTATACAAATAGACTGTTTTACTTGTGGCAATAAAACATCTGCAATCATAGCTCCATCTTTTTACCTATAATGCTGACTTTTTGGTAAATCTTGTAAAAATTTGTAAATATATTGTTTGTTTGCTTGATGGTGTTTAACGCCACTATCAACAATATTTCAGTTATATCGTGGCAGTCAGATTTATTGGTGAAGGACTCGGAGAAAACCACCGACCTGTCGCAAGTCACTGACAAACTTTATCACATAATGTTGTACACCTAGCCCTGATCGAGATTCGAACTCACAACATCAGTGGTGATAGGTACTGATTGCATAGGTAGCTGTAAATCCAACTACCATACGGTTACGGCCACGACGGGCCCCCAATTTGTAAATATAGTTGAAATACTGCTCAGTTGATGTTAAACAACAATCAATCAATACTTTCCATAAAATTTGCCTGTACATAATAAACAACCTTTATTATCCTTCGCATGAATGAATACTGTCACGATTGATTTATTTTTCATGTATATTGAAGCCCTCCATTCTAAAACATCTAAAATCTAAAACATACTGACAGAGGTATAGTATGTCCTTACAATTACATATTAATGTCAATAATATTATAGGTATGTTGGAAATACTTTTTTAGTTTAGCCAGTAAATATAATATTAACCTACCAATCCACAATGTCCATACCAATCCATAGTGATTTGCCAAACTTTCAGAAAAGAAGAAATTGAGTACGCTGGCAAGTCTTGACATTGCAGTTTTCCAGGCAAATGAGAAGGCCAATTCTTTATTTCTAAACCAGTATGCAATAATTGTACTCTGTACAACTGTAAAATAAAACAATTATATATGAAACAAATCTCTTTGGATTAAGTGTAATCAGGAAAGTGAAATATTTAGGAAGAGTGTAAATTATTAATATGAACAACTTTAGATTTGACAGTTATCAAAATTTATCAAAAAGGTGGTGGGTTTAACATACCCCACTTTCTTGGGGGCAAACATTAAGAAAAAGGAAATAATAAAATGTTCAGTATATCAAGAGGTACAAGGGTATGCTTTGAAGCCAAATGACCTTTTTTATTTTTGCTTATCCATTTTGAAAGCTTGTCCCCCATTTCCGGTTCTCTCCTGCAGATTGCCCCCACTTCCCAGTCCACTTTTAAAGCTTGTCCCCACACATTAAGGTCCACTCATTTAGGTTTTCCCTTACTTTATGGTCCATTCCTAAGGCTAGAGTCCAACAAGCACCCCGCCCCTCAACATAAACCAGTCGACTCATATGCCTCTGAACAGTAATGGTCTGCAATATCCCCAACTGCAAAAACATGAACTGCTTCCTTGGCAATCACTAAACTCTAGCATCTAGCATAGGACAGGCTAAAAATGTTAGTGGTTAAAAAAGACAGGAAATTTGACAAGGAATCTAAAGAAGTAAAAAACCCATCAAAATCTTGAAATAAAAATTCTAAATTTTGGGGATCGCTCACCTTTGATCCCCTCATATCTGTCATAGCTATTCAAAATTACAATCATATGCTAAAAGGGAGGTAAACAATTTTATTTTCCGATACAGTACCAGTTTTAGTTTGTATTTAAGGTTAATTAAGTGACTTATCTGGAAACCTCTTATTTAGAAGTAAAAAAAAAGACACATTGCAGGACAATATGTTATCAGAAATACAATCTTTGCTATTTAAAAGACAAGTTAATTTATCTGAAATAATTCTGATTGTGCATTAAGAATTATTAACGTGAGCAATTCAGTTACCTGTCAGCGATCCTCCTCCAGATCCAAAAATAAGTCTTCCAGCTAACATCAATGGAAACATGGCATCTGTATCTTTTAACATAGCACCAACAGCAAATGTAGATGTTCCCAGTAAACACAGGAATGAAAAGAGTAATACTCCAACTAAAAATCAAATATAATAACTTCTATCATGACAAAAAAGGGAACTTTCATACAGCAGATGTCAAGCATCATAGTTGTACTAGGATAATTTTTATCAGTATAATTCTTAAAATCTCATTGGATAAAACATTCTGATTTCTAAAATTGATATTGTTGATATAAAACGTCCATAACATATGGATAAAAGTTACTTTTAGCTGTTGTCTCTATGTTTCCAAGGGACATAACCTAACAAAGGGGCTATTGTGGTCATGATCATATGGTGGTTGGATTTACAACTATTTGTGCAATCAGCACTATCACCACTAAAGTTGTGATTTCGAATCCTGCTCAGGCGAGGTGTACTCGATACAACATTATGTGATAAAGTTTGTCAGTGACTTGCACCAGGTCTGTGGTTTTCTTCGGGTACTCAGGTTTCCTCCACCAATAAAACTGACCGCCACAATATAACTGAAATATTGTTGAAAGTGGCGTTAAACACCATAAACCAAAAATGGTGAAAAGATTTTGGTTTGAGACATTGTGAGAAAAAGTCTTCTTTAAGATAATTATTAGGAAAAATAGAATATAAAGTTCTTTATTCTATTTTTCGGACAATAGTTATTTAGTACCTGTGTTTCCAAGACGATCAATCAGTACACCTGCACCAATTCCTAATATAGCATTCCTGAAAATATTAAATTTAAATCTTCATTTAAGGATTGATCGCAATTTTTGTTCAGTTCATGAAGAAATAACCTCAATCTGATTGAGGTTATTTCGAATGAACCGAACAAATAATTTCGATCAATCCTTATAAATTAATTCAAACTTTTTTTGCTATGATATTGAAAAATATATTTATTTTTCCAAAATAAGGCAAATAATCGGAAATAAATTTAAATAATGCTAAAGGTGCCTCATTTAAAGAAAATCGCCCGATGACAACGGCACGCAACACCTTGGGAACGACGTCTATTTTCAGATTCAGTACATACGAAAATGTACTCAACTTTTTAAACCAATCAAAACACGCATAAAATGACATGTGACTCTAAAATTAAATTATATTCTGAGATACAGACATCTTATAATTGACCATACAATATAATTATTCTCATGCCTTTCATTTACAAAAATTAAAACAGAAAGATAAGCTTTTTCATTAATTTTTTTTACATTATTCTCTGTCATATAAAATGCAGAATCACTAGTACATGTACGTGTCTGTTTCATCATTAATCTGTATAACTGAGACGTGTGATTTAATGACAGACTTTGGTGTTTTTAAAGTTTATTTCTGCTTTAAAGGACTACAGTAAAATCTGTCTAAACTGAACATTCTTGGGACCAATTTTTGTGATTTGAATGGACAGGTGTTTGGTTTGTACAGGTTAATTTAACAAATATTTCCTATTTTGGGACTTTATTTAAAGTTCAGTTTAAACAGGATTTCGTCTTACTCAGGGAGGTAGTGCTATATGCCCCTCAGGACCCAAAATTGGATTAATAAAATGTCATCTAAAAGTTCTAGGGTTCATGTATTGTATTTTTTTTTAAAGCAAAAAAGCAAAGTTCTTGTTTAGCAATTTCATTAATGCAAATATAATCAAAGACATGTGATAATAACAACTTACGTCCAGGCATAGATAGCATACAGTAAGTTAAACTGTTTTGATGACATTCCTAAACAATCTTCACATTTAACACAGGATTCATTGTATCTAGTAGTATTATCTGTACAATTTGATATCTACAATGACATGTACACATATGAAGTAGGGGATTACATTAAACACTGTTATAAATAACAACATTACAATTTGAAAAACATAAATAGAGAAAATTTAGTCCTAATTATCCAAGTTGTAAGTCTCCTTATAAATAGTTTAACAGTGATATGATATAATCTCTATTATAAACCTGATTTGCTATATACCTGTACTATCTATAACAATGGTCTGAGTGAGTGGGTGATTATTGTTCAACATCAAATGAGACATTTTTTAGCTGTATAATGTCAAGAACTGTTCATATGTCTTTGAGTGAGTGTTTATATTTTAATGTCAATGGAACAATTTTCCAGTTTTACCATGGTGAGAATAAGTTACATTCAATGAGATGATGATAATGTCCACTTTGTACTAGACCAACATGCTTACCAGTAGTTGAATTTTTATTATTCTAGCTCACTCAAACAACAGTCTGCAGATAGACATGTTGCTCCACTAGGACACACCCTGGAAAATTAGGGGCCTTCACGGTCGTGATCGAATGGTAATTGGATTTACAGCTATCTGTGCAATCAGTGCCTATCACCACTTAAGTTGTGAGTTGAAATCCCACTCATGTAGAGAAGTATTTGATACAACATTATGTGACAAAGTTTGTCAGAGACTTGCAACAGGTCAGTGGTTTTCTCCAGGTACTCAGGTTTCCCCCACCAATAAAACTGACCACCACGATATAGCTGAAATATTGTTGAAAGCGGCATTAAACACCCATATTATAATCCTTTGTTTCAGTAGTTTCAGAGAAAATTCTCAATATGAATTACATGTATTGTCAAAATTTCACAACATTAAAGATAAACGATTAAAATGATCTAAAAATACAATTCTTACTCCCTCTAATCTGTGTTGTAATACTCCTGGCATATCAAAACAAAAGTACATTCCAAATGTCAGAAAACAGGTGAAAAATAAAAGCACAAAACGATATGAACCTGAAAGATACAATACTGCTGTATGTAAATCACTACATTATAAATATAATGAGGAAAACACAGTAAACAAAATGAAGTCGTTAAGGGTACACAATCCAAATGACTACATGCCATTTACTTCATATGAATGCCATATAAATAAAAGAAATATATGTCTAATATAATTTTTCAGCTATATCATAGCGAGAACAAGTTATATTGGAAGAGATAATAATGATATCTGCTTTTCACTAGACCAACAGGCTTTGTTGGATTTTTCTAGTTCTAGCTCACTGAAACAACAGTCTGTGAATAGACATGTCGCCCCACTAAGACACATCCTGATTCCAAGCCAACCAGTCTTTGCTCTTACTCATTAATGCTGTGTGCTTATGGGAGAAGCAGCAAATACCAATTTCATTCAGTTTAATAGTCCAAATACTACTCTACTGATAGCTTGAAATTATTTTTGTTTGTTAAGACTTTTCAAGTTTGTACTAGCCTCAGAGTGACAAATTCCGACATTATGTTGGAATAAGGTGATTAAAATAGCCTCATTGGCCCTTGCAGCAGCCACATCAATCAGCATGAAAATATCAACAGTTGTATATGGCTATCAAAGGAACATTCATGCCAAGTCTAATACAATGGTTTTGGAGGAGAAGATTGAAATGAGAAATTTTTTAGATAAAGAACTATTTTAAGTGATTATTTGCACAAAAAAAGATACTAAGTGATTATCAAAGCATGCATCAAATAATAATTATATCATGAAATGCTATATACAAAAGCTATGTGAAACATTACCCGGTACTCACAATTGGTTGCTTTCATGATTATTGATAGTCTTTTTCCAAAGATGTGAGGGCTGTGTCTGAAAAAAAAAATATCTTATTTGGAATTGATAATGTGTTTCCCTCATCTTAGGTGTATGCTCTTTGTTTAAAGTCTTGAAAGTTTTTATTCATACCTTTACTTACCTTTTTAATATGGCCTTCTAAAATATTTCTAGTGGACAAATTGTTTTAATTAATGCCCATTTCATTATTGTATTACAAACGATTTTGAAGGAGTTAGTCTGATGTGTAATCTTTGCCATATCACTCACACTTTTTCTGAATAAAGTCCAAATCAGTCAGATTTGAAGAGAATGAAATGATAAAAAAAAAAAGTCAGTCGTCTATACTTGTAGGTTGTTTACTTGGGTGATGTTTGAAATTTGTCTGCAACATCAACATTTCATTTTTTCGCACCTTTCCCAACTGTGCATTTACACTAGTTTAAAGTACCAGTTTTGGGTATTTTTTAATTGATCTTAATTTAATTAATCTTGGTTTGTTGCTTTCAAACAGATTTATTTTCTCATTTTTTTTCTTAAATTGAATTCCAAAACTGTGATAATATGGCATATGAATACACTTTAGAAAATGGATTATTTATTTGTAAACTTTTAATATTTTGCTGTTTTGTCCATTGAAATGCAAATTAAACTGGAAATATATTGTTTTAGACTTTCAATAAATTTAACAAATAAAATGATGAGAGCGACAGTCTGTGTCAAAAACATTTTGACAAACTAGCTCGAATGACATTTTAGAAGAATTTTTTTCTATTTGATTATGCAAATTTTACAGACTTTTTTACTAGCCCGAATCAGTTTTTACTAGATTGGGGCTTAGGGCTAGTGGTGTTTGGCACAGAGTGGAGTGATGTGATTGTTCCTTGTTTGTATTTTTTATTTTGTTATGTCAGAAATACAAACGATCAGATGACAATGTCAGTAAGATTTCTTTACATGTGCTTAAAAATAATTCCGACACCTGCAACCAGGGCCTGATGTACTGGCTGAACCCCCCTCTCATAGGCCCTGCCTGCAACTGTGAGACAAGAAGCACATACATAATGTTTATCTGAATGAAGTCAAAAGTACAACTTGTGGGCAGTTTCTGTAAATCACAGAATTCAATAACCTAAACCATTTTGCCAAACAGGCCCCTTCACATTAAGGAAAGAGTAATAGTAATCATTGCAGACTTCACACTCAGTGACTGTGAGATGAAGAACCGCTGTTCCTTAACTTTTTAGGGGCTGTCATGGTCGTGATGGTATGTTAGTTGGATTTATAACTACCTATGCAATCAGTGCCTATCACCACTAACGTTGTAACTTTGAATCCTGCTCAGGCGAGTTGTACTCGATACAACATTATGTGATAAGGTTTGTCAATGATTTGCAGCAGGTCTGTGGTTTTCCTAGGGTACTCCAGTTTCCTCCATCAATAATACTGATCCCCACGATATAACTGAAATATTGTTGAAAGTGGATGTTAAACACCATATTAACCCCCCACCCCCTTTAACTTTTGATTTTACTCAAGTATCATGCTCACTTATCATCTACACCCTTACCTTCAAAAACGGCCTGCAATAAGTATGGAGTAGAATGAAATAAGAATATGGAAAACAATACAACATAACAGTGTTATCTAACCTAGAATTTTACATTTGACATTTTAGTTTTTCATAGGACCTAACAGAAGACTATTAATGAGTCTTCTATTTTCAGAAACTAGAAAACTTAACTGATGGATATCAAACTGTGCATTATTCTTTTCAAATTTACGAGATTCTTATGTAGATAGGGGAAAAAAACTGATGACTGTCTTTCAATAAATACCTCCTGAAAAAAACCAACCTCCTAGTTCAGGGGGTTCGTTCACCCTATTACCTGTTCGACCTGGGTCCGTTCACCCTGATATTTATATATATGTAGGATACTAAAAATATTAAAAGTATAAATGATATTTGATGGTTTATAGATAATAAATTGAGAATTCTTAAATATGGGGCATGCTAAAGTTTATGTATCGATAATGAGCAATGTTAAACATTTCAGTCCCTTGGAATAAGTAAAGCAGGTAAAGATGAGTGAATCAAGAGTCTGTAGAAATTGTATGTCTCCATTATACATTTGCTTTTATTTCAAATAAATTGAAACTGTTATCAGACGATTCCTAAATATGTGAATGTCAAAGGCTTTTGGATTTTTCCCAACTATATACCAGAATATAACAAAAAACGATAATATGTATATATTTTTTATTGATATCCAAAAGCTCATATTTTTCCTTAATATTATATTTTCTATATCATTACTTTTTTATTTTTAATTAAAATATGCTTTAAAATACTTTTTAATTCTCGGGTCGAACTTTTAGGGTGAACGAACCCAGGGCGAACGTGTAATTAGGGTGAACCCACCCGGTAGTCGATACCCATTCAGCCTTCAGTTCAGGGTAGGCTAGTACAGTATGTGGCCAAAAGTATTGCCACATGTAAAAAAATCCCTATATAATCAACCAAAACCAGATTTTTTCAAAAAAATATTGTGAAGTCATTTCTGGATAGATTTTAACAAATTTTACACCAAAACATTCAGAATTGTCTATATTTTGATTGTTTATTTGCTCATTATATTTATATGAGTGGTTTTTATTTGTACATAATTTAAACATAACAAATAGAAATTGACTTTGATATTCCTATATATTTCAACTAAAAATAAATCCTAAAAATTAACAATCCTGTTTAATTCATGTACAAATAAAAACCACTCAATTAAACATAATGAGCAAATAAACAAACAAAATATAGACAATTCTGAATGTTTTGGTGTAAAATTTGTTAAAATCTATCCAGAAATTCAAATTCAAATTCTTTATTAATAAAGAAAGCTCCATAAGGAACATGCATATATGAAAGAATGCACAAATGACTAGAACAAACAAAAGAATAAAACAAGGAAATACAAGGAAAATAAAAAATAATAACAATACTATAATAGTACCAGAGGGAGTCATACCCAAATATTTGTAGACTATATATAAACAATACACTGGTATACATATATATATATAAACATGAATCAGCACTGTTGGTAATAGAATATAAATATATTCAGTTACTTATCTGATAAATCTCTTATTGAAAGGCAAGTTGCTATAAAATTTGCAAGATTTTTACAGATGTCTCTGTCTTCATTACTTCTTAATAACCATATAAACTTATTTCTATCTGATAATTCCGGAAAAAAATTGTTATTTATATTAGAAAAGAAAGTATTTCTAGCAAAGGAATATTTATTACATTTAATTAATAAGTGTTCTTCATCCTCAACTGCCTCACAGTTACATTGTTTGCATATTCTATTTTCAACTGCAGTTTTTGGAATTGTGTATCTGCCCCTTTCAATTTCAAGTTTATGTGCACTTATTCGAAAGCGTGCTAGGGTTGATCGATTTGATAATTTTTTTATATTATCTAAGTATTTTTCCTAATTTTTAGGATTTATTTTTAGTTGAAATATATAGGAATATCAGTCAATTTCTATTTGCTATGTTTAAATTATGTACAAATAAAAACCACTCATATAAATATAATGAGCAAATAAACAATCAAAATATAGACAATTCTGAATGTTTTGGTGTAAAATTTGTTAAAATCTATCCAGAAATGACTTCACAATAATTTTTTGAAAAAATCTGGTTTTGGTTGATTATATAGGGATTTTTTTTTTACATGTGGCAATAGTTTTGGCCACATACTGTATTCAATTGTGGAAAACAAAATCAAAAGTATTATCTTTATGACTTTAGTTTAAGTTTAAAGGCAACACCTCATTAAATTAATTGATTGAATGCTGTCTGCTTGGCTGATTTTCAATTTAGACATACCAGAATCTAATAACAACATATAATGTAAATGTTTTACAACAGATCACAATCTAAACTAAAGCTCTTCCCCGTTGACCATATGCCAGTAGTGGATCATTGTCAACGTACTTTGATACAGAAAGCTGTCTGCTATTCTCATGTATAACCTTGACCTTCTAGTAAATTACTTTGCTCAATTATCTCCCTTAAAACGGTTTCCGGGTTTGAGGCAGGAAGGATTCCTTTCGTGCATGGATTAATTTGTTTATCTCATTCTGGAAGTCTATTTCTAATTTTATTTCCATTTTTATGGGAGATCAACAACATAATGATATGTAAATTTGACATTGTATATCATTGAACAGAAATACTTTCACTTCAAAAATTGCGTAGGCCGACTTGTGTCAACCAAACGTCCAAAGTTAAAGATCAACAGGCTGTTGCGCTTGCAGATTCACGTGGTCATTTTCATTAGTGTAAACGTGCATTCTACGTTGTATTGTGGTGATTTTAAGGTGGCCAATGGTAACTTAACAATTCCTTTAGTATTTACTATAGATTTAAGTAGAAAGAAAATCATTTTCATTTATTGTATAACAACAAACACGGACTTACATTGGCTTTTGGGTGTGGATAAAAATGTTTATGATCTTCTTCACTGTCTTCATCCCAGCATGAATATTTTCTTGTGCTACAATACAGGAAAACAACAGACATATTAACAATACTTTCTTGGATCAAGTTAAATATCAGTAATCAGACTTAGCCCAGGGTTCTATGGTACCACAGTACTTAATGTTTAACGTCTGTGTAACGTAACTAGTTTTCGGAATTAATCCAAAAATGTTATATTTTATTCCCCGGTATAGAAAACTATTTTCCCCCACAATTCATTTTATTCTTTGAATTTGTTTAAAAATACGTCGCCACTTTTCCCTATGACAACGCCGATGTACCTCCCAGAAATGGTTTCCTATGATATCGCGGTAATTGTAAAATTAATGTTATGGGACACAATGTTTGACAAATCAAGACATCGTTTATAAATACTAAATCAAGGTGAATATCTGGCAAACTTAGAGAAAATCTTGATAATTTATCACATTTATTAAAAGTAAAGTTTCTTTGAAATAACAAATGTAACGAAGTTGAGTCAATTTGATGTAACGTTATGTTGGTTAATATGTTTTCATAGTTTAATTTTTCCATCAACTTTGTCGGTCTAGAAAGTAACTAAAATAGCACCAAAAATCTCAAATCGGGTTGAAATGAAACGTAAACAAACGGACGACATTTCTAAAAAAATAGTAGACGAATTATGACAACTATGGTTTAATTATTGGACATTTTACAAAGCATGGTATCAGGGTAAAATACAAATGTCCGCTATTTCTAAGGAAATGATAAAAATATGTGTACTTACAAAAATTCAAGACATTTGGACAGAATGACCAGACGTTCCGATAAATGTGACTGTTGTGTTTATGAATATATAAATAGAAAAACCGGCAGGTGGCGCTGCAGTGCATAGGAACAGACAAAATAAATACCGCGGTATCATAGAACCCATGGTACCATAGGAAGGGAGTATAACTGTTAATGTAACCAAGAATACATTCATAAGAATAAGAATTTTATTGTCTGTCTTGAACGAATGCTAGACACTTCGGCACCAGGACAATTCGGCACCAGGACTCTTCAGCACTCGGACAATTCGGCACTTGTGTATTTTTCTTTGATTTTACGTACAAAACTTCCAATAGCCTTGATTCTGATGTTTTGATATCTGTTTTCTAGATTTCACAAGATTTACTCGTAACTGAATATGAAAACCCATAATAAATCGTTATTATTTTAACAATTTTTTAATTAGTAATTTTTGGTAACAATGACGGAAATCATTTCGCCCATACTTTTTACCAAAACGCCCTCACTTTTTTCCAAAATAAATCATTATAAAAAAAAATATCTTGTGATTCAAATCCTTGTTCAAATGTTTAATGTCTTCATGCGATTTATTTTTGTTCGAATATTTTGTTTTTGTTTTATTATATTTTTAATAATCTATTTATTAAAATTACGTTTACATACGTTAATTTTCTAATATTTTTCTGTCATGGTGTAAACAAAAAAAACCATGCTATATGGCACCTGATAGACAAATTAATTAATTAATTATTTACTCAAATCATCACAATGTGTCGTTTTATCGTAACCCTAACCCTAACCAAGGCCGTATCAACTAAGGCCACATTTTTTTAAGGCCACATTTTCGTAAGGCCGGATCATCTCGAAAGCAAACAATCACCAATGCAAACACAAGCTGTAAACATTTGATCACTGCTTTTGATTTTAATTAAGTTAATAATGGCTTCTTTTAAAGAATATTTAAATAAATTATGTTTTGATTGCATTTAAACGATCATTGATGTTTTTTTTAAATTTTCGTTGATTTTATTTTAAAAAAGGTAATTACGTTTGTTTGAAAGAAAATGCGGTGCCGATTTGACACTTTTTTTCAACGGTACCGAAATGTCTTGGTGCCGAACTGTCTTTTTCAATGGGTGCCGAAATGTCTTGGTGCCGAACTGTCTTGTTTCCGTCTTGAACTAACCTGTACTGTCATCCTATTTTCTGTTTTTTTCTCCAGATGGATCAGATTGCAGTATTTACATCAAATTAATTATAACAAAATACACAAAAAGTCAAAGTCAAGCGTTACATGTATCTTAAGCTGCAACATGCCAGTAATCCCAACCTATCTCCAGTCACAATTTAAGGTTTCGTCTTTCTTATTCTAGGGGATGACCCTGTGCTTGTGTCAAACAATGTTTCAACAAATCGAATAACAACTCTCTAGACTGATCCAGTGCTTGTGTCAACCAATGTTTCAGAAAATCAAATGACAAACTCTAGACTGATGTTTTTATTAACTAAAATCCACTCGATCAGCATGGTAGCAGGTCAAATCGGCCCCAAACAAAATCGGCCCCAAGTCAAATCGGCCCCAGATCAAATCATTGTATTATTATGTTTTTTTATTTAAGTTGATAATATGTCCGTTCATAATGTGCTGGATTTTACATAAATTCTTTATTTTGTAGGAGGGGTTCGCATTATAAACAAGAACAATGTGTTTCACTCTTTTTTTCAGACCGGGAAATCACATGTCCGCCATTTTTGTTGTTAATACTATTGTCAACATGCAAAGTTAAATATTTCTTAAATTGTTTGGACACTATTCAACAAAATAATTAAATACATCCAATACGTTTTAACCAAAAATATTAATTTATATCAATACATAATTTTTATTTATATATTCTTTTTTTATTTATTTTTTTGGGGGCCGATTTGACTTTCATTTTGAGACCGATTTGACTAGGGCCGATTTGACTGGAAATCATCAGCACATGTTAAGATACATTTTTGTAGATAAGATAAGATCAGTTTTATTTATAGTTGGCATAATAAAATTACAATACAACCCTAACCCTTTACTTTTTTTGTCTTGGGCTAATAACTAGTATTTAGGAATGAGAAGAAAAATATTTTGTATATATATTTTACGCGATCGTTCACACTACTACTGTTACTGCGATGGTCTTCACATATTCAGTGTTATTTAATGTGGAAATTCTGTTTTCAGTTAAAGATAATTGCAAAGTTAAATACACATGAAGTTATTACCAAAATTGTGAAATTAAGTACAAATACAGTAAACATATCGGAAGTAAGCATTAAAACTTGTTTCCAAAACGGAAACCAGACAATATACATGTACAAGTATATAACTCCGTCAAAAGTTTTAGTGACTAAGCTAAAATTAGATGCAAACTTAGTGCTAAGAAATATTGAGAATACCAGAAAAAAATACATTCTCGATGTGGACAAGTAGACTTGTGAATTTTAGGGGCATAAAACTACTCGTACTGGTGAGTAGTGAAGTGGATATTTGCATTCCTTCATCTCTACATATAATAGAGATCTAGTCTTAAAATGTGTTGAACATCGTTTGACCTTTACAGGTGGAGCAGGCACCAAATGCACTATTTTTCATATATAAAACTCAATCCAGTCACTTCCAAATTCTACCTGGAACACTATGAAGTTATCGATGAATATCCTACAATCATTGCTATAATGTCTTTTTTGCACATGTATTTTGTGTTTTTCAGAGCCTGAACATGAAGATGTAATATTATATATAATTTAAAAGATAGCAAAATGTATGACACTCCTGTCAGCCTTCAGGGCTGTTGTGTAGACTTTATATGCGACAACTTGGAGGCACTTTGTGATGTTAACCCTATTGATTCGCCTCTCCCAAAAATGACTTTTAAAGACCCAGATGTGTACTTTCATGGTGATTTATCAGAACAGCTTCTTACAAAACTATGTGATAAAGGAAAATTGACTGATGAAACCTTGAGCTTATTTAATCCAAATACAACATGCTTAAAAAGGGTGTCCATTCATGATTCACAGCTCAGTACAAAAGGGTTAAGAACCTTACGTGCACATAGAATTTCAGATCTAGAGATCAAGGGATTACGTACTGTCACAGTAAATGATGTCATTGGTTGCTTGGGAGAATGGACACTTTCACATTTAAAATCACTCAATGTCACACACAGTACATTTATGAACAGTACAAACTTTATAGTAGTGATATCATTGACAAAGCTACAGAACTTACAAAGTTTGAATGTTAGTCACACTGAATTTAATAATCATGGTCTGGAGATAATTGCAACAGATTTACCTGGCCTTGAACACTTAGATATTTCTAATACAAGAGTTACAGATATATCGTCTGTTCGAAAATGTAGAGATAGAATGAAATCACTGTCAATCTACAATATACGTCCATTAAATGAGGATGAAGTTATTCCAATCTTGTTTGAGATGAAACATCTAGTTCACTTGGATATATCAGAGGATCCATCAATTCAGCCATTTTTAAACTTGCAAAATGGACGCTTTAAAATAAAGGCTTTATTATCAGATCCATGCTGCCTACCATGCTTGACATCACTAGATATTTCAGGGAAAGAAGGGGCCAATGAAACTATGATCAGGTGAGTGTGAGTAGGTTCTTCAGCAATGCGTATAGCTCATACATATACCCTTAAATGAGTGTTCAAAACATCCACAGTCACAGTACGGTTTTCAACAATGAGCATAACTTGTATCCTAATACATGTAATGGCCCCCAACCAGCAGTTGAGCCATACTCTTTATTTCTGTCAATATGCACTGCATCTTTATAGTTTCAGTGTTATTCAGTGAATAGATACTTATTTCCCAGATGCTAGGCTATCAATAAACAAAATACGGGTAATGTAATCTTACAAATACCCCCATCATTGTGCCAGACATCACATACAGAGAGGTTTCAAATTATCAATTCTAATATGATGTGCTGTTTTGGCTTTGTAAACAAAAGGGTATAAAAATCCCCAATTTATTATGACTTGCACGCGCTGATGATCATGACGTATTTGGCTGTTCTATTATACCCTTTTGTTTACAAAGCCAAAACAGCATGTCATAGAAATAATTTATGGAAGGGGTAAGTTTGTTGGAGATTTTAATATGGGTACACTATAAAGGAATGTGGATTAAAAATTTACCGTATATGTCCTTATTAGAATAGAAATAATTTATGGAAGGGGTAAGTTTGTTGGAGATTTTAATATGGATAACATTATCTGCACAAATTTGGTGCAGATAATATTACCCATATTAAAATCTCCAACAAACTTACCCCTTCTAGAGATGCCAACTCCAGTGAAAAATGTTGGCCATTTTGTTTTCTTTTTTAAATTTCTGACAAAATGGGGATTTTTGCAAGACCAGATTTGATATCTAAAGTAAATTAATTCTGAACAATAATATTATATTTGGTTACCATAAACATTAATTTGTAAGGAAAACAAATAAAAAATATTACAGTATGATATATTTCTATAAAATTTATGGGTTTTGTGGTACAGCGTCGCCACTAATTTTGAGCTATGGCACCAGTTTTATTAAAAAAAATGACTGACATTCGAACCAAAACAGATAGATGTTCCTTGTTTAATATGCTTCCTAATTTAGTATAGAATAAAAGTTAAGACAATAATTAAACTTATGTACCAAGTGAAATTTTAATATCATCAGTTATTTGATGGCAAATGGCATTTTATTATGGGAACCCTGAGCAATGTAAGTTCAATTAGTGGCATATTGCAAGTTTTAAAAAATCCACAATATTCCTATTGTTCTATACATGATTGCCTTTTTAAAATAAATTAAATAAAAAACTGAAGTAAAAGCCATCTTTTTAGCTCACCTGACCCAAAGGGTCATGTGAGGTATTGCCATCACTTGGCGTCCGTCGTCCGTCCGTTAACTTTTCATATTTTAATCTACTCCTCTGAAACAACTGGACCAAATTGAACCAAACTTGGCAGAAAGCATCTATATAAGGTCCTCTATAAAGTTTCTTCATTTCGTCCCATTCCGCCAACAAATATGGCCGCCAAGGGCAATTCTTGTTTCTGATTGGCTAATGTTAAAAAAATCTTCTTCTCTGAAACTGCTTGGCCAAATGGAGCCAAACTTGGCAGGAAGCATCTATGTAAGATCCTCTATAAAACTTCTTCATTTAATTCCATTCGGCCAACAAACATGGCCGCTGTTACTAAAAATAGAACATAGGGTAAAATTGCACGTTTTTGGTAACAACTCAAAAACCGTTAATAATATCAGAAATCTGACATGGGTAAAAATGATCAGCACAGGAAGATCTAACTACCCTGAAATTTTGAAGAAAATCTGATTACCTATCTTGGAGTTATTGCCCTTTTTTTGTCAAATTTTCAAAATTTTAATACTTTTCGTTTTTTATTTCAAAAACTATAAGAGATAGATGTTAAGTTTAAACAGCAAACATGTGCAGCATGTCAAGATCTACATGCCCTACAATTTTGAAGTAAATCTGATTACCCGTCTAGGAGTTATTGCCCTTTTTTATTTTTTATTTTTTTAATTTAAACATTTTTGTCTGATATTTCAAAAACTATTAGAGATAAAGGTTAAGTTTAAATTGCAAACATGTGCAGCATATTAAGATCTACCTACCCTGTAATTTTGAAGTTAATTTGAGTACCCAATTTGGAGTTATTGCCCTTTTTTTTGTCAAATTTTCAAAATGTTAATACCTTTTGTCCTTTATTTCAAAAACTATAAGAGATAGATGTTAAGTTTAAACAGCAAACATGTTAAGCATATCAAGATCAACCTAGCCTACAATTTTAAAGTAAATCTGATTACCCATCTTGAAGTTATTGCCCTTTTTTCATCAAATTTTAAAAATGTTAATACTTTTCATCCTTTATTTCAAAAACTATAAGAGATAGATGTTGAGTGTAAACTGAAAACATGTTCAGCTTGTCAAGATCTACATGCCCTGCAATTTTGAAGTAAATCTGATTACCCGTCTAGGAGTTATTCCCCTTTTTTCATCATTTTTTAGCTCACCTGACCCAAAGGGCCATGTGAGGTATTGCCATCACTTGGCGTCCGTCGTCCGTCCGTTAACTTTTTCATATTTTAATCTTCTCCTCTGAAACAACTTGGCCAAATGGAACCAAACTTGGCAGTAAGCATCTATATAAGGTCCTCTATAAAGTTTCTCCATTTCGTTCCATTTGGCCTATAAACATGGCCGCCAAGAATAATTCTTTTTTCTGATTGGCTAATGTTAAAAAAATCTTCTCCTCTGAAACAGCTTGGCCAAATGGAGCCAAACTTGGCATAGATGGTCCCTGGGTGTGTCCCTTTTAAAATTGTGTCCGACAGCCCCACCCTCCATTCAAGATGGCTGCTGTTTTTTAAGGTAATGATTATCTCCCTTTGAAATTTGCTTCAGTATCATTCTATTGTCAGGTGAGCGATACAGGCTCAGTGGGCTGAGCCTCTAGTTTTAAAATAGATTGTCCATTTTAAAAATATTTCTATGACAATATTGTTATATTTGGTTATCTTTTAAGTCATATATTACAGGTTTTTGACAATAATCTACTGAAAAAATCCTTTTAAATGAAAAGGGGTAGATGTTCCTGATATACCAGGTTGCTAAATTTTGTTTTTTATAAGGGATAGTGACCTACTCCAACTTGTGTACAAAGAGGAAATTTTAATTTCTACATTAAAAAATCTTAAGATTCGAAAACGTTAATTTTCAATGGTGCCACCATAGCATAGGAAAGGGCTGAAAAGTGCCTTGGGGCCAAATTCATACTTATATTTCTTGTATACCATACCATCTATACTCTTAATATTTGGTAATCCCTTAATTTGGGACTTATTTTTCAATAATACATGTATTTAAACATATTGTATTGTCCTAAGTAGAGAGAAAAATGGGAACAAATATGGTCGATCGTGCCATTTTGCCCAGATACAATGCAAATTGCACAAAATCCAAAGACTGAAAAAAGAAGTGTATAATGATTTTTATTTAAAATCCTTGAGCCTCTGTGGTAATTGCAGTAGTCTTTAAATTAAAGTAAAATACAATAGCTTGGAATGTACAATTTTGAGGAAAAAAAAGTCGGACAAATGTGAAAATCTCATTTTGACACATTTCTGTTCACGTCTTAAATACACACAAAAACCGACAACAAGGCTTCCATCTGGTAAATTAATAGTGAAAAAAACTAGACAGTTTGATATAGTTTGGAGTGGACTGACTAATTAGATGGACTGTATAAGTTGTAGGAAATAAATAACATCTAAAAATTACAAGTTGAAGGGAGTGTGAATATTGAAACATTCTATCACGCACAATAAGTCCACAACTGTTTAAGTAAGAGTATGGACCTTAAGCACGGGGAAATTACTTTACCAATTCCACACTGCACAAATGACAGATTCTGATAATCAATTAGTAAGAAAGAATATGAATGTAAATGAATACGAGAGACTATCCAACATGACACTAGACAAAAATTAAAGTAAAGGAACTGTGCTTTAATTGCTGTTCTAAACCCCAGTTACATTGTACTGTATGTTCTTCAACAATGAGCACAATTTGTACCCTATAATGACTTTCATCAAACAGACTCTAGCCTTTAGTTGTCAACTTGACAGTACTCTTTACTTCTGCAGATTAATACTACATTTGGACCCCTTTATTGTTTAGATGTTATTTGGTGTATAGAAGTCTTCGGAGATTTCATTATGTTTCATTTTATGTTTACACATGTTAATATTCTCATATTCTCTGGTCAGTTTTAATGGTGGAGGAAACCTCAGTACCAAGAGAAAATAGAAGTCTTCGGAGATTTCATTATTTTGAATCAAATGTTTCATTTTATGTTTACACATGTTAATATTCTCATATTCTCTGGTCAGTTTTAATGGTGGAGGAAACCTCAGTACCAAGAGAAAATAGAAGTCTTCGGAAATTTCATTATTTTGAATCAAATGTTTCATTTTATGTTTACACATGTTAATATTCTCATATTCTCTGGTCAGTTTTAATGGTGGAGGAAACCTCAGTACCAAGAGAAAATAGAAGTCTTCGGAGATTTCATTATTTTGAATCAAATGTTTCATTTTATGTTTACACATGTTAATATTCTCATATTCTCTGGTCAGTTTTAATGGTGGAGGAAACCTCAGTACCAAGAGAAAATAGAAGTCTTCGGAGATTTCATTATTTTGAATCAAATGTTTCATTTTATGTTTACACATGTTAATATTCTCATATTCTCTGGTCAGTTTTAATGGTGGAGGAAACCTCAGTACCAAGAGAAAATAGAAGTCTTCGGAGATTTCATTATTTTGAATCAAATGTTTCATTTTATGTTTACACATGTTAATATTCTCATATTCTCTGGTCAGTTTTAATGGTGGAGGAAACCTCAGTACCAAGAGAAAATAGAAGTCTTCGGAGATTTCATTATTTTGAATCAAATGTTTCATTTTATGTTTACACATGTTAATATTCTCATATTCTCTGGTCAGTTTTAATGGTGGAGGAAACCTCAGTACCAAGAGAAAATAGAAGTCTTCGGAGATTTCATTATTTTGAATCAAATGTTTCATTTTATGTTTACACATGTTAATATTCTCATATTCTCTGGTCAGTTTTAATGGTGGAGGAAACCTCAGTACCAAGAGAAAATAGAAGTCTTCGGGGATTTCATTATTTTGAATCAAATGTTTCATTTTATGTTTACACATGTTAATATTCTCATATTCTCTGGTCAGTTTTAATGGTGGAGGAAACCTCAGTACTAAGAGAAAATAGAAGTCTTCAGAGATTTCATTATTTTGAATCAAATGTTTCATTTTATGTTTACACATGTTAATATTCTCATATTCTCTGGTCAGTTTTAATGGTGGAGGAAACCTCAGTACCAAGAGAAAATAGAAGTCTTCGGAGATTTCATTATTTTGAATCAAATGTTTCATTTTATGTTTACACATGTTAATATTCTCATATTCTCTGGTCAGTTTTAATGGTGGAGGAAACCTCAGTACCAAGAGAAAATAGAAGTCTTCGGGGATTTCATTATTTTGAATCAAATGTTTCATTTTATGTTTACACATGTTAATATTCTCATATTCTTGGGTCAGTTTTAATGGTGGAGGAAACCTCAGTACCAAGAGAAAACCATCGATCTGCTTCAAATTACTGGTAACTTTATCACATGAAGTTGTATCGAGTACACCTCGTCATGATCGGGATTCAAATTTACAACTTTAGTGTTGATAGGCACTGATTGCAAAGGTAGTTGTAAATCCAACTACCATATTATATTAATGGATATATACCATACATAGTATATTTTTTTTTCTCACTTATCTCACATGGACATATGTCTGTCTTTTCAGGGACTTCCTAGGTACACACAAAATGAGATTTCTAGGTGTAGCTTTGACACCATATTGTGAATATGAGATGCTTGCTGATGAGAAAAACACAGACATAATAGTTAGTATCATACTTTGTCACTTGGGCTCCATCATATACATGTATGACACTACTACAGAATTATATTAATTTTTTTAAGTGTTCCACCACATCAGTAGTGATCCACATAAGTGGTGTAATGGATTTCGTGCTCACCTCGAATGTGGTAGTTTGTGGATTTTAGCCCATCAGAGATTATACAATTGGTATTTGCTGCATCTCCGCTAATCACACAGGGTTAAGGAAGACCGATAAGAGCAAAGACTGGTTGACTCGGAATTAGATTAATATGTCAAGAGTGGAGCTAATTGTCTTCACATGAACTATTGTTTCATTTAGTTAGCACTAAAAATATACAACTGACGTTGGTCTAATACACAGTGGACATCATCATCATCACATATAAATGTAACTTGTTTCCCACCATGATATATAGCTGAAAATTGTTCCACCACATAATTAACAGTTAAATACACTATAGTACAGTAACAGTACAGTTACACTTGTATAGTATTATTATTTCTCCTATTCTTAGCGTGTTTAACCAATTGCCATTGGCTAAATTTTTATGATATTAAATCACCATAGTGGTTAAATCTATGCATGAGAATTCCCACCAATTTCCTTTCAACAGTCAGTAACTGCAGAAATTAACAACTTAAAAATATTTTTGATGTTTTGGTCACAGAAGAAACAGATTCTTCTGCTACCAGTAGTTTATGATATTTCTCCACCCGAGATAGTTAAATTTCAAATATGAAAATCTGGCTAAAACTTGAGCTTTAAAATTTGAAAATTTAATCGTAATATACCGGTAGCAGAAGGAAAATCTATATTTACCACTACCTCTGACCTCAAATCATTGAACACAAATAAACACAGCCACAACATATGCCTATGTTCTTATATTGTTCATTTTCAATTTAATAAGCCTTACAATTATTGAAATACATTTTCTTGACATAATTGTAATTTTTTGTTATATTCTTCTGAAATGAAAAATCGTTTTTACAAATTCTTAGAAGTTGAATTTGACGTGGCGAAGAAAGAAGAACCAATACAATTCTCAATTCCTAAATCAACAGAAGGCTTTTTTGTTCTTTCTATGAAAGCAGTTTTGAAATTAAGTATTAGAAGCCAGGGTGATGGGGGGATTAGAAACAATGATTTTTGAATTTATATTAGACCTTTCTAAAGAGAACACAAGTAGAACCAATGATTTTGTTTGGAATAAACAGGTAGAACTTTTCATAGATTTTAAACATTTTATATACATTGTATTAGGAGTTAATTTGATTTTCAATTTACAGTTTCCTTGCATACTCATGTTCTGATTAAGATAATATTTATGATTTTCTGTCTAAAGGTAACAGGAGAAGCAAGCGAGAAGCAGATAGCAGAAGCTTTAAGAAGATATGTCCTGAGAGCAGTTTATGTACAAAAATCCTTGTATACTCTGTTTAGACTTACACAAGTTATGTTGGAACCAAGAGAAGATATTATTAGAGTCAGTGCTTGATTTACAGATATTTAAAAAGATTTTTACCTCATTCAAAAGCATTCCTATTTATTTAAAAGATTACTTGATAGCTGATTTGTTTTAATAGATCATGTTATGGTGTATATATATAATCTTTCAGTTATTATGATGAAATTTTAAGATGGATAAAATTAAATTGTTTTCACTTTTGTCATTCTAGATTTATGTCCCTTGATATGTGAGGAGGAAAATTGATAGTTTCCTAACATTATCACAAACTATATGCTGGATAAAACATGAAGTAAATTATTAAAACCTTTTACCCAAGACAAGATTTGGTGTTTTTGTGGTCAGTAGTACCCCACTTATAAGGCTTCTCCCACAAAGGGCCACCCCTCGATACTGCACAATTATTGAAAAACAGATGTTTTGTGCTTCACTTATTTTCATATTACTGCACACATATACAGTATCAGATGAAGTCCTTTTGTTCAAAGATCCAGTAAATTTTATCTTAAATTTAAAAATAAAATAGCACAACAACATATTTTAGATTTAAGAAAATATATAAAATAAAACAAAGAAACATTATTAAACAAAAAAGCTTTAATAGTTTATTTATCTATTCAATTCATATTGAAAACAGCTTTGTTCATTCAGTTCCATTACATGAATGATTTTCATGAAGAGAACTAGTTTTGTAAACAGTTTATATATTTTTCAGCTTGTTTTACCAGCAATGAACGGTCATCCTAAACAGCTAGGTGTACAGATGGCAGCTACTGCATGTCTATATAATCTGTCTAAAGGAGAAGTAGGACAGAAGGTACACCCTGCTTGTCTGAAACATGTTGTTAATTCTACATTAGCAGCGATGGAAAATTTTCCCAACCATCAACAGGTATAGCCATTGTTTTTTGATGTGACTATAGATAACAAAGTAATGTACATTTAAATTTTTATCTAGGGCTTAATGTGCACAGTCTGTTCTTATGAAAAATGCATGTATTATATAAGAAGAAATTGTTGTCCTTAAGATCTAATATCCAGTCCCAATCATAGATCCTGAAAATAACCAAAAATGTTTTTCATGGGTGGAATCTTGCACAAAAGAAAGAAGAGCCCCAAAGATGTCAAAAAGGATGTTTCCACACAGACACTGTCAGAACAATTCCTAAATCAAATATCAAGATTGTAGAAAGAAAGAAGAGCCCCAAAGATGTCAAAAAGGATGTTTCCACACAGACACTGTCAGAACAATTCCTAAATCAAATATCAAGATTGTAGAAAGAAGCAAAGTGGATACCACTAACATACATATACATGACTGCTCACTTTCCTAGCTTGGTACACCACTAACATACATATACATGACTGCTCACTTTCCTAGCTTGATACACCACTAACATACATATACATGACTGCTCACTTACCTAGCTTGATACCACTAACATACATATACATGACTGCTCACTTTCCTAGCTTGGTACAGCACTAACATACATATACATGACTGCTCACTTTCCTAGCTTGGTACAGCACTAACATACATATACATGACTGCTCACTTTCCTAGCTTTGGTACAGCACTAACATACATATACATGACTGCTCACTTTCCTAGCTTGGTACACCACTAACATACATATACATGACTGCTCACTTTCCTAGCTTGGTACACCACTAACATACATATACATGACTGCTCACTTACCTAGCTTGATACACCACTAACATACATATACATGACTGCTCACTTTCCTAGCTTGGTACACCACTAACATACATATACATGACTGCTCACTTTCCTAGCTTGATACACCACTAACATACATATACATGACTGCTCACTTTCCTAGCTTGATACCACTAACATACATATACATGACTGCTCACTTTCCTAGCTTGGTACACCACTAACATACATATACATGACTGCTCACTTTCCTAGCTTGATACACCACTAACATACATATACATGACTGCTCACTTTCCTAGCTTGGTACAGCACTAACATACATATACATGACTGCTCACTTTCCTAGCTTGGTACACCACTAACATACATATACATGACTGCTCACTTTCCTAGCTTGGTACACCACTAACATACATATACATGACTGCTCACTTTCCTAGCTTGGTACACCACTAACATACATATACATGACTGCTCACTTTCCTAGCTTGATACACCACTAACATACATATACATGACTGCTCACTTTCCTAGCTTGGTACACCACTAACATACATATACATGACTGCTCACTTTCCTAGCTTGGTACAGACACTAACATACATATACATGACTGCTCACTTTCCTAGCTTGGTACACCACTAACACACATATACATGACTGCTCACTTTCCTAGCTTGATACACCACTAACATACATATACATGACTGCTCACTTTCCTAGCTTGGTACACCACTAACATACATATACATGACTGCTCACTTTCCTAGCTTGGTACAGCACTAACACACATATACATGACTGCTCACTTTCCTAGCTTGGTACACCACTAACATACATATACATGACTGCTTACTTTCCTAGCTTGGTACACCACTAACATACATATACATGACTGCTCACTTTCCTAGCTTGGTACACCACTAACATACATATACATGACTGCTCACTTTCCTAGCTTGGTACACCACTAACATACATATACATGACTGCTCACTTTCCTAGCTTGGTACACCACTAACATACATATACCTGACTGCTCACTTTCCTAGCTTGATACACCTCTAACATACATATACATGACTGCTCACTTTCCTAGCTTGGTACACCACTAACATACATATACATGACTGCTCACTTTCCTAGCTTGATACACCACTAACATACATATACATGACTGCTCACTTTCCTAGCTTGGTACACCACTAACATACATATACATGACTGCTCACTTTCCTAGCTTGGTACACCACTAACATACATATACATGACTGCTCACTTTCCTAGCTTGGTACACCACTAACATACATATACATGACTGCTCACTTTCCTAGCTTGGTACACCACTAACATACATATACATGACTGCTCACTTTCCTAGCTTGATACACCACTAACATACATATACATGACTGCTCACTTTCCTAGCTTGGTACACCACTACATACATATACATGACTGCTCACTTTCCTAGCTTGGTACACCACTAACATACATATACTGACTGCTCACTTTCCTAGCTTGATACACCACTAACATAACATATATACATGACTGCTCACTTTCCTAGCTTGGTACACCACTAACATACATATACATGACTGCTCACTTTCCTAGCTTGGTACACCACTAACATACATATACATGACTGCTCACTTTCCTAGCTTGGTACACCACTAACATACATATACATGACTGCTCACTTTCCTAGCTTGGTACACCACTAACATACATATACATGACTGCTCACTTTCCTAGCTTGGTACACCACTAACATACATATACATGACTGCTCACTTTCCTAGCTTGATACACCACTAACATACATATACATGACTGCTCACTTTCCTAGCTTGGTACACACTAACATACATATACATGACTGCTCACTTTCCTAGCTTGGTACACCACTAACATACATATACCTGACTGCTCACTTTCCTAGCTTGATACACCACTAACATACATATACATGACTGCTCACTTTCCTAGCTTGGTACACCACTAACATACATATACATGACTGCTCACTTTCCTAGCTTGATACACCACTAACATACATATACATGACTGCTCACTTTCCTAGCTTGGTACACCACTAACATACATATACATGACTGCTCACTTTCCTAGCTTGGTACACCACTAACATACATATACATGACTGCTCACTTTCCTAGCTTGGTACACCACTAACATACATATACATGACTGCTCACTTTCCTAGCTTGGTACACCACTAACATACATATACATGACTGCTCACTTTCCTAGCTTGATACACCACTAACATACATATACATGACTGCTCACTTTCCTAGCTTGGTACACCACTACATACATATACATGACTGCTCACTTCCCTAGCTTGGTACACCACTAACATACATATACCTGACTGCTCACTTTCCTAGCTTGATACACCACTAACATACATATACATGACTGCTCACTTTCCTAGCTTGGTACACCACTAACATACATATACATGACTGCTCACTTTCCTAGCTTGGTACACCACTAACATACATATACATGACTGCTCACTTTCCTAGCTTGGTACACCACTAACATACATATACCTGACTGCTCACTTTCCTAGCTTGGTACACCACTAACATACATATACATGACTGCTCACTTTCCTAGCTTGGTACAGCACTAACACACATATACATGACTGCTCACTTTCCTAGCTTGGTACACACTCTAACATACATATACATGACTGCTTACTTTCCTAGCTTGGTACACCACTAACATACATATACATGACTGCTCACTTTCCTAGCTTGGTACACCACTAACATACATATACATGACTGCTCACTTCCTAGCTTGGTACACACTAACATACATATACCTGACTGCTCACTTTCCTAGCTTGATACACCACTAACATACATATACATGACTGATCACTTTCCTAGCTTGGTACACCACTATCATACATATACATGACTGCTCACTTTCCTAGCTTGGTACACCACTAACATACATATACATGACTGCTCACTTTCCTAGCTTGATACACCACTAACATACATATACATGACTGCTCACTTTCCTAGCTTGGTACACCACTAACATACATATACATGACTGCTCACTTTCCTAGCTTGGTACACCACTAACATACATATACTGACTGCTCACTTTCCTAGCTTGATACACCACTAACATACATATACATGACTGCTCACTTTCCTAGCTTGGTACACCACTAACATACATATACATGACTGCTCACTTTCCTAGCTTGGTACACCACTAACATACATATACATGACTGCTCACTTTCCTAGCTTGGTACACCACTAACATACATATACATGACTGCTCACTTTCCTAGCTTGGTACACCACTAACATACATATACATGACTGCTCACTTTCCTAGCTTGGTACACCACTAACATACATATACATGACTGCTCACTTTCCTAGCTTGATACACCACTAACATACATATACATGACTGCTCACTTTCCTAGCTTGGTACACCACTAACATACATATACATGACTGCTCACTTTCCTAGCTTGGTACACCACTAACATACATATACCTGACTGCTCACTTTCCTAGCTTGATACACCACTAACATACATATACATGACTGCTCACTTTCCTAGCTTGGTACACCACTAACATACATATTACATGACTGCTCACTTTCCTAGCTTGATACACCACTAACATACATATACATGACTGCTCACTTTCCTAGCTTGGTACACCACTAACATACATATACATGACTGCTCACTTTCCTAGCTTGGTACACCACTAACATACATATACATGACTGCTCACTTTCCTAGCTTGGTACACCACTAACATACATATACATGACTGCTCACTTTCCTAGCTTGGTACACCACTAACATACATATACATGACTGCTCACTTTCCTAGCTTGATACACCACTAACATACATATACATGACTGCTCACTTTCCTAGCTTGGTACACCACTAACATACATATACATGACTGCTCACTTTCCTAGCTTGGTACACCACTAACATACATATACATGACTGCTCACTTTCCTAGCTTGATACACCACTAACATACATATACATGACTGCTCACTTTCCTAGCTTGGTACACCACTAACATACATATACATGACTGCTCACTTTCCTAGCTTGGTACACCACTAACATACATATACATGACTGCTCACTTTCCTAGCTTGGTACACCACTAACATACATATACATGACTGCTCACTTTCCTAGCTTGGTACACCACTAACATACATATACATGACTGCTCACTTTCCTAGCTTGGTACACCACTAACATACATATACATGACTGCTCACTTTCCTAGCTTGGTACACCACTAACATACATATACATGACTGCTCACTTTCCTAGCTTGTACACCACTAACATACATATACATGACTGCTCACTTTCCTAGCTTGGTACACCACTAACATACATATACATGACTGCTCACTTTCCTAGCTTGGTACACCACTAACATACATATACATGACTGCTCACTTTCCTAGCTTGGTACACCACTAACATACATATACATGACTGCTCACTTTCCTAGCTTGGTACACCACTAACATACATATACATGACTGCTCACTTTCCTAGCTTGGTACACCACTAACATACATATACATGACTGCTCACTTTCCTAGCTTGGTACACCACTAACATACATATACATGACTGCTCACTTTCCTAGCTTGGTACACCACTAACATACATATACATGACTGCTCACTTTCCTAGCTTGATACACCACTAACATACATATACATGACTGCTCACTTTCCTAGCTTGGTACACCACTAACATACATATACATGACTGCTCACTTTCCTAGCTTGGTACACCACTAACATACATATACATGACTGCTCACTTTCCTAGCTTGGTACACCACTAACATACATATACATGACTGCTCACTTTCCTAGCTTGATACACCACTAACATACATATACATGACTGCTCACTTTCCTAGCTTGGTACACCACTAACATACATATACATGACTGCTCACTTTCCTAGCTTGGTACACCACTAACATACATATACATGACTGCTCACTTTCCTAGCTTGGTACACCACTAACATACATATACATGACTGCTCACTTTCCTAGCTTGGTACACCACTAACATACATATACATGACTGCTCACTTTCCTAGCTTGGTACACCACTAACATACATATACATGACTGCTCACTTTCCTAGCTTGGTACACCACTAACATACATATACATGACTGCTCACTTTCCTAGCTTGGTACACCACTAACATACATATACATGACTGCTCACTTTCCTAGCTTGGTACACCACTAACATACATATACATGACTGCTCACTTTCCTAGCTTGGTACACCACTAACATACATATACATGACTGCTCACTTTCCTAGCTTGGTACACCACTAACATACATATACATGACTGCTCACTTTCCTAGCTTGGTACACCACTAACATACATATACATGACTGCTCACTTTCCTAGCTTGGTACACCACTAACATACATATACATGACTGCTCACTTTCCTAGCTTGGTACACCACTAGCATACATATACATGACTGCTCACTTTCCTAGCTTGGTACACCACTAACATACATATACATGACTGCTCACTTTACTAGCTTGATACCACTAACATACATATACATGTCTGCTCACTTTCCTAGCTTGGTACACCACTAACATACATATACATGACTGCTCACTTTCCTAGCTTGGTACACCACTAACATACATATACATGACTGCTCACTTTCCTAGCTTGGTACACCACTAACATACATATACATGACTGTTCACTTTCCTAGCTTGGTACACCACTAACATACATATACATGACTGCTCACTTTCCTAGCTTGGTACACCACTAACATACATATACATGACTGCTCACTTTCCTAGCTTGATACACCACTAACATACATATACATGACTGCTCACTTTCCTAGCGTGGTACAGACACTAACATACATATACATGACTGCTCACTTTCCTAGCTTGGTACACCACTAACATACATATACATGACTGCTCACTTTCCTAGCTTGATACACCACTAACATACATATACATGACTGCTCACTTTCCTAGCTTGGTACACCACTAACATACATATACATGACTGCTCACTTTCCTAGCTTGGTACACCACTAACATACATATACCTGACTGCTCACTTTCCTAGCTTGGTACACCACTAACATACATATACATGACTGCTCACTTTCCTAGCTTGGTACACCACTAACATACATATACATGACTGCTCACTTTCCTAGCTTGGTACACCACTAACATACATATACATGACTGCTCACTTTCCTAGCTTGGTACACCACTAACATACATATACATGACTGCTCACTTTCCTAGCTTGGTAAACCACTAACATACATATACATGACTGCTCACTTTCCTAGCTTGGTACCCCACTAACATACATATACATGACTGCTCACTTTCCTAGCTTGGTACACCACTAACATACATATACATGACTGCTCACTTTCCTAGCTTGGTACACCACTAACATACATATACATGACTGCTCACTTTCCTAGCTTGGTACACCACTAACATACATATACATGACTGCTCACTTTCCTAGCTTGGTACACCACTAACATACATATACATGACTGCTCACTTTCCTAGCTTGATACACCACTAACATACATATACATGACTGCTCACTTTCCTAGCTTGGTACACCACTAACATACATATACATGACTGCTCACTTTCCTAGCTTGGTACACCACTAACATACATATACATGACTGCTCACTTTACTAGCTTGATACCACTAACATACATATACATGACTGCTCACTTTCCTAGCTTGGTACACCACTAACATACATATACATGACTGCTCACTTTCCTAGCTTGGTACACCACTAACATACATATACATGACTGCTCACTTTCCTAGCTTGGTACACCACTAACATACATATACATGACTGCTCACTTTCCTAGCTTGGTACACCACTAACATACATATACATGACTGCTCACTTTCCTAGCTTGGTACACCACTAACATACATATACATGACTGCTCACTTTCCTAGCTTGATACACCACTAACATACATATACATGACTGCTCACTTTCCTAGCTTGGTACACCACTAACATACATATACATGACTGCTCACTTTCCTAGCTTGGTACACCACTAACATACATATACATGACTGCTCACTTTCCTAGCTTGGTACATCACTAACATACATATACATGACTGCTCACTTTCCTAGCTTGGTACACCACTAACATACATATACATGACTGCTCACTTTCCTAGCTTGGTACACCACTAACATACATATACATGACTGCTCACTTTCCTAGCTTGATACACCACTAACATACATATACATGACTGCTCACTTTCCTAGCGTGGTACAGACACTAACATACATATACATGACTGCTCACTTTCCTAGCTTGGTACACCACTAACACACATATACATGACTGCTCACTTTCCTAGCTTGGTACATCACTAACATACATATACATGACTGCTCACTTTCCTAGCTTGGTACACCACTAACATACATATACATGACTGCTCACTTTCCTAGCTTGGTACACCACTAACATACATATACATGACTGCTCACTTTCCTAGCTTGGTACACCACTAACATACATATACATGACTGCTCACTTTCCTAGCTTGGTACACCACTAACATACATATACATGACTGCTCACTTTCCTAGCTTGATACACCACTAACATACATATACATGACTGCTCACTTTTCTAGCTTGGTACACCACTAACATACATATACATGACTGCTCACTTTTCTAGCTTGGTACACCACTAACATACATATACATGACTGCTCACTTTCCTAGCTTGGTACACCACTAACATACATATACATGACTGCTCACTTTCCTAGCTTGATACCACTAACATACATATACATGACTGCTCACTTTCCTAGCTTGGTACACCACTAACATACATATACATGACTGCTCACTTTCCTAGCTTGATACACCACTAACATACATATACATGACTTCTCACTTTCCTAGCTTGGTACACCACTAACATACATATACATGACTGCTCACTTTCCTAGCTTGGTACACCACTAACATACATATACATGACTGCTCACTTTCCTAGCTTGGTACACCACTAACATACATATACATGACTGCTCACTTTCCTAGCTTGATACACCACTAACATACATATACATGACTGCTCACTTTCCTAGCTTGATACACCACTAACATACATATACATGACTGCTCACCTTCCTAGCTTGGTATAGCACTAACATACATATACATGACTGCTCACTTTCCTAGCTTGGTACAGACACTAACATACATATACATGACTGCTCACTTTCCTAGCTTGGTACACCACTAACATACATATACATGACTGCTCACTTTCCTAGCTTGGTACACCACTAACATACATATACATGACTGCTCACTTTCCTAGCTTGGTACACCACTAACATACATATACATGACTGCTCACTTTCCTGGCTTGATACACCACTAACATACATATACATGACTGCTCACTTTCCTAGCTTGGTACAGACACTAACATACATATACATGACTGCTCACTTTCCTAGCTTGGTACACCACTAACATACATATACATGACTGCTCACTTTCCTAGCTTGGTACAGAATCTTCAATAAAAAGTAGCGAGGTTAAACTAGTTTTATGGGCACAAACCTCCCCTCTTAGTGAAATGATGCGGTCATTCAAGTGCTTTCCACATGTTGAATACATGAAAATTAGATTTATTTAAATGGTTTTGGATGCATACAACAGATATTATAATAATAAATTCTGTATAATAAAAAAAACTTCTATTAAATATCTATTATTTAAAGGGATATTACAGTTTTAAAAAAATGATGATTATGAAAACATTGATATCTAATTTGGTGTGCATGACATTGATTATCTTTGAGCAAGAATTAAATACAAAACAAATGTACTTGAAATGTTATGCTTAACAAAGTTTAAGTGTATTTGATATATGACATGATATATCTGGTATAGAACAGAAATAGAATACAACATGATTTAAAGACATCCGAACAAATTATTTATTACAATAAAGTTTAGACTTAATTTGTTAATAATAATATATTATTTGTTACAGCTTCAGAAAAATGCCTTGTTAACATTGTGTAGTGATAGAATACTACAGGATGTGGTAAGTATAGAGAGAAATAGGGTTAGGGTTATGGTGTTTAATACCACTTTCAACAATATTTCAGTTATATTGGGGCAGTCAGTTTTATTGGTAGAGGAAAGCGGAGTACTAGGAAAAAACCACTAACCTGACCCAAGTCACTGACAAAATTTATCACATAATGTTGTATCGAGTACACCTCACCATGAAAGACTTACAAGTATCTTATGTACATACAGTAATAGGTCAAAAGTCTTTCTACACTAAAATATTTCCATATATGTTTCATATAAAAACAGGATTAAAAAAAATGATTGTCAAGCCATTTCTTAATTGATTTTCATGAAATTTTCAGCATTGAAAGCAGAAATAATTAGAGAAAATTCTTCTTATAATTCTAATATAATAGTAGCTCTACTTTTCTCTAAAATGTATAGAATTTAAACACAAAGTTTAATTTTTGTTCACTAAATATTACTACCTATATAATCATAGAAAATTCTGATTTTAAAAGTGAAATAATAAAAAAAAAAAAATGGATAAGAAATGACTAGGATAATAAGTGGGTTTATATAGGGAACTATTTTAGTGCAGAAAGACATTTGAACTGTGAATGTACATTCATATACAGTTTTAGCATTTTAGAATGTACTATGTTCTTTCAAACATGCATGTTAACATGGTAAACAGTTGAATATTAACCAAAAATGAAATAAATTTTGGGCGATTGAGTGAGTGATTGTTGTTTAACACCAAATAAGCAATTTTCAGCCATATCATGGCGAGAACAAGTTACCTATTTGTATGAAATAAATTTTGGAGTCTATAAGCAAATTACCAAGTCTTCTGACGTTGCCACCTCAAATTCTTTGTCTGAAAGGACCATCACTTTTAAACTAAAAGAAATGTTGTGTTTTGTCATATAGATAACAAACTATTCTTTATAAGACAGGACTACAACAATTTGATAGGGTTATTGCTGTTTTTTGTCACTTTCAGCAATTTTTCATCTATATTTTGACTACCAGACTTAATGGGGGAAGAAAGTATATACAGTATTATAACAAACTGACTGTTTCTTTCATCCTTAAAATAAGCTTTTATCACAACGTTTTCTTTAGTTTAGCTTGGTGGAAGATGTCACGCGAGGTGAATATAACATTTTATCAAAGAACGTTACTAGGGACTTCAGCCAATCAGAAAAGACATTATCTGAAATCATACAATAAATTGTTTTAGTCTGATTTTTTCTTCCGCTTCTTCTGCTTCTTCTCAGCGAAACTTGTCCGGACCATAACTTTTTTGTCTTTCCAGATAGGTCAATTATATTTGGTATGTGGGTGCATGACCATAAGCGGTGTGTCGTGTACTGTAATGACCTTCGTGGGACCTTGCCCCTTGACCTGAAGGTCAAATAATTGTTTTTTAAATAATATTTTCTTGTCCGGGCCACAACATTTTTGTCTTTCGAGATAGGTTAATATTTGGTATGTGGGTGCATGACCGTAATGACCTTCATGGGACCTTGACCTTTGACCTCAAGGTCAAATAAATGTTTTTTAAATAGTATCATTCAACTCATAATGTGTAACTTATTGTTGTACAGATGGCTGCATTAAGGGGAGAGATAAGTTTTAGCTATCTAAAACCGTTCTTCCTGGTTATTATTATTATTATAGCTAAGAGATTAGTTCTAATATTAAACAAGTTAACAATGCTTTTGAATTATATTGATTAGTTAAGAAATATGTTTATCTTCTGCCACGGAAATTATGAATAATTTAAAAGTAGTTTTGTTTGAACAGAAGTTGAGTTTAATATTTGTATTTTGTTTTTCAGACTTTTGACAGATACAGATGTGCCAGACTTGTTATGGAATGTCTTTGTCAGTTTGGTGAAACATCAATGAACAGAATGTCTGTAGCCATCTGTTCAATATTGGCAGCAAAGGTATGGTGTAGTTGTCATTGGTTCAGAATCACTTAAAATCCATCATCGTCGCCTGCAACAGCATCACCATTATCTGTATGCTAGCTCTTTATATTTATACCCCCTGTAACGAAGTTGTAGGGGGGTATACTGGTTTCACCATGTCCGTCCATCTGTAGACAAATCCTATGTCGTACGATAACTTGAGTTGTGTTTCTTAGAATCTTTTAGAATTTTATCAGCTGTTTACTGGTGAAGAGAGGAGGATCCCTTTCATTTTTGACGATTTTCACTTTTGCCGTTCCAGAGTTATTGGACTTGATGTGACGGAAAATAGGATTTTTACCCTATGTCGTATGGTAACTTGAGTAGTGTTTCTCAGAATGTTTTGAAATTTTATCAGCAGCTTACTGGTGAAGAGAGGAGGATCCCTTTCATTTTTGACGATTTTCACTTTTGCCGTTCCAGAGTTATTGGCTTGATATGACGGAAAATAGGATTTTTACCCTATGTCATATGATAACTTGAGTAGTGTTTCTCAGAATGTTTTGAAATTTTATCAGCAGCTTACTGGTGAAGAGAGGAGGGTCCCTTTCATTTTTGGTCAGAACAATCAGTAATATTTTGGTTATGGAAATAGGTTGAACAGATGTGGGGAGCGGGGGGTATATCTTAGTGAGCTGTGCTCACAGTAATACTAGTTCTATCTTTTTCCTTGAAATCATTGGAGAAAATTTGAACGTTTCTGGAATAACCTTCATCAGGTACGCTCAAAGTCGTAAGTGGTGCATAACATTTTATAGGATTTTAAATCTTTTGGAAATGTGACCACTTTGGGACAATTTGCAAAATGATTACAGGTGCATTACTCTATAACATCCCTTTAAGGAACATGTGTCCTTTTGTTATTTTAGATTTCTACAGAACAGACATCAATGCTTGGAGCAAAAGCCAGATATATGAAAAAAATGTTAGAACTAGTCAAGCAGAAAGTAGAGTATAAAGTGATTGATATTACCCTCAAGTTTACACTGAGTGCTCTGTGGAATCTAACAGGTATACAATAGAAAGTAGATAACACATATTACTGTCAAGCCTCATCTTTATATTTATATACAAGGTACAAAGTGAATTGCCATAATTGAGCATCATGTGCATTTGATAATTTAATATCATTTGAAATGTTACCATTGTTTATGAAATTCAGAAAAATTTGTTGTAAAAATAAATCTGGTTGCCTAAAGCCTTTCAAATTTAATAAGAATGAAATTAAAAAACATCTTTATTTACCACAAAATTAAAAAACATCTTTATTTACCACAAAATTAAAAAACATCTTTATTTACCACAAAAGATGTTGTAAAGTGTAACTGTCACATTTTATAATGAAAATGGTAAATATAAGGTAAAAATAAAATTTCGGATAACATGAAGTGATCATAATGAGTACAATAAAGATAATAATGCATCCTAAGATGCATATGAAATAAAATGATGCATACTAGATTACGAAGATGCTTCCAGGGCTCATCTAGATATGTTACGAGTATTCCCGACATCTATTGTGTATTGGAGTGCATAACAGAAAAAGATTATAATTTGACATGCAGTGTATAAACCAGTGTAAATATGGATGTTAACTATACCCAGCTGTTGTTTGATACTGAAATTTTGTTGAACAAGGAGATTACATAAACTTTTTAAAGCAACATGTTCATGAGAGGATGCCTATTTTGTATAATAATCTTATCTCATATTTTTCAACCCAGTTCCTTGAAATTTTATAAAACATTTGCCAAAATAGAATAGCTGTCCGTCTTCTTTAAGGTAGAGGTGTTTTAGAATGAAACCTGGCCAATTAAATATTTAATCCATTTTTATGTGTAAAATTCATTCAGTAGTTTGGTTGTTTTTTATAAAGAAAAATTTCCTGAATATTTCAGATGAATCCCCACCAACTTGTCATGTATTCCTGAAGGAGGGTGGTCTTGATCTTTTTATGGAAACATTACAGGTAAGATTTTGAATGAGCATCCATTGTAAATATTTTATTTTTAGAACAACATTAAATAGAAGTTGCTGGTAGTTGATATTACATTTGGGTAGTCAAAGTCTACTACTACTTCTGTGAAGCTTAATGCAAGCATTGGTAATGTCCTTGTATTAAAATTAGCACCAAAATATTAAATAATTTTGTTATCCCCTCGCCAACGAAGTTGCGAGGGGATATAGTAACGCTACCGTCCTTCCGTCACAATCCTTGTGAACACTCTAGGATCAACATCCTTCAATGGATTTTGACCAAACTTGGTACATATTTAGTCCTTAAGAGAATCTAGAACCCTATTGATTTTCAAGGTCATAGGTCAAAGGTCAAGGTCACAGGATCAAATTTTTACCGCATAACATCCTTGTGAACACTCTAGAATCAACATCCTTCAATGGATTTTGACTAAACTTGGTACATACTTAGTCCTTATGAGAGTCTGGAACCCTATTGATTTTCAAGGTCATAGGTCAAAGGTCAAGGTCACTGGGTAAATTTTTAACCGTGTAACATCCTTGTGAACACTCTCGAATCAACATCCTTCAATGGATTTTGACCAAACTTGGTACATACTTAGTCCTTACGAGAGTCTGGAACCCTATTGATTTTCAAGGTCACAGGGTCAAATTTTTACCGCATAACATCCTTGTGAACACTCTAGAATCAAGATCCTTCAATGGATTTTGACCAAACTTGGTACATACGTAGTCCTTAGGAGAGTCTGGAACTCTATTGATTTTCAAGGTCAAAGATCAATGTCACCGGGTCAAATTTTTTACTGCGTAACATCCTTGTGAACACTAGAATCAACATCCTTCAATGGATTTTGACCAAACTTGTACATACTTAGACCTTAAGAGAATCTGGAACCCTATTGATTTTCAAGGTCAAAGGTCAAGGTCACAGGGTCTAATTTTTAGGCGAGGGGATACGCCACGCTTTGCGTTGCCCTTGTTATTTTCATGTTTATGGGGAGGGAGAGCAACATTATAATTATTTTTTTCTCTCTCCAAATATTTTTAGAGATCATGTGATATTATCAGCTAGTCAAAGAGGTTTGATCTTGGGCAGTTTATGAAATTTTACAATATAGATAGAGTTACTATGGACATATCCATGTAGATCCATATATTTCCTTTCATTGTCTTGTAAAATAAACTATATTAAGCAGAAAATGTGATATTATAAATATTAGTTCAAGTAATTCTGTTTTATGTAAAATTTTATTTTATAAATGCAATACATGTTAAAGATTTTAAAAAGTGGAGCAGTCTATTTAAATATTCCTTTTAATACTTTGATTTTTCATGTTGTTTATATGGTTTATAATTCAAATAACAACCAATTCCCATAACACCGATAATTACTCTTAAGTTATTAGTATAGTATAATTACTCTCTGTATTCTGAATATTAGAAAATAAATCTTGAGTAACCGAACAATGCAGTAATTCAGGAATGTGGTAATAAGCGATTTAGCATTGTTTTTTGGTTATGAGTGACATTTTATTTTTCTCTCTTTTTGTTTGTTTTGATATTTGGAATGCAAGAGTATTTATGCTATTTATTACATAGATTTTACACTTTGTTTCGCTAATTAGACATTTAGAAAATGAAGATGTTTTTTATTGTTGGACGCTCAACAATATTTTGTATTGTGATAACGTTGGTACCATGACATCACACAGTGATTCACCAGCTTTTGTTTAATTTGGAAATCTCATGGGTATTTATGTAATATATTTTTATTATTAGAGGTTAATGTTGTTTAATTTTGTATACTTTAAAGATTGTCAGTGAAATGGAAACAGAAACAAGAACACAAGTAGAAACAAAAATACTTGGACTACTGGTAAGATATTAATATTTTTGATTTTGTTGTTGAAACAATGAATTTCTTAAGTGTTAAAGAATGGTAAAGGTATATGACATTTCTGTTTGTTAAGAATAAGGAATGAATGTCTGGGTGACAGCTGCTAGGGCTGAGAGCTGCCTGTACATCCCCTGATGGTGTATAGGGGATGCCCTGTCAATCTATTTCTCACGAACCACTGGCCCAATGAGAATTAAACTTTATATAAATATTCTTTGAATGGTCCTTAACATTCTACATGATTTTCCTTTCATTTGGAAATTCAACATGGCTGCTAAGGGCCAACAATGAAGTCTCACATTGTACTTTTAACTATATCCTGTATTTATTTAGTTTATTTCCAAATCAAATGTGAATGATAATGTAAAGTTTCCTTTGAATAAACAAATTTATTTTAAAGAGAAGTTATTTATATCATATGTGAAATAAGACACGAAAATTACACTTTCTTCCATTATCATTTTGGCCTTTTTTATTTCAGAACAATATTGCAGAGGTGAAAAATCTAAGAGAAGCATTGATGAGGGATGACTTCATGATGCTAGGTAGACGACTCATGCATGCATCTCAGATAGATGTAGGCTACTTTGCTGCAGGGATTATAGCTCATCTAGCTAGTGATGGCCCACAGGCTTGGCTTGTAGGACATCCAGAGAGAGAGGAACTACTTGAGGAATTGGTAAGTTTGTTGCAGTTATACCTAATTGGTGATGTCTCTAGACATTGCTTTGTGGATTTATTAATTATGCCTGTCACAATTAAGTTAAGAGGAGGTACAATGTTATACTGGTTTCAGAGTGTTGTCTGTCTGTATACACAATCTTGTGTGCAGCAGAATTCTATGCCTTTTTGTTAATGCTTTGTCATTGGAAGAGAATAGTCCACCTATCTATGCATTTAGCTTGCTAACTAATATCCCCATACTCATTATATGATATTATATTTTTTCGTGTATTGAAACAAAGGGAAGCTCACAATTACACCTAAAAATAATACACACTTTGAATGGTATTTGACCAATTTATTTACCAATCTTAAACCTTTAATTGATTAAATAACGCTACTAAAGAAACAATAGAGAAAACCAAAGGGGAAATCTAGAATGGACAAACCAGCGACACCGGCAATGTTAGGTACACAAGACACGGGATGAAGCCAAACAAAACACAAATGCACAACACAGCACAGAAAATAAAAAGGTAAGCAACACAGACCCCACCAAAAACCAGGTGTGAACCCAGGTTCTTGTGAAGGGTAATCAGTTCCTGCTTCTTTTAAGACACACGCCATGTTACTCATAGATATAGTCAAGTCAGGTAAAAGTCTTATCAGTGATAGAGGAAAGAGAAAATCCATATAAAAACTAAAAGATCCATTGTCATTTGAGATATGGATATTACATAACGGTCAACCAGATCGTGTTGATCATGATGATGACCATAGAAGTTTTGTAGCGATGACTTCAACCTAGGAGCAACGTATCCTTGTTTGAGTAGCCTTTTGAGTCAGCAGCTGAGCTCTGTCCAGAAAAAAAGATTTGCTAGTCTCTAACTGCCGCCAAACAGATAAACAAACAATCAATAAAACTTGTACAGATTCACTTCAACCATACAGTTTCACTGAAAGGCCAACATAATCAGGAAGTGTACAAATATGGTTAGTGTTATACTACTGAAATTGGCAGAACACTATCTATCATTTTTGTAATGCATGAAAGATGAAGATAACTTTATTTACTTTTGTTTTGTCATTATGTATTGGTTAATTCTTTTTTTAAGGGTGAAATTGTCCTAAAATGGGAACAGCCAAAAGGTGAAATGGTTGCTTACAGGTAAGGTTGATATGTCAAAAACTGTAAAGTCAAAGTTAAAATTAATTCATGTTTCTTACAAAAAAAAAAAAAATAATAATAACATCTTTTTCACAAAATTCTGTAGCATTAAATTTAGAATTTGTGCTAAATGTTACTATGAACAGATTAAGTAAATATAGATAAATACAACATTTATATCATAGATATCAGTTACATGAACCATTTACACGAAACACACATATTGTTTTTTTGGCCTTATGCAAATAAGGCTTATTTTGATTAAAATCTTCCCAAGAATCACTAAAGTAAATTAGGCTGACTTGATATTTGGTTGGTCCAATTTCTAAATTGTTATACACATTCCTGCACTCCATCCAAGATGGCTGTCATTACTAAAAAATAGAAAAGTCCTTAAATAGCAAATTTGTTTAATTTTAAGCTGGAAACAATGGAAATTTGAATTTCATATTGTTTAAGATACCAGTATGTTCTAACTATTCCTATAAGTATAATTGAAAACCAGGTGAGCAATTACAGAGCCTCTGATTGATGTTATTCATTTGTTAATAAAATGAAGACATAACGACCATTATATTTTATCTGTATTCTTCATGTTTCTATAAACTGTATGTTAAATTTACAGGTCATTCAAGCCATTCTTTCCCTTACTGACATGTGAGAATGCACCAACTGTACAACTATGGGCTGTTTGGGCTATACAACATGTCTGTACAAAAAATGGTAGGTTTCATAGTATATGAATTGCAACAATATTAAGATGCATAAATAAATTGAAAATGTAACAAAGTAAGTGAAAATAACTATGAAAATCTAAAGACAAAGTCTCCTGAACCAGAACTTGAGCATTATCTACAGTATATGCGATAAATATAAATGTACATGAATATGTTATAAGTCTAGAGTGAGTGAGTGATTGTTTAAAGCCAACTCAGCAATTTATCAGCTATATCATGGAGAGAACAAGTTAATTTTCAATGAACTCATGATGAGGACTGATTTGTACTAGACCAACACACTTAGCTGGATTTTAATAGTGCTAGCTCCCTGAAACAACAGTTTGCAGATAGACATGTCTCCCCACTAAGACACATCCTGATTCCAAGCCAACCAGTCTTTGTTCTTACTTCTTAATGCTGTGTGCTTATTGGAGAAGCAACAAATACCAATTTGATAGTCTTTGGTTTGACATGATTGGGGGTAGAACACCATGATCTATCACACTTGAGATGAGCACGGTAACCATTACAACATGGATGTGGTTATATCAATCTAGAAAAGTGAGATATGGCACTTTGACGGACAGCTGAACATTCTACTTTCCGTGGGCAAGTCAGATAAATGTTATTTAAACTTGAACAAATCTGTGATCCATAGCATATTTTACATAGTTATTTATATATTGTTGCTTACATTCTTTACATATTTATAGCAAGATTATTTTTTTTTTAAATAAAATAAAACTGATTTTTAAGAGATGGGCATAGGAAAACTTCGTCACAAAAAGTTTTATTTGGATTATGTTTAGTTATGTGGCAGCTCAAGAATATTCTGAATGACTAACAAGTGTTTAAACTTCTATCACAATTTATTATTGTAAACTAAACATTATATTCAAATTAATGCTCTTGTACCAGGGTTTTTCTCTTAATTAACATTTTTGAATTATTATAATAAACAAGTACTATTAAACCTTCTGTATATTCTCAGTATAAAAAATGTCAATGCAAAATGGAATTAAATTTTCTAAAGTAAGGAAAAGATTTTAACTCTAAATCTGCACAAGAAACACATGAACTTTAACATTTCATTTTAGGTGACCGTTATTGTCCAATGTTAGAAGATGAAGGAGGTGCCGATATATTACGTCAGATGATTAGTAGTCCTAATTCTAATAGACATGTTGTTCAGATATCTAAAGATATACTCACGATTGGCAGGGAAAACAAGGCTCAGGCCAAGAAGAAAAGAGATAGTAAAAGATAACATTGTGTTCATTAGAACACAAATTGACAATTATTAAACTTATTGAATTGGAAAAGTACATGTACATCATTTACAAGACTTTTATAGAGAAACTGCAATCCTAGTTATGAAATGGAAAAGAGTGTATTGCTTCCCCACTAGAGAGTTTTTATTCTTAGTAAACTTTAAAGAGTTGGATAGAGTTTAATGCTAGTTGAACCCATCTTCTTAAAGCGAGAGAAGCCATTGATTTATTTCCCATTGTATTTATTGTTTATTATGCCCACCAATAGTTGACAGGGCATTAAGTGTTAACTTTTTCTGTCTTTCAGTCCGTCCCATTTTGGTTTTCATGCTCTGAACTATAGTTTCGCTTGGCCAGTGTTTTGTAATTTTCACACAATGTTTTGACCACAATAAATTTGAACTTTTTTTGGTTCCAGAGTATTTAAACCCAATTTAAATAGATGTACCATCAGACGTATAATATCTATCTGGAAGATGTTTCTCCATGCAAGCATATCTGTTCCAATAGCTGAAATATATTGTCTGATAAACCAGCCATAGCCTTCAGTTTAATATTAGCTGGAAGCCAGGGTATATGTGTCCTTTGGCAACATAATTTTATGTTTTTGTTAACTAATTTTGTTGAACATTTCAAGTTATGGTTTACTAGGTATTTCGAATGTTTAAGATTCACTTCTGTTGAAATTTTATATTGCAGTTGTATCATGATATTATAAAACTTGTTTATTTTATTCTTTGATTTTGAATACACCTGTTCTGTTACAGAAAGTTCATGAATTACTTATTTATTGTTTGAAGGAATTGTTCAAATTTAATTGTTATAATGTCAGAGTTTCATCTGTTTTGTTTAGAACATATCTGTGTTACAAGTACAGTACTTTGTCAAAAGTCTTTCCTTGTTATATTTCATATAAAACCGTGATTTTTTAAAAAATTATTGCCAAGTCATTTTGTACTCAATTTTTATGAAATTTTCAGCATTACAAGCAGAAATAAACATAGTTTTTGTGTCTTTTCTTTTCGTATAATTTTATTTCTTCTTTTTCTTAAAACATGATTTAAACACAAAATTTAGTATTTTTCATTAAATCTAACTATATAATCATAGAAAATTGTAAAAAACATCAATAATTTAGATTTGTGTTTAAATCATAAATGCTTGTACCAGTAAATAAAAGTGCAAACAACAAAAACTGATTAATTCTGCTTTTACTGGTGAGAATTTCAAGAAAATCGGATAAGAAATGACCTCAGCAGAATATTTTGAAAATAAGTGGTTTTATATGAAATATATAGGGAAATATCGTAGTGCAGAAAGACCTTTGACCGTGAATGTATAAACATTTTTGTACTTCATAGTTGATTTTAATATTTTTTGAAGGAAAAAAATGTTTGAGGACATTTTTCTTTGCTGTTTATTGACTCATATCCTATTTATTACAAAGATGTTGATATTTTTTCTTCTTGTTTATTTAAGTTCAAAGTTTGTAATTTTGTATGAATGTAATTTTAAATGCCAAAACATTTAATTAAATTTCCACTGCCATCTAATACATGTATATGATATTTCACTGCAGTAAATGTTGCTTTACCAATTAGTCTACCATTTATCCCACTTCTAATTATGGCCCTTGAAAATCACAGAAATTTTATAAAAATGCTATGTTACGTGCACGTCTCCTGCAAACACTACCTTGTAATGGTCATACCAGCATATTTTCTATCAGAATTATGATAAATACTCCTGTAGAATTGCATGCTCCAATGAAAAGGAACATAATTTGACCTGACCGAATATATTATTTGTCCGTTAGTGTATATGTCATCATTATGAGTGCTCTTTTTAAAACATAATATTATTATGTACATTCAAATTTTATTCTGCATTTATCTTTTGAGCAGAAAACATAAATGATATTTGTACTAAGAGATTAAATATATTGTTTCATTATCATATTTATTATAATATAAGTTTATTTTTATAGTGCTGTTTGTATACTAATAGTAACATGAGTGCAGTAAAACCTGTCTTATGTGACCTTTTAAGGGAACATTGAAATAGGGTCACATAAGACAGATGACCACTTAATACAAATTTAATTCATATGAAATGCACTGCAAAGGGAAAGAAAAATTAAGGTCACATAATAGAAGTTATTGCTTAATAGAGGTGGTCACTATTTCAATTTTTTGTATTCATTGTCATAGAAAACATAATATGATGCAACTATTATTCAGGATATGAACCGATGTTAGTGAGTTGAAATGAAGTTTTTTTTAGTTGCATTGTCTTTTGTTTATCTCAAATTTTCTTTTCAAACTTTTAGAATAGCAGTACAAAGAATTGGAGAATGTTAACAAATAGTTAAACCTTGATATCTCAAACAAAATATGGGTTGTTTTTCATACTTGTTATTATTATGTACTTTGGATTTGAGGTTTCATGGTATTTATTTATTGCGGAGCCCCCATTAGATTACATGTTTCAATCAATAGGGTTAGAGTTATGGAGTTTAACGCCGCTTTCAACAATATTTCAGTTATATCGTGGCGGTCAGTTTTATTGGTGAAGGAAATCGAAGAAAACCACCAACCTGCCATTGGTATTGAGAAAGGAATTTAAATGCTGCAAAAGAAACTCATCCATTGAATGTAAACATTGTATTTTTGCAGTGGAGTTTTAAGCAATGAGTGATTGACTTCTCTTCCAGTCTGAGTCGTACAATAAAAGTTTAAATGTCCAACTATATGATTCACCTGGAAACAAAGACTATTGTAATAAATCTATGGACCAGTTCCTCTTAAACTCCTTTATGAATACCAATTAGGGGCGATCGTGGTCGTGATCGTATGGTAATTGGATTTACAACTACCGATGCTATCAGTGCCTATCACCACTAACATTGTGAGTTTGAATCCCACTCAGACGAGGTGTACTTGATACAAAATTATGTGATAAAGTTTATCAGTGATTTGTGGCAGGTCGGTGGTTTTTTCCAGGTACTTCGGTTTCCTCCACCAATAAAAGTGACCTCCACGATATAACTGAAATATTGTTGAAAGCGGCGTTAATCACTATAACCCTAACCCCCTGAATACCAATGTGTAATCTATAAGGGGGTCTGCCATAGATACATGTCATAACCAAGATTCATACAGGTGTATATATACATATACATGACTGCTCACTTTCCTAGCTTGGTACACCCTAACCCCCTGAATACCAATGTGTAATCTATAAGGGTTAGATACATAGATACATGTCATAACCAAGATTCATACAGGTGTATAGTTTTTATCAGAATTACGATCAATGTTCATGATTTCTGTTCAGTTATGCTTACCGGTATTTATGTTTTACTGTTGTCCTCAAATTCCATGCAATATTAGTAAAAGTATAAAAAGATATATTTATTTAAATAAATACTTGGTTACTGTGGTTCAAATTATTTCAGTTAGAGATCATTCCCAGATGTTTAAGATATGTTCAGACTTTCTATTTTCTATAAAATTAAGAAGTCAATTTGAATCTAGACGAGTGATTATATGCTCCTGGGAACCTTTGGTTAAATTTTAGCTCACTCTGATGCAGATCATGTGAGGTTTTACCATTAATTTGCATCCATCGTCTTCTTTCACATTCTCTTAGAGAACTGGATGATCCATGTGGATGAGGAGATTCAAAATTTTACAAAAGACATGATTCCCCAAGAGACCTGAAATGTAATTTTAAGTAAATATTTATAAATCTTCCCCAGAATCAGCAATATTTAGCATAAAGCAATGTGATGTACAGACCAATGAAGGTCTCCAGGTCCGACCAAACCCTGGGAGTTTTATTATCATAGGCTGCAATAGGGGAATCTTTTAATAACCAGCAATGCTAATACAATTGTATGTGGTATGACAAATCGATTTGAAATTCATTGTTTTACAATTTACAAGAGGCTTCAAAATGTAAATTAGGTTACAATGGATTTATTTTTAATTTTTGTTTTTACAAGAACTATCAATGGAAATTCAATTGTATTTAGAATGAAGTATCATTGTGGTTTAATACTTAAAACATTTACAAAACAATCATGGTCAGTGGGGATTCCAAAAGTATTCTATAGGCTGCAATGGAAACATTTTTACCCCATGACAAAGTTTCGAAGTGTCTTCTGTTGTCCTTCTGTAGACACAATTTAGTCGTGTGCAGATTTTTTTAATGGTCTTAATACCAACAACCATCATATTTTGTATGTATGTATTAGGACACGAGTCTAGAGTATAAAATTGAGGTCAGTTACCTTGACCTTTCAATCACTAGGTCAAATAATAGGATTTTTTTTAATGATACAACATCCTAAATTTTTGCATATATGTATTAGGTCAGTGTCATTTATCAGAATGAAGTCACTGTGACCTTGACCTTTATCCACAAGGTCAAATAATTGATTTGTTTATCAAATAAATTTGTTCCTGCACAGAACTTCTTTGGCATCAGGCACAATATCTCATATTTGCTACATGTATATGTATTAAATGTCAAGAAAATTATTGCGTCATTGATATGGTTTCTGTGGCCAAATGAAAGGGAGACATGTTTTCGTTCACTACAAAAATAGGACCTAAAAGTTTGTTTTAACTCACCTGGACCAAACAGCAATGGAAGTGCAGTTGTATTTGGCAAAGGAGCATCGCTGTGGTATTAAGATTGAATATTTTACAGATACAAAGGCTATGGAGTCGAAAGTCGGCGATGGACATTTTTTTCTGTAAGTACAAGAAATAGAAATGCAGTTGTCATCAATAATCATGTATTATAGATTCATGATAGTACAAAAATAAAATCCTGGGTGAAAATAAAAATGCACTTGTAATGTGATGGAGAATAGTTAAAAAAAATCTTTATAAGGTGATCGACACAAGCCTGAAGGGTCGGTTCTATCTACATTCTTTTTACCTTTGATGTTTTTTTAAACAAAATATTGCATGGAAATCAATGCAAGTAATATTGTTTTGTGATGATATGATATAATTATTTGATCATCTTTACTGTTACTGTACATGTATCTTTGTTTTAATGTCAGATATTTTGAAAATTGTTATCTTAGTCATGAATAAAATTGATCCAACAGTATAGATGTTCAATCTCTCAGGATTTTTGCCACATCTACTTCTCTTTCATGCTATAGCTGAAAATTGCTCATTTGGCATTAAACAACAATTCCTCACTTGCTCCCCCATATTGGAAGGATGAACATAGGTTCAAGATTATGGGGAGAGGTGGCTCAACGAGTTAGGTAGTTGGATTCCCTAACAACTCATACAAGCCTATCACCAATATGGCATGGGTTAACGTCCAGGCGACCGTTTCACTAAAGTGATCGTAAATCGTAATTCTAAGATCACTCTTAAGATTTCCTTACGTGCGTTTCACTAAACTAGTCCTAAGCTTACGACTTGCGACAAGTAACATCTCCTATAATGGAGGTAAAAAGATATTATATTGTATTATATATTTTATATATAATAAACCCAACAGCTCAAAAGCTGATTAGGGTAGTTTTATTGCATCACTATATTCAGCATATAAAATAATATGTTACATCAACACATAAAACAACAAAAATACACATTTAAAATATAAAACCTTATCATGTACATACACTGTTGATTTCTATTCATAGATTATAAAAACTACCAAAGAATTTTAACATTTGGACTGCTAAAATATCTGTTGCCTTCAAAATTATTTTTTCTTTTTTATACATGTACACAAACAGTATGTGGCCAAAAGTATTGCCACATGTAAAAAAAAAAAAATCCCTATATAATCAACCAAAACCATATTTTTTCCAAAATTATTGTGAAGTCATTTCTGGATAGATGTTAACAAATTTTACACCAAAACATTCAGAATTGTCTATATTTTGACTGTTTATTTTCTCATTATGTTTATATGAGTGGTTTTTATTTGTACAAAATTTAAACATAACAAATAAAAATTGACTTTGATTTTCCTATATATATTTCAACTAAAAATAAATCCTAAAAATTAACAATCCTGTTTAACTTATGTATAAATAAAAACCACTCATATAAACATAATGAGCAAATAAACAATCAAAATATAGACAATTCTGAATGTTTTGGTGTGAAATTTGTTAAAATCTATCCTGAAATGACTTCAAACAAAATTCAAAAAGGTAAAACATGCTACTCTGAGGAACAAGTGATCAGTATGCTGGAGTTCCTCATCGATAACATATTTGTCTCCTTTGGAGGGAAACTGTTTCAGCAGGTCGTCGGCATACCAATGGGTACGAATTGTGCCCCTCTTCTAGCCGATTTATTTTTATACTCATATGAGTCGGAGTTTCTTCAAAAGCTTGTAAAAGATAAGAAGATTCATGAGGCTAGAGCCTTTAATTTCACATACAGGTATATTGATGACGTTTTATCTATCAATAATTCTAGATTTGCAGAATTTCTTCCATTGATATATCCTCCAGAGCTGGAAGTTAAAGAGACCACAGATACAGCTTCTTCTGCATCATTTTTGGACTTATACCTCGAATTTGACGACAGTGGTCAACTCGGTACTAAAATTTATGATAAACGCGACGACTTCAATTTTAAAATCATAAATTTTCCAAACATGTGCAGCAATATACCAGCTTCTCCTGCATATGGTGTTTACATCTCGCAATTGATTCGCTATGCAAGGGCCAGTAGCAATTATTCTGATTTCCTGAAAAGTCATCTTCATCTGAGAAACAGGCTACTGGACCAGGGCTATTAAAAGATTTGCCTTATTCGATCTCTTAAAAAGTTTATATTCCGATACCAAGATCTTGTCGAAATATATTCCGTCTCTGCAGAAACGATTATAAGAGGTGCATTTTCATATAGTGAAAATGTATAAAGATAAAGAAGTCAAGAAACTTGTCAAAAATATGTTTTTATCAATGTGCGACGTAAAAATATTTTTGACATTTACGTCACCGAATATGGTACTGCTTTGACAACTATTTTACCTATTTTGTTCCTGTATTTAAATCTGATTCAACCCACCATTTCTTTAGAAATGCCTGTACCAAGTCAGGGTCATTACGGTTTTCAGTTTTCCAGTTGTTGACCGATTTTGTCTGTTTATATAATTATGAGTTTTGACTTTCCCTTTGTAAGATTGTTCGGAGTTCGGTAATTTTGTTATTACCCTTATTCACAATAATTTTTTGAAAAAAATACGGTTTTGGTTGATTATATAGGGATTTTGTTTACACGTGGCAATACTTTTGGCCACATGCTGTAGGTTCCACTATTTTTTTTTAATTTATATTTCATATATTTGTATAGATGTTATTCTTATATTTTTTTATTTCATTTTAAAGGCTGACCAAAGAGGCGATTAATCCATATTGCATCGTCAGTCGTGCTGCAAAATGTTATATTCTAAATAACAGGTATTCCGCGCAAATGTAAAAAAAAGTCTCTGGCAAATTTTACGGGCAATTGTAATGCTCTTTCTCCGTGCAAGTGATACCTGTCAATCCCCAAATCCACGGAAATGTAATGTGCCCTCTGTTTGTACTTAACTTTATTTTTGAACCATTGTTTGTACATGCACCCGATATCATTGTTTTCTTGAAATTTCATCTAGGTACATACACTCGTTAATAAAATGTTGATATTGTAAATGCAGAACTGATAGAAAAGTACACTGAAACAAACAATAATGTATAGCAGTTTTAATGATTTTTTATGGCTCTCGAAATATGAAATGTTGCGTGCATCTAATATTTATTGATTGCTTCATTTGATTAATGTTCATATTAAAAAAAATATTGATAGCAATTCTTCTCTTCAAAAATAGGTTTACGATTTACGACTTACGAGTACCTTCCACCACTCTTAACTTTGCGATCACTTTTTATCGCAAGTCGTAAATCCTAACCATTAGTGAAACGGTCGTAACTCTTAAGAGTACACTTACGTCTACGTTTACGACTTGCGACCTTTAGTGAAACGATCGCCAGCTTTGTATATTACAAACTAGAGGTTCAGCCGACTGAGCCTGTGTCACTCACCTTTCATTTTGTTTTGAGGAATCTTTTTATGCAGAACCTTTCATAGATTCTTCCTACTAAGTGTCGATTCATTTGGACAAGCAGTTTCCGAGAAGATTTTTTAGAAGTCGACCAATCAGAAACGAGAATTGCCTGTGGTGGCCATGTTTGTAAACTAATTGGGCCGAAATGAGCAATCTTTATAGAGTAACTTCCATAGATGCTTCATACCAAGTTTCAGTTCATTTGGCCAAGCAGTTTCAGAGATTTTTTAGAAATCATCCAATCTGAAACAAGAATTTCCTATGGTGGCCATGTTTGTTAACGGATCAGGACGAAATGAGCAATCTTTATAGAGGACCTTCCATAGATGCTTCCTACCAAGTTTCAGTTCATTTGGCCAAGCAGTTTCAGATTTTTTAGAAATCATCCAATCAGAAACAAGAATTGCCTGTGGCTGCCATGTTTGTTAATGGATCAGGACAAAATGTGTAATCTTTATAGAGGACCTTCCATAGATGCTTCCTCCCAAGTTTCAGTTCATTTGGCTTAGGGGTTTCAGAAGAGAAAATTAAAATGTGAAAAGTTAATGGATGACAAGTAATGGCAAAAGCTGGCAAGGCGAGCTAAAAAGGGTGCACTCGACTCACAAGTGATAAAGTTTACCAGTTACTTGCCCATGGTCAGGGGTTCTATCTGGCTTCTTCCATCACTAAAACTGGTACCCAATAAATCAATCAATCAAGATTATGGGCGTGTAACTTCCTTTCAACAATAGAATATCTAGTTTTACTTGCCAGTCAGATTTATTGAAGGAGGAAATGCTACTAAACTCAACTATACCACATTAAGAGAATTTTTTTTTAAATAGACCCATCCCAGCGTCACCTTTTTTCTTGCAGGAAATATTGTTTGTTATTAACTTGTTCTCATCTTGAATATAGCTGAAATACTGACGACTTGATGTTAAATAAAAATATATCAATCAATCTTGTATGGAGAAACATCTCATTGAATGTATTGAATTATGAAAGAAACATTCCATCAAATATGTTAACTAGCCAAAGAAGATAGTCAAGTTTGTCATTGATTTATCGAAAAAAGGCCAACATTATTATTAAGAGGTTCACCTGAGCCTGCATTGCTCACCTGGTTCATGCACTGTTTTGGATCAAACCAGTTTGCAGTTTATGAGAAAAAAAACCTTTCATTCTGATTTCCACAATGTCCCGAGCTGTTTGCCAACTTGAATTTCCGATCCACAAAAAAAAAAGACAATCCAATGAGTATTCATGTTCTATCCAATTTCTAGTACCTTAGATTTTTTCCCCATTTTCCTACAGGCTCTTGTATTAAATCTGCCATATGGCAGCTCCAATCTTGGATTTCTTATCAACACAAAAACACATTTTGTAAAGGACCATTCAAGGTACATTCTAGCCAAGATTGCTTACTTATGGTTCTGTGGTTTCAGATAAGCATACACATGTACTTTAAGAGATATTTTTCAAATAGGTTCCTATATAAAATTTGTCTTGTGATGTCAGCCATCTTAGAATTCTGATCAACACAAAAAAATTTATAACTAAATAAGTGAAATTTTGTTAATGACCATTCATATTGGTTTTGGCTTCAAACAAATTTTGACTTTCTGAGAAAACATATTTTTCCCCCCCATCCGGTCCTATGCTAAATTTATGTCTGTTGATAGAGGCCATCTCAGATTTTTGATCAACACAAAAACACATTATGTAAAAGATCATCAATGGCACATTCCAGCAAAGTTTGCTTTCAAAAATTTCATTGGTTTCAGATTGGAATAATTTTGAAATATTTTCCTCATATGATCCTATGTTAAATTTTTCCTTCAATGGTGGCCATCTTTGATTTCCGATTAACACAAAAAACATGCATGTAAAGAACCATTTGAAATATAGGAGTTATGCATGCAAACTTTTGTTTTGACAGAAAAGGGAGATGTAATGTAATACTATTTGTCTAACTTTGGAGCAATCAAGATTATCCTAGTTTTCAGCATTACATATTTATTCACACAATACATGCATGCCAAATCTGCTCGGTCATGGCACATCATTTATAAAACATGTAACCAATTTACTACTCTTGTCATTAATTTTGTTGACTGTACTTGTAAAAAATACAAGAAAACTATTTTTATCACATTTTTTTTTATTTAATGTCCTCAGAGAACATATTCTGGAAACTCAAAATTAACGTCCTTTCCAGTCAACTTTTTGTACACAGCCCCAAAGGTGTCCAGCTGCAAAAAAAAAAGAAGAAAAAAATGGTGAATATTAGGTATAATAAAAAATTCAGATTGTCAGTTAAAAAAAAAAAGTGATGGAAATATGTTGTATATTGATTAACATAACAAGAATCTATCATCTCTCTGTTTACTCCAATCTAAAACATCCAATCATAATCTTCATTATTTCTTTTTTTTTCTCCATTTCTTCTCAGTACATATTTGATATTTAACACTATATAAACAACAAATTATTTTCAATGAGATGATGATGATGTCAGCTTTGTATTGCTCTTACTCCTTAATGTTTATTAATGCTTGTTTCAAATTAGCACAGCCTTCAAAGAAGACAAAATGTTGAAAAGTTAACAGATCAGAATGTCTAGGGTTATAGTGTTTAACACCACTATCAACAATATTTAAGTTTTATCATTGCAGCCTGTTTTGTTTGCTTAGGAAACCAGGGAACCTGTAGAAAACCATTGTACTGCTGCAAGTCACTCTATCAAAACTTCATCACATAAAGTAACCTTAAAAGTTAAAAATATTCTCTTGATCTGATTGTAATGAAACTTCACAGGAATGATCCTGTGCATTTTGGGTATGAAATTTTCAAAATGGTAACCATGAAAATAAAAACATTTTTTTATCTGATTGTAATACAATTTCACAGAAACGATCCTTGGGATGTGTAGATGTGCATTCAAGGTTGAAAATTTTTGATTTATGAATTTCAAGTCGGCAATGGGTTCTAACTATCCAAGTTTGTTTGGGAAACTTTGTAGTCAGAAGACTATGTGAACTTTTAATAGAATTACCTTGTGTTCAATATTTGTCTGCTGTGTTTTATCTAGATGAACTTTAATAAGTCTTGAACCATCCAACTTAATTCTGATTCTTTTACCAACAATTTCAGCAGGGAAAGTCAAATCATCAAGGATGGCATCATGTACAGATGTAAGTGTTCGTCTGAAAAGTAGAAATATGTCTAAATACGTAAAATAAACAAGACAAATATACACAACAAATAGTCAACAATCAAACTGATTAAAAAGAACTGAAGAAGAAAATAAGCTGTGTGTGTATTGTGTTGAAGTCAACTTTCAAATTTTAGATGTTAAATACAGTCCATCAAATTTAGGCCAACAACAAAAATATGTGTGTTTCCGATTGCATGGTCTTTAAAATTAGGGTCGGTAGGTAGGGGATTTAAAAAATTATTTTTTTTTAAAACCTATGCTCCTTCCTCTAAATTCACACAAACTTGTTTGTTTCTTTCTTACAACAGCTTATTAATTATTTGACATGCAGTACAATGTTATTGGTTCCAAACATCGATCAAATGTACAAGGAAATGTAACTCGAATAATACTGCACCCTCTATCGCTGGGTTAATGTAGCGACCAGCGGGAGCGTAATGTAACGACTGGATTATTCGGGTTAAAGGAAATAAAGAAAATTCAAACAGGAAACCGGTCTTTAATAAATCCGTTTCAATTTAAACACTTATCAGAAAGCGTCAATCAAGCGTCTATTGTTGAAGTCGGAAACAAACACGGAAACAAATTTCCAGATTTTGCCGATCTATTATTTTTTTGTGGCATAAAAAATGTTAGGGTCAGTCGGTCGATTGGAAACACGCATTTTTTTTTGGCCATAGAAGTATATTAAACTTTCTAGTTTTCTTACTGTTTACGTGATGGGAGCCCCATGGTTGTTGTTTTGTCTATGTTTGTGACCTTGTAATCTGATGTCCGGCACAACAGTATTTGTAAGATTACTTCCCCATAGTTTTGTTTTCTTGTTGAAAAGGGGAAATAAAATCCTCTACACCAATTAACATCAAAATTATAAAGATTTCAAGATACAGTGTTTATTGGTGGAAGTAAAGAGTGTTGCTCATTGTTGAGGACTCTACTGTGACTGAAATGTAGAACAGACATAAAAACGTTGTACCTTTGTTTTGTGTCTAGGTGTAATCTTGGATAGTCTCTCATGTTCATTTACATCCATGCCCTTTTTTACTAACTACAAAAATCAGATCCTTTTCTAGCTCTTTTCAAGAGGATCTAGATATTTTTTCCCATTAAATGATTGATATTTTTTCATCAATTCCTATGAGAGCAATGCGATATTGGGAGAAATGTCCTAACCGACCGATGCAAAGGCTCTGGGTAGGTGTTATACTTGAGGTCAGATGTCAGTGATCTTAATCACTTGGCCACACATGTCTCCTGGATTTCATAATATAGTGTAGCGGCTAACATAAACATCTAAGTTACTATTCAAATCCCATACTGCCATAGGGTTCTATGTTAAAACTATGTCTGCTCATGGCAGCCATCTTGGATGGAGGTCGTGGTCACCAGACACAATTTTGAAAGTATACTACCCAAGGACCATCCATGCCATGTTTGCTTTAAATTGGCTGACTGGTTTCAGAAGAGAAGACTTTTAAACAATTTTCCCATAAGGTCCTATGTTAAAACTATGTCTGCTGACGGCGGCCATTTTGAACCGAGATCGGGATCACTGAACACAATTTTGGAAGTTGACCACCTAAGGACCATCGATGACATGTTTGCTATATTGGCTTACTAGTTTCAGAGGAGAAGATTTTAAAACATTTTTTCCCATAGGGTCCTATGTTAAAACTACAGTATGTCTGCTGAAGGTGGTGGCCATCTTGGATGGAGGTCAGGGTCACTGGACACAATTTTGAAAATTGACCACTTAAGGACCATCCATGCCATGTTTGCTTTAAATTGGCTTACTGGTTTCAGAGAAGAAGATTTTTAAATATATTTCCCATAGGGTCCTATGTTAAAACTATGTTCGCTGATGGTTGCCATCTTGGATGGAGGTCGGGGTCACAGGACATAATTTTGAAAGATGACCACCTAAGGACCATTCATCCCATGTTTGCTTTAAACTGACTTACTGGTTTCAGAGGAGAAGACTTTTAAACATTTTTTTCATAGGGTCCTATGTTAAAATTAAGTCGAGTCATGGCGGCCATCTTGAATTTCCGATCAGCAAACGATTCACAAGTTTAGTACAGGACCACCCAATGATCATTCCTGCAAAGCCACAATTCAATTGGCTTAGTGGTTTCTAACAAGAAGATTTTTAAAATTTCGACCAATCAGAACACATTATAGGCCCTGGCAGCCATGTTGGATTTCCGATCAGCACCAAAAACACAAATCTTGTATATGACCATCCAATGAACATTTCTGCCAAGTGTGGTTCAAATCTGTTTTGTGGTTTTAGAAAAAAAGATGAAAATGTGAAATTCCCATAGGGTCCAATGTTAAACAAGTCGAGTCATGGTGGCCATCTTGAATTTCCGATCGGCAAACGATTCACAAGTTTAGTACAGGACCACCCAATGATCATTCCTGCAAAGTCACAATTCAATTGGCTTAGTGGTTTCTAACAAGAAGATTTTTAAAATTTCAACCAATCAGAACACATTATGGGCCCTGGCAGCCATGTTGGATTTCCGATCAGCACCAAAAACAAAAATCTTGTATATGACCATCCAATGAACATTTCTGCCAAGTTTGGTTCAAATCTGTTTTGTGGTTTCAGAAAAAAAGATGAAAATGTGAAATTCCCATAGGGTCCAATGTTAAACTAAGTTGAGTCATGGTGGCCATCTTGAATTTCCGATCGGCAAACGATTCACAAGTTTAGTACAGGACCACTCAATGATCATTCCTGCAAAGTCACAATTCAATTGACTTAGTGGTTTCTGACAAGAAGATTTTTAAAATTTCAGCCAATGAGAACACATTATGGACCCTGGCAGCCATTTTGGATTTCAAATCAGCACCAAAAACACAAATCTGGTAGAGGACCATCCAGTGAACATTTCTGGCAAGTTTGGCTGATTTCTGTTCAGCGGTTTCAGAGAAGAAGATTTAAATGTGAAAAGCTAACGGACGGACGGACGCTTACCCATGACAAAAGCTCACATGGCATATGGCCAGGTGAGCTAAAAAATCACCCAAATATTTCACCTGTGGAGAAAAGCATGAAATTTGGCACACATATCTGTCAGATAATACTGTTTCTAAAATCATCATTGGCCATCGCGATTTCTGCCATTTTCAAGATGGCTGCCGCTAAAACAAAATGGCGACATTTTCATACTGCATGGCTTCACGTACTGTCTATTTACTGTTATATTTATCATTGTTTGGCTGTTTTGTGGTATATTTTTGTATAACTAAGCTTTGTACAAGATATTTTAATCATCCTGCTTTAAAAAAAAGGCAAAATGACTTCCTTATAACGCATTTCAGGTCTGAAATATATCGATTTCTACTTGTGAATTAATAAAAGAGTAAATTGCAAACACTACCATGTAGTGGTGCACCGATCATCGGAAACATCGACTAATCAGTCGGATGTCATCATACGATCCGATGATCGATTCTTAAACCTTGTGGTCGATTCTGATTGTATTGCTTAACTTTGTTCTTTGGTTGTTTGTTTTTTTTTTGTTTTTGTCTTCATACTGACAACAATATTGCAGTTTTATCCCAGCTGGTTTTTTTGCCCTCATACTGACAAACATCTAGCAGTTTTTTCCAAGTCTACTTTTGACACTCAGTCAATACACATATTTGGACTAGTCTATTATTTATCTACTTCCCGGAATAGTCCATTTTATATCAGGTGTTACACATATGGAAAACGATCTTTTGTTTTGTTCTAAGTTAATGTTTACAAATGGAAAAATTGTAGTTTGTAAATATATTATTTGATTTTATTGATATCTGTACTTTTGTCAAACACATATTTGGACTAGTCTATTATTTATCTATCTATATTAGGTATTACACATATGGAAAACGATCTTTTGTTTTGTTCTAAGTTAATGTTTACTAATGGAAAAATTACAGTTTATAAATTTATGATACAATTTTATTCATATCTTTACTTTTGTCAATCATACTCTTGAAAAAAGACTATTTGATTAATTATAGTCAGTAAACACATTTAGCAAGCAATTGTCACCGATGATCGATCATCAGTCGATGTTGATATAACGATCATCGATCTTGAAAATGTTACCGATTCCCATCACTACCATGGCACAATGGTGCAATTGATTACCGTGAAACTCGGCATGGGGTTCAGTGTTAGCTTTGTTTTATTTTAAAACAAAGTCTCCCAAAGACATCACGATCCGCCTCGTAGAAGGTCGTGATGTCGTATCCGAATTGACGGAGTGTGCCAACGCGGGAGAACCGAGCCAAGAGGGACGGGGCTTTAGTCCTTCGGATGGTGTACAGATCGCACAGGAGTTGAATAACACTGGATGAACGATCGGACTGGGTGTAGGAATTCCATCATCGAACCCAGTTGTATCCTATACAAAAAGGTGTGCAAGTTGTAGGTGGTAAAAGGATAATCTCTCGGCCTTTCAACTTAATATTTGAGATATCGTCTATAATACATTACAATCCATTTCTTTATTCAATTGTTTTTGTCTATTTGTTTTTGATTATTGTTTACTATGTCGAAAACATTCTTTGTCTGCTCAGGAGAAGCAGAGCACAGATTGGTCGAAGTGTTTTATTTGTCACGAAGACAAACATGAGGCACTCAAATAACCTCCAATGAAAATTGATTTGGCAAAATCAGGATACAGAACCTTCTCAAAAAATATTTCCGAGTTTGCCAAGATCAACGAAATGCCAATTCCTCTCGATATACGTCGAATCAACGAAGGAGATGGAATAGAGGCTGTTTTTATAAAAAACGAGGCAAAATATCATGAGTCATGCAGGCTGATGTTCAATAACACAAAACTTCAAAGGGTCCAAAAGAGACATCAGCCTCCCGATACGAGCCTTTCCGATATACCATTGTCATTCAAATTTACAAGAAAAAGTTTGACTGCACCAACAGAAGAGCGATCAATACATCTTGAAGAATGTTTCATCTGTGAGAAACAAGCATCGCGTTCTGAACTCCGTGAAGCTATGACGATGCAACTCAACACAAGACTCCATCTGTGTGCACAGAACTTGCAAGATCAAAAACTTTTGGCAAAATTAAGTGCAGGAGATGTTGTGGCACAAGAGCTAAAGTATCATGGGGCATGTCAAACATCGTTGCACAACAAGGAAAGAGCCCATTTAAGGATGAAACAATCGATGACAGAAGCTGAAGGTGAAATCAATCAGATTGTTTTTGCGGAGTTAGTGACTCACGTAGTGGAAACACAACGCGGAAGCACAGGATGTGTGGTATTTAAACTAGCTGACATGTGCAATTTATACGAATCCAGACTTAAACAGTTTGAAACTAATTCGACATTCAACAGAACCCGTCTGAAAAATAAATTGCTGTTAAAAATCCCAGAGCTAAAACCATTTCACAAAGGACGAGAGGTTTTACTGGTTTTTGAAAAAGATGTTGGACCAGCACTTGTTTCTGCCTGTGACTATACTGATGCCATGTATTTTGCTAAAGCAAGTGAAATTGTCCGCAGAGAAATATTCGCTGAACAAAATAAATTATCTGGTCATTCTGATAGAGATTCTGTCGTTGATTCTGTTCCACATTGTTTAGTTGAACTTGTGTTAATAATTGAGCACGGCCCTGATATTAAGTCTCAAATAGAAAATGGTCTAGCAAAGTCAGATTTTGCTATAGCACAACTTTTGTACTTCAACAATCACAAAAAAGGGACCAAAAACACAAGTGAACACTCGAGACATTCAAGTGACCGCGAACCACCTTTTGCTATTTATGTAGGTTTTCTCTTGTATGCAAAGACAAGAAAGCGGCAACTGATCCTGTTTCAGCATGGCATTTGCATCTCATATGACAGAGTGTTGGAAATATCTACTCAGCTTGGGGAATCTGTTTTAGTCAATTTATAGAAGATGGCGTTGTTTGTCCAGCCATTTTGCAAAAAGGTTTATTCACAACGTCTGCAGTTGACAACATAGATCATAATCCTTCTGCAACAACAGCAACAATTTCATGTCATGGCACCGGTATATCTGTTTTTCAGCATCCAGTTTCGTCAACATTCTCTGATTCCCGAACGTTTGAATTCAAAGGTCAAAAGCTATCAGCTGTCTCCCCGAAACATACACAAATGTAAAACCAGCATTCTTGAAATCAAAACCAAATCCACCGATCCTACAAACACCAATGAGCATGTTTGATCTCGACTATCTCGTTCGAAACCTTCGTCTTGAGTATGAGTGGCTTCAATTTGTAAGTTTAACCAATGAAGTGTTAGATGTTGAGACAATGTCATGGTCAGCATATCATTCGTCGAAAGGGAGAGGACCACACGTTAACATCAGCATTTCATCATTGACGTCGTTACTAAGGAAGAAAATGTTGTCAGCAACAAAGCTATAGATACCGACTTTATAGCACCTTGCACCCATGAGGAAGCTGACACTCGTATGTTTCTGCATGCAAAACATGCAGCAATAGGTGGTAGCAAGTCGATTAACATAGTAAGTTCTGATACAGATGTTGTTGTTATAGATGTGGTTGTGTTTGATGATTTGAATATGGATCACTTATGGATGATTTTTGGAAAAGGCAAAGATTCGCGAAGGATACCAATTCATGATATTTGTTAGATCGCTAGGTCCTAGGTCGAAAGCATTACCCTTCTTTCATGCATTCACAGGTTGTGATACCGTGTCTGCATTTGTTGGAAAAGGTAAAAAGACAGCATGGCAGGCCTGGAATGTGTTTGGGAATGCAACAGAAGTATTCCATTGCTTAAGTTCTCCATGTGACAATTTGACACAAAGTGAAATCGGTGTACTCGAAGAATTTGCTGTCATCATGTAGGATCGGTCCAGCAGTACCAATAAAGTAAATGATGCGAGCCTTGACCTTTTTGCCCGTAAACAGCGTCCCTATAATGGTATTCCTCCCTCAAGAGCTGCTCTTGTTGAGCATATCAAAAGATCTGTCTTGCAAGCAGGACATACTTGGGGGCAGTCGCTATGTAAGTCGCCAACTTTACCATCACCTTCCAGGTGGGGTTGGGAAAAAGATAGCGGAGTTTGGGTCCCACACTGGACATCATTGGCGCCAATAGCAGCATCATGTCAAGAACTACTTAAATGTGGGTGTAGAATAAGTTGTTCTGGCAACTGCAAATGTTTCAGGTCAGGATTACCTTGTACTGCTCTATGCAGCTGTAACTGCTCTGAATTTAGGTCTTTCGCGTCCTATAAAACCACTACAGCCTGTATTTTGGCACATGTGTAGTGAACATATATATGAAATGATACTTTAATCGTATGCTGGACCCCTTTTTGATTGATTATTTCAAAGGAAATTGAAATGTTGCAAAAAAAACTTGAAAATACCAGATAAACGTTATGAAAATTTACATCATTTTGAAAATCGTGGTGGCCATTTTGAAAATGGCCGAAACCTGAATGGCCAACGATATTTCCTATTCAGGTACTAGACAAGGAACCTTCATGCCAAATTTAGTGCTTTTCTCACCAAGTGAAATATTTTACCAACTATCCGCTCCACTAATACTAGTTCACACATAATAGATATGTCACCTAACCAGGACGGCCAGTCCTTGCTGAAATGTTGGCAGCATAAATTCAGACATATTAGTTTACTTACGAGATTGGTCTTTTTTGCTTGTTCTTCCTTCTGGTCTTTCTGGTTGGTTTTGGCAAAATTCTTCTCTAAGAAAACAAACATAGAATTTGGATTTCAAAAGATTTGTCAAATAACAATATTGTTAAAGGTTACATTTGACAGCAAATTTATTTTTGATGAAATATCTCAAGTAGTAAGGGCAAAAACTCCTTCAAAAATAGTTAGATCAAAATGCTGTAATAATATATTTTTCATCTATATCATGACAAGAACCAGGTTATAATCATTGAAATGACGATGATGTACAAGAACAAAATGCTTATTTGGATATTTATAGTGCTAGCTCACTGAAACAAGTTCATGCATGGGTAGACATGTTGCTATACTCGGACACATTATACTGATTCGGGGCCATCCTGTGTACTTACTGGAGAACAGCAAATACCATTTCATAGTCTTCGGTTTGACTAAGTGCTATGTCATTATTTTCAACAAAAAAAACCAGTGTAGATGTGACGTCAAAGTCATTAATATGTATTACCTGTGCAATAAAGACTACATGTTTGCCACTAAATTTCTTTTCCAATTCACGAACCAGTCTAGTCTGGATTTTCTGATAACTACGTAACTGTGGAACTGGCACAAAAATGATGATGGCTTTTTTTCCTTGAACATCAATTTCCTGCAACATCAAATTTCAATTATCACATCATATAATTATCTAATCTGTCAATGGAAATTTCGTTTTGAATAAAAGGTTGTTTTTTTTATACAAAAACAAATGTATCTTAATTACACATAATGTTGCAGTTGTAAGCAAGCACAAAAGACAATATTTTGTATGTCTATAATGTTTCCGATTTTCAGCCTAGTCTCTGAGAAAAACCACTAGCCCTAAACCCAAATTTGTAAAAATTGGTTAGGACTAGTGGAAAATTGCATAAAATTCACGTAATCATAGAATTGTTTTTCTTCTAAAATGCCTATCGAGTAGTGTCGAGATATTTTTGTCACATACTGCATAATACTTGAGTCTACAATCATCTGAGCATGTCTATGGCATTTCAGATTGTCATATACTTGATGTCTATGCTGATGGTAAATTCAGTCTCTCACACAGTTGGCAATCTAATTTTCATCATAAAAACTTTCTTCAATTTTTACTATCTTGCAAAGAAATCTTGAGACAGTTGTACATTTTCAAGATTCCCAAGCTCCTCTTAAGCTACTAGTCCTCGAAATGATAATTTGAAGTCACTGGTCTGAATCAAATTCTTGAATTTATTTTTATATAATTCTAAATAAAAACTGAAATATTTACTGGTCCTTACAAAGTTTTACTGGCCTTATTCCGGAAGACCGGTGCTCATCGTGAGGACTGAGCTCAGACTTAATAAATTGAAGCTCTTAACACTATGTACCTTTGCACCAGTGATATACAGTTCACGTAACTGCTGCTTCAGGTCACTGTTCATTTCCAGTTCTAACAATGCCTGTAAATAAATGAGATACATCTGTTTCACTAAAATATCAACCTGTAGCTATGTACATGATGGAACAAGATCAGATTCAATTTGTAAATCAATTTAGGCCAAAAAAAAATAAATGTGTGTTTACTGTCACATGTCAAAAAAATCTAGGGTCGGTCGGTCGGGATTAAATTTTTTTTTTTTTTATCGACAAAACCGGAAATAGTCGTTCCCGGAATCCAATTCCGGTATTTAATTTTCGAAAATTCCGGTAAAATGACGAATTATGCAGTTTTTCTACCTTCTTTGCTCTCAATTTCGACAAAAAGCTAGCAGTTGAATAAATAAAACATTGCTGCTGGTTAAACAACAAAAATGGTTATCCGAATTCTGTGTAAAAATGCATAGGGTCGCTAGCAAAAATTAGGGTAGGTCGGGTGACCGTAAACACACATTTTTTTTTTTTGACCTTATACTGGTCTTTTTTCAAAACATGTAATGACCACTTAATTAACCAGATATGTCATGTAAGTTTCATCTAAAGTGAATGGACATTATGTATTTTAAGACCAAAAATAAAATACTCTATGATTCACCCAATCCTGACAGATTCTGAAAAATTGGTGGGACACAAATTCAGGGCTCACCACACTCGCAAAAAACAGGGAGACTTGACTGCCCCCTCAGAGAACATCAGGCATGAGCGAGACTTCCAACAGCTTCATAGACATGTTTCTGCAAAAATGTGTTGTTTCTTCTCATCATTTAAAGTATGACTTTGCTAATACTAAGTATCTTGTTAATATCCTTCATATGTATGTACTTCTATTATTGTTGTTGATCTTATATTTATCGATTTTAGATTTTATCAATTTCCCATTGAAATCCAAGATACATACAACATCAAAATATGAGTTCCTTCCCCTTGTTTCAATTAAAATGCTGCCATGTTTAAAACTTGAGAAGTTGATTGTTTACCTTTGAGAAAGCTACAAACAACTCAGTTGTGTTAAAATAATAAAAAAAAATATAACACAATCCAACAACACATTTGGTACAGGAAGTGTCTGTTTCATTATTTTTAGATTTAGGACTTGATTTTCACCTGGAATTTGCTGTGATTCTTTTGTCTCAACAAGTTAAATTTTCTTTATTGCTTGAATAAAACCTTTTTCTCCCGTTCTTATGCATTTTCACATCGATTACAGTCAGGGTTCATACACCTTTTTTGTGAGGAAATTCCACGACTTTTCCAGGATTTTTTTTTAGTTTTTCCAGGACCAACTTTAAGCAAACTGTCAACGAGTATAAGTGAAATTTTGAGTAACCACATTATTTATCATGTTCTAACCTTTGTATATGAGTATATAAGAAATTATCCATCATAAACAGCACACTTGGTAGCCATTTATGCCAACGTGACCTGAACTACCATCAAAATGGAAGTGGCCCGTTGGACAATGAGACAATTACAACCCTTTCAGTTTTCTATTTAAATTTATAACTTAATTCTAGTATACAATGTAGCTTGGATGTCCAGCTGTTTTTTTTTTAAGTTGTTGAATTATAGATTCATCTTAATAAGAGAACATATATATCTTCTTTTTTATCTTTCTTTTGATTGATTCCATCAAATATGGACGGATTCCAAAGACTGCCAAGGTTCTCCAAGGGCCATTTGTTTGCTATCATATCGTCTGAGAACATACTCTGAAAAACCTGTACAATGTCTGTATAACGTATGAAAGAAAAGTGGCTTTTTACCATTTTTAATGTCAAAATTACATCTCCACTTTTATGAAATCTGTTGTTGCCACAGACTCCTCCAATAATTTTTTTGTAGGCTGGACACTGGTTCCACTTGATTATTAACCCACACTGACAGTCTCAATCTGTTTTTTTTTTTTTATATGTTCAGAGTGTTTTGTTGACTAAATGCGACTTTTTAAGTCCACTCTTCCTCCTATATTACTGATGTTAATATCCTTTATACACACATTACATGATGCAGCTTTAAATTTGTTCTGTATTTGAGACAGACACTTATATTCTGGTTTTTCAAGCCATTTAATTTTAAAAGAAGAGTTTCCAGCCATTTTGTGGCAAAAACTACAACATGCTGTATTTGTATGTGGAAGCTGTCATTTTTAAAATATGAAAATACACACCTCATAAGCGAGCTATATTATAAAATTGGTAGATGATTTATTTTTTAGAAAAATCATAATGTATATGGCTCTTCTTCAATCAAGGGCAGTTTCACCCATATTCGAAAAATATAATTCATTTTGACCAAATGAGCCTTTTGCTTTGCTCTCACTACTTCCCACATCCAGACATCTTTTTATATTCAGGGTTATCTAACCACTTGATCTGAAAATGGCAGTTGCCTGACATTTTAAAAGCCAAAAGTACGTTTTCCAATATCTGGTTTCCTACTGCAACACTGTTTAATGCAGGAAAATGTAGTACATTAGGAAACCAGTCTATACATCCGGTTGCATATTTTTACAAATAATTTTAAAGAAACGAACTTAAAATCCTTATTTTACATTTACCGCAACTGGTGCCTTGTTTCAAGTACGTCTAAAGGAAACAGTTATGACAGAAATCGGGAGAATCTCTTAATTTTAGATGTTTGAATACATTTAATAAAGATTACAGCTCAAATAATTTTCCATGACTATTCAATGACTTTTCGATAAAATACAGTTTTCCATGACTTTTAAAGGCCTTTATTTTACAAAATAAAAATCCATGACTTTTCCAGGATTCCATGACCCGTATGAACCCTGTACAGTGTGGGAAACGGTTTTTCTCTCTCTTTCTCACCGTTTTGGCTAGTTGTTTCAAAATTGTACTCGCTAAAATAAAATTGCACTTACCCAAGTTTGGCCAGTGTGCAGATATTTCTATCGCCAATGATCTAATGCAAATATTTTACATGAGAAATAATAACAAAGATTTATAACATCTTTATTCATTCTGCATACAAATCAGTTACTTTTTCAATTAACATCATAACTCGATTATAAGCAGTATTAATTGCTACAAAATCCGACCCCGACTCGAAAATTACAATTTTCTAATATTTACCTTTTTACCATATATATGGTAAAAAGGTAAATGTTAAAAGGTCCACTCAAATGCAATTTTATTTGATAATTGATATCGTCAAGTTTTACTCTACCGAATCCGTATTTAAGATAATCTGAATCGCTTGCATTGAACTTTGGGAGGTATATATTAATTCTATTTTATCTCGGTTCGGAATAGGACGCCATCTTTTAGCGTTTTCTATCAATAAGAGAAATCAATATGGTGGACGTGAAACATTGCATTGCTATCAACGATTTTGAAGGATTTCTTCACATCTTTTATTGTCGAATCAAAAATTTTATGGAATCATTGACTGAGAAACTACTTCGTCAAGTTGGTTGACAGGGGCGAGTGCGAAATAATCAGAACTTGCCTCACGATGTTCGGTCGCCGGATTGTCGAATTCTTACACAAACGTACTTGTCAAATTTTTTCTCTTCTCGTTTTTGGCGAGCGGTGGTTTCTTTCACTGTGATTACAATTGCTTTGCCATTCAGCTTTACCATAAAATGCAGATTATTTGCAAGAAAAGAGCGACTTGCAAAAAGAAACAAGGCGACTTTAATTTCGCTTTGGAGGGCGATTTCAGCTGATAGAGGGCAAGAATTTCACCCACTTCACCCGTTTTGGTCAGCCCTGAAATTATTTTATTGCTAAAATAATGAGTAAGCACATTTTTTCTGGTAAGTTGTGTTTGGGCAAACAAACAATTTATTAATTATGGCCCAGGTTTTGACTTTTTCCAGTAATCAGGGCTCTACAATGCGACCAAAACGCTCACATTTGCGAGTTACTTTTGTAAAATGCGAGTAAAAATTCTGCATCGATAGGCATGAAAACGGCGAGTTGATATTTCCAGAACATTTTCGTTTCCTCACCGATCGTATTTTTCAAATTAAATTCCGACATTGATTATCCAGTATGTTAAACCGCACAATTGACTCAGACATAAAAGTTTTTAATCACATACTTTTAACTCTTGCAAGTGACCATGATGAACAAAAAACAAAACCTTTATACACAATTTTTCGCTAAAAATAAAATGGTGGAATCAACTGATCATGAAACTGGCATATCTGACAGAAGTATGAGAGCCAAAATAGTGATGAAGGTTCGGGTTTTACTTTTAAAGCTGAAATGCGTAAATTCCACAATGTCTGGAGGTCGGAGTTTTTGTGCCTCATTTATGATTCCATTAACAACATTATGTATTGTGATGTTTGCAGAAAGGCAGTTCCAGATATTACTGGCAAAACCGAATTTGTTACCAAAAAGAAAACCAGAGGCTCTCAAGAGCCTCTATCGTTCACCTGGTTATAAAAAAAACCAATTGGTCCTATGTAAAAACTCCTATGTAAAAACTATGTCCTGCAGTGATAGTCATCTTGGAATTACGATCAACATAAAAAACACAAAGTTTGTAAAGGACCTTCCAATGATTGATGCATAGTTTAGGTTCAATCAGTGCAATAGCTTCAGAGAAGAATATATTTCTGTATTTTCCCCATATGGTCCTGTGTTAATACTATGACCTGTGGTGGCAGCCATCTTGGATTTCCGATCGGCATAAAAAACAAAAATTTTGTAGCAGACCTTCCAATGATCATTCCTGGGCAGTTTGGTTTCAACTGTCCAAGTGGTTTCAGAGAAGAAGCGTTTTGAAACATTTTTCCCATAGGGTCCAATGTTAAACCAAGTCCTGCCGTAGCCGCCATTTTGAATTTCATATCAGAACAAAAAACGTAAAGTTTGTAGAGGACCATCCAATGAACATTCATGTACAGTTTGGCTTTAATCATATTTGTAGTTTCTGAGTAGAAGGCATTTGAACATTTTCCCATAGGGTCCAATGTTAATCTATGTCCTCCGGTGGCGGCCATCTTGGATTTCCGATCGGCATAAAAAACAGAAATTTTGTAGAGGACCTTCCAATGATCATTCCTGGGCAGTTTGGTTTCAACTGTCCAAGTGGTTTCAGAGAAGAAGCATTTTGAAACATTTTTCCCATAGGGTCCAATGTTAAACTAAGTCCTGCCGTAGCCGCCATTTTGAATTTCATATCAGACCAAAAAACGTAAAGTTTGTAGAGGACCATCCAATGAACATTCATGTACAGTTTGGCTTTAATCATATTTGTAGTTTCTGAGTAGAAGGCATTTGAACATTTTCCCATAGGGTCCAATGTTAATCTATGTCCTGCGGTGGCGGCCATCTTGAATTTTCGATCGGCATAAAAAAACAGAAACTTTGTAGAGGACCTTCCAATGATCATTCCTGGGCAGTTTGGTTTCAATTGTCCAAGTGGTTTCAGAGAAGAAGCGTTTTGAAACATTTTTCCCATAGCGTCCAATGTTAAACTAAGTCCTGCCGTAGCCGCCATTTTGAATTTCATATCGGAACAAAAAACCTTAAGATTGTAGAGGACCATCCAATGAACATTCATGTACAGTTTGGCTTTAATCATATTTGTAGTTTCTAAGAAGGCATTTTAATATTTTCCCATAGGGTCCAATGTTAATCTATGTCCTGCGGTGGCGGCCATCTTGGATTTCCGATCGGCATAAAAAACACAAATTTTGTAGAGGACCTTCCAATGATCATTCCTGGGCAGTTTGGTTTCAACTGTCCAAGTGGTTTCAGAGAAGAAGCATTTTGAAACATTTTTCCCATAGGGTCCAATGTTAAACTAAGTCCTGCCGTAGCCGCCATTTTGAATTTCATATCGGAACAAAAAACCCTAAGATTGTAGAGGACCATCCAATGAACATTCATGTACAGTTTGGCTTTAATCATATTTGTAGTTTCTGAGAAGAAGGCATTTTAATATTTTCCCATAGGGTCCAATGTTAATCTATGTCCTCCGGTGGCGGCCATCTTGGATTTCCGATCGGCATAAAAAACAGAAAAATTGTAGAGGACCTTCCAATGATCATTCCTGGGCAGTTTGGTTTCAACTGTCCAAGTGGTTTCAGAGAAGAAGCATTTTGAAACATTTTTCCCATAGGGTCCAATGTTAAACTAAGTCCTGCCGTAGCCGCCATTTTGAATTTCATATCGGAACAAAAAACCTTAAGATTGTAGAGGACCATCCAATGAACATTCATGTACAGTTTGGCTTTAATCATATTTGTAGTTTCTGAGAAGAAGGCATTTGAATATTTTCCCATAGGACCCAATGTTAATCTATGTATTGCGGTGGCGGCCATCTTGGATTTCCGATCGGCATAAAAAACAGAAACTTTGTAGAGGACCTTCCAATGATCATTCCTGGGCAGTTTGGTTTCAACTGTCCAAGTGGTTTCAGAGAAGAAGCATTTTGAAACATTTTTCCATAGGGTCCAATGTTAAACTAAGTCCTGCCGTAGCCGCCATTTTGAATTTCATACCAGAACAAAAAACCTAAAGTTTGTAGAGGGCCATCTAATGAACATTCATGTACAGTTTGGCTTTAATCATATTTGTAGTTTCTGATAAGAAGGCATTTGAATATTTTCCCATAGGGTCCAATGTTAATCTATGTCCTGCGGTGGCGGCCATCTTGGATTTCCGATCGGCATAAAAAACAGTAACTTGGTAAAGGACATTCCAATGATCATTCATGTACAGTTTGGGTTCAGTCAGTTCATTAGTTTCAGAGAAGAAGATCTTTGAAATTTCAGCCAATCAGAGCATATTATTGGCCTTGGCAGCCATATTGAATATCCGACTGGAACGAAAAACAGTAACTTTGTAGAGGACCATCCAAGGAACATTCCTGCTAAGTTTGGTTCCAATCGGCACAGTGGTTTCGGAGAAGAAGCTTGAAATGTGAAAAGTTTACAGACGACAGACAACGGACGCCAAGTGATGGCAATAGTTCACCTGGACCTTTGGTCCAGGTGAACTAACAAGATGAACTGTGAGCTAATGCTCACCTATGATACCCCCCGCTCTTCGGCAAACAGGAAGTAGGAATATGACGGGTCAAAAAAACGCTTCCCATGATATGGGGTACCTATATGAAGCTTGTGACCAAACATCGGATTTCTGCCATCAATAGTGGCCGAGACCAGAGGCTCCCAGGAGCCTGTAATCGCTCACCTGGATCAAAGCTGCTTTCAATAACAACGCAACTGCACTGTGGCGGCCATCTTGGCGGGAGAGCGCAACTGCCGGACACAATTTTGGAAGAGGACCATCCAATGACTATTCCATCAAAGTTTGGTTCTAATTGTGCTACTGGTTCCAGACAAGATGGTTTTTATGTGAATTTCCCATAGGGTTCTATGTTAAACTAAGTACAGCTGTGCAGCCATCTTGGACAGAGGGCGGGACCACCAGACATAATTTTGGAAGAGGACCATCCAATGACTATTTTATCAAAGTTTGGTTCCAATTGAGCAACTGGTTCCAGACAAGAAGATTTTTATGTGAATTTCCCATAGGTTCCTATGTTAAACTAAGTTCGGCTGTGGGGGCCATCTTGGTCGAAGGATCGAACTGCCTGACATATTTTTGGAAGAGAACCATCCAATGACTATTTCATCAACATTTAGTTCTTATTGAGCAAATGGTTTCAAACAAGAAGATTTTTATGGGAATTTCCCATAGGGTCCTATGTTAAATTAAGTTCGGCTGTGGCGGCCATCTTGGTCGGAGGTCTGAAATGTCAGACAAAAATTTGGAAGGGAACCACCCAAGGATCATTTCAGCAAAGTTTGGTTGAGATTGGCTCAGTAGTTTCAGAGGAGAAGATTTTTTTTTAATTTCATCCCCCCTTTTTTCTAATTTGCATAATCGGTCAAAATCGGCAAAAGTTCAAAGTTCATAAAAAATCCTGTAATACATGTTAAAAAGCTCATCATTATGCTTAAACAGATCAAATTTGGGCACATTCTGGCTTAAAATAGAGCAATTTTGGCCATTTGAAGAAATTTCTATTTTTAGTAACAGTGGCCATCTTGAATGGTGGGCGGGGCTGTCGGACACAATTTTGAAAGGGACCCACCCAGGGACCATCCCTGCCAGGTTTGGTTTAATTTGGTTCAGCGGTTTCAGAGGAGAAGATTTAAATGTGATCTTTTATCAAAATATGCCTAATTTGCATAATCGGTATATATCGGCTGAAAGAAAAATTTCACAGAAAAACCCCGAATATATGTTAAACTACTTCTTGCCATGTAGCAGCAGTTAAAATTTGAACTCATTTTGACTTACACTAAAGCAGCAATGGACAATTAAAATTTCATCTCCCCTTTTTTCTATTTTGAGCTTGGCGGCCATCTTGGTTGGAAGTCGGGATCACCGGACATAATTTTGGAAGGGGGCCATCCAAGAATCATTTCAGCAAAGTTTGGTTGAGATTGGCTCAGTAGTTTCAGAGAAGAAGATTTTTTTTAAATTTCATTCCCCCTTTTTTCTAATTTGCATAATCGGTCAAAATCGGCAAAAGTTCAAAGTTCATAAAAAATCCTGTACTACATAATAAAAAGCTCATCATTATGCTTAAACACTTCAAATTTGGGCACATTCTGGCTTAAAATAGAGCAGTTGTGGCCATTTGAAGAAATTTCTATTTTTATTAACAGTGGCCATCTTGAATAGAGGGCGGGGCTGTCGGACACAATTTTGAAAGGGACCCACCCAGGTTTGGTTTAATTTGGTTCAGCGGTTTCAGAGGAGAAGATTTAAATGTGATCTTTTATCAAAATATGCCTAATTTGCATAATCGGTATATATCGGCTGAAAGAAAAATTTCACAGAAAAACCCGGAATATGCTTGCCATGTAGCTGCAGTTAAAATTTGAGCTCATTTTGACTTACACTGAAACAGCAATGGACAATTAAAATTTCATCCCCCCTTTTTCTATTTTGAGCTTGGTGGCCATCTTGGTTGGAAGTCGGGATCACCGGACACAATTTTGAAAGGGGGCCATCCAAGGACCATTCCACCAAAGTTTGGTTGCAATTGGCCCAGTGGTTTCTGAGGAGAAGATTAAAATGTGAAATGTTGATGGACAGACGACGGACGAAAAGTGATGACAATAGCTCACCTGGCACAAAGGCCAGGTGAGCTAAAAAATGAGCATATATGTTCAGTGTGTATAATAATCAACAAAGTCGGCAAACAGGAAGTAGGAATCTGATGGGTCCAAAAACGCTTCCCACGATATGGGGTACCTATATGAAGCTTGTGACCAAATATCAGATCTCTGCCATCAATAGTGGCTGAGAAAAATGTGACGAAAAATGTGCATATATGTTCAATGTGTATAGAAACCAACTAAGTCGGCAAACAGGATGTAGGAATTTGACGGGTCCAAAAACGCTACCCATAATATGGTATACCTATATGATGCTTGTGACCAAATATCAGATTTCTGCCATCAACAGTTACTGAGAAAAATGCGACGAAAAATATCTTGGACGGACAGAGGTAAAACAGTATACCCCCTCACCCTTCGGGGAGCGGGGGTATAAAAATGTGAGTCTGAAACATGAAAAATGTTTCAATATGCGATATGGTATCAGCAAAAGCCCATTCCTCAACTAAGCATCTTTTGTCTCATTCAGGGCATTAATAATTATCCACGAACAAGTACATATTGGAGTTGTATAGTATAAATTGGTATCTTTATTAATCTGGCAATTAACATGCTTTTGTTGGCGAGTAAAAAATGTTTCCTTACTAGTTAGGGCTAGTGGGGTCTGGTATGAATTGTAGAGCCCTGGTAATGTTTTTTGCATAAAGGTATATTGAAGGAGAAATGTCCACATCTTGTCCAACATGTACATTTTGTATACAGCACGCACAGCGCGTTTTAGCAAGAAATCACCTTGGTCTGTGTTTTTTCGCGGTGAAATGTCGGTGATATGTCATAAAATCACAGTAAAATGTCGGTGAAGTCACGGTGAAACTTTCACCGCGAAAATTAACAAATTAGGACCTAAATATCGGTGAAATATTTTAATTGCCGGTGACAACATCGCGGCGAAAATCATACGTGTATACACGTACATGTAACTGTACTTCATGTGTTCTTTTGTTTTTTGTTGCTTAGTTTTGATTTTTTACTATTTCGTACTTTATATTTCAATTTGATACCGTTTTTTTTTTCAGGGATGCCAGCATGGCATACATTTTATTTATAGGATTTATGAGGCTGAGCACGCATCTTGTTTTGCGTATATTATCTAATCCAGGGATATATATAGTAGTCCTACTATATAAATCCTTGTCTAATCCCAACATTTCGATTGGTTTATATCGATGTTATTTTTTTTAATCACCTGTGTTTTATCAATGTACGGTTGTGTCTATTTTTATGTAGTGCACACATTGAACTAAAAGGTCAAATACACAGTTACCTGAGGCTGCGGGATTGATTTAAAAACACACTGAGAATGATTGAAAAAAAAAATCAATGTAATTTTTTATCTAAAGCAAACGTGCTTTTTCGTAATTGTATGTCGTTAATCCCCTTGCAAGCCACGTGTTATTTTACCTTTAATAAAAGTTCCATTTCTGATTTGTACACATATTTTTCACGTGAACGTAAATCTAGAAAGGTTTCCACATGCTATCGATCAAAGCGTGCTTTTGGGGATCTAGAAACTTTTGTAACAGGTGAACTTAAGTCACGTGCCAAGTCGACATTAATTGAACACCCGAAAGCAAATTAACTCGGGATACCAAGCTTGCATTCAAAAGATCAAGTTTATTTTAATTAACAAAATAATACAACACAAGCTTATAAATGGTAATGATCACATAATACTAAACGTTTGTACCGGCATTGTTTTCTTAACATAATAGATTAAAACAAAAGCAAATATCAGAATTAAAGAACGAAAAATGATCACATAGCTTGCACACCTGAAAAAGAAAATAAGTATTTGCTATGAATCATTCATATTATCAAAAATGACAGTCTCAAGAACATACAAATGTACAAATAAAGGTTAATATCCCATTTCTTTATTTCGCGGCGTTTAATCGTCAATGTCGGTGTTTTATAGTAAATCACCGCGTTCGATTTTTCTCGGACATTTCGCGGTGTCAACACCGACTTTTTTTTTAATTTCTCCGACATTTTCTTGATTTCACCGACGTCGGACCCGAGTGATTTCTTGCTAAATCGCGCTGTGCGTGCTGTATATAGTAAAGTTTTAAAAAAAATGATTTCTCTACCTACCTTCCAACACCTGGTTGGGTTAGGTCAAGATTGGGGAATCAACAAAATTTTGGTCCAATTTAGGAACTTTTTGTGAAGAAGCGAAAAAGTATTTAACAGAGAGTTTACTTATTAATAACTTGCATATCGACAAACTGACATTAAATCAATATCTTACCTGTGAGATTGACTGTTCAAACTCATCAGGCTTTTCACCTTGAGGTTTCACAATTTTAGCGCTCGCCGAGTACATCTGAAAGTACAAATAAACATTAGATAAAAGACCTGGATACAACAATATCTGTCCATGACAAAATATGCAAGAGAATGCACCAGGGGGTCTAACACACAAATATTAATATAGCGACGAGAATTGAAGCTTACCATATATAACATGAAAAGCTGATCCTTTGGCTTTGTGTTTGATTACTTAATTAAGTAAGGCTCTTTTGAAGGTAAAGAAAAGCTCAAGTCGTCAGATCGTTTTATATTGTTACAGCATCATAACATGACCTTTTACCCATAAATCACAGGTACTTGTAGACAGGACCCTATGGTGCCTCCAATTGCCCATCCCCCCTTTTTTCTAAACATCAATTTTTTTTCATGTACACAACATTTTGCAACTTTCTATGTATCACTGTATGACATATATACAATAAAAACAATCAAACAGTAGTTTCTATCCATACCGGGTTTCTGACATACATGTATAAGAGAGAAGGTAAGTCACTCTGTTTTGTTTACAAGGGCACCCAGTCTTCACGAAAAACTTTTCAGACCACAAGCCCAAATTTTATTTTGCTGGCCAGAAAAAAAAAGAGTACTTTTTTAAATTTGGGTTTGTTATTCTTCTTTCATTGTTTTTTTTTTTTTATTATTTCAAACACTATTTATCCCTCTAGCCACACGCATTGTGGATACACAAGTTCATGGACTTTTGGGAAAAGTAAATACCCTGCATGCGCTTTGTTGTCTGACGTCATCACTTGCATGTTTTAACAACTTGAGGAATTCTCTAGTACGCTATAACCTGCAATATGAATCTGGTCATTTCTAGCAGGGTCAGATTTATTCTTTAATCATATGTTTTACAAAATGGCACATTTTTCTTATTCCCTAATTCTTGCAATTTACATCGGCCTGAATATATTTGACCCTAACTGGCCAAGCTGCAATCCCAAACAGAAGTGTCGTATGGCTTTTCCATTTTCTGGTAAACAAAGTCACGTGACTTTCTTCGAGATTCCCGGTCAAAATAAAAAATATTTGAAACACGAGTGCCATAATCTTATGTTCTTGTAGTCCGAGATTCCTCTGTCGTTTAACGGCATTGATAATCTTGCTGTAGCCGTTCAACGACAGAGGGTGATACATACGGAAAACAGCGGATTTGCTTCTCCAACTCTGGGTCAGCACATTTCCACGTTTCATGGCTATCAGATTTTATTTTCTATCATAAACCTTATATAAATCGCTTCACCAATCATTTTTCTATTCATTCATAAACATCTTACCCTCAGAAAGTGGTGTTACACTCCATTACAGCACGATTTTGCCTTAGAACCTATGATTTCGACATTTGTCTTCCATTTTTCAACATTTGTCACGTGACTACGAGAAAACTACGATTACCGCAATGTATCATGGGAGATAATTTGCATATAAACAAACAAACAAATATTTTTATTGCCAATCATAGGCGCCTGTTAAGGCAGAACAATTAACATAAAATTTAATACAGTTGATTATATTGATTGGTAATGATTTTAACAGCAAATTTAGTGAATTACAGATAACCATAAGAAAAAAAAATGTAGTACCTTGTCCAAAAACAAAAAGGGGGAACGTAACACATGCTCTTTCCGAAGCCCGTTGGTAACACTCTGCCATTGAATCTTTTCTTTCCAACACATTCTGTATAATTTCCTTCTGCTCTTCTTTGATCTGTAGATGGACTGTTTGTCCTGCAGAATACGCTTAAATGTATCGTCTTCCATGTGATTTGAATGTTGTTTACGTATGCAAATAATGCTCCAAATAATTTGGCACGCTGCATTAATTAGCTCCCATCATGCAATGCGTTGCTGTCATCATTCAGTTAGTATCGCGAGATCACGTGTGTAGATTCGAAAATGGAAGTCAAATGGCGGAATAATAGGATCTAAGGCAAAATCGTGCTGTAATGGAGTGTAACACCACTTTCTGAGGGTAAGATGGTTATGAATGAATAGAAAAATGATTGGTGAAGCGATTTATATAAGGTTTATGATAGAAAATAAAATCCGATAGCCACGAAACGTGGAAATGTGCCGATACTATGGCTGTGAGGCAAATTTGATGGTTTCCGTATGTATCACCCTCTGTCGTTGAACGGCTACAGCAAGATTATCAATGCCGTTAAACGACAGAGGAATCTCGGACTAATGTTCTTGGAGCAGTGATACATAGAAAGTTGCAAAATGTTGTGTACATGAAAAAAAAAAATTGATGTTAATAAAAAGGGGGGATGGGTAATCAGAGGCACCTGTCCACAAGTACCTGTGCCATAAACTGATCAAAATAATGTGAGATTTTTATCATGCTAAGCAAATTTTAAAAAGTGACGTTACAATGTTAACTTTTGGAAAATGGGTTTATACGTCTTAAATAATATCCAATGGGTTATTGTGCAACATTACTGGCATCAAGAGATCTTCCCCTACATATTAACCCAATGCCAATGGATATAATTTCAGACTTGGTGCTGTCAGTGTCAGAGTATAGTCAACAATGTGGTATATATTCCGATACATTTACCATGTCTCAAAATTAGGTTCGACCGCACAAGGACCAAGACTACCGTTTGAAATCATACTTCAGATAAAGGAGCATCAAAGTTGTAAATAGACATGCATCTACTCATTTCAAGTACCAAGAATATTTACTGAAACGTCGTGCAAAATAAATTAGTCCGGAATAATCCTAATAAATCGAGCTTTAATTATAACCATCGACTTAACACAAAGAAATGTTTATTGTAAATATGTTCATAGCAAATGGATAATGTCATTTTAATATGAAAATGTGAGTATATATATGAGTAAAATTAAGTTTCTTTCAGCGTGTAGTTTCACACAACCTTGTTCAATGGCGGCGACGGAAGAGAGGAATTATCCGGAAGCGGAAGTTAAAAACAAAGACAAATGTTTGGCACAAATTAATGTGGCGAATTCTGCTGCAAAATATAAAAATGCACTTTTATGCCGTAAGAAGTGGCAGAATTCCAGGAATATATAAAGACTGGTACTTTGTCAGATCAATTAAAAATTTAAACGCCATATATTACTAGAAATTAGTCCAGAACATAGCATAATGTTTTTGTATTTTGGCTTTTCCACAGCCACAGGTAATCCCTTTTGCCCCAGTTTTGGGATTCGAAGCCAGAGATTTTTTCTGATATTGCAAGCAGGCAGTATCAGAAAACAACTCTGGCTTCGAATCCCGCCACAGGCACACCGGCCGGTAACAATCATCGCACGAAATGCCCAAATATAGGGTAACGACGAAATGTTATACAGACTACAGTTCACTTCAAACTTCAAAGCCTTGTGGCTTATATCTCTATTACCTTTAACAAATGTCCCAAATGAACACTATTATTACTGATAAACTGTAATAGTTTAAGAAGAATACAATTTCTTTACCTTCACTTGACTACTATATTTTCTCGAATTCAAGTCATTTCGGCCCCAAGTTAAATGGCACTTGACTTGGTCAAAAAATTTGTTCTTCTTCTTTACATTTCTGGCCGTCCTTCACTACTGAAGATTATTGGCCGAGCGTCGTATTAAATTTAGTCAATACATAAGTTAACATATGTACAATAAATCAAAGGTTAAAACTATATACATTTGATAACTACTGTGATTATGGTGTGAAAATTGGAATCAAGGCAGATACTGGGATCATGCTCTTGAAACCGTCAACTGTGTCTGCAGTGGTAAATGTTGTAGGCAGTTGATTCCAAAGTGTGATAGACCTGGGGAAGTACGAGTATTTGTAGCAGTCTTTTGATGTCTGTATGTGCCTGAATGAATTTGGATTTGTGTGTCTGGTTCTGGTGTCAACTGGAATTAATAGGTTTGAATATGGTATGGCAACTAAGTGGTGTATGACTTTGTAAAAGAATATGAGTCTGTACCTTATGCGGCACACCTCAAGTGGGGCCCAATTTAAGTCAGACATCATATCTGTTACAGAGCTTGTATTGTGGTACCTGTTACTGACATAGCGGGCTGCTCTCCGTTGAATTTTTTCAATTTGAACTTTTTGCTGTTGTGTGTGTGGGTCCCAAATGGTGTTACAGTATTCCAATTTCGGTCGGACTAAAGCTTTGAATGCATGTTCTTTGATGGCTGGTGAATGTACTTTTAAATTTCTTTTAATGAATCCTAGTGACTGATTAGCTTTAGCTGTTATGGTGTTGATATGTTTGTCCCACTTAAGTTATTCTGAATGGTAAGGCCTAAATATTTTGCAGAGTCAGCTTTCTCTAGTGTGTGCCCATGCAATTGATATGTATGCGATATTGTTTTCCGCTTTTGTGTTACACTTACTACTGTGCATTTGTCTGGGTGGAAGTGCATGAGCCAGTCTTGTTCCCATTTACCTGCAGCATCTAGGTCTTGTTGGAGTTTTATTGCATCTTCTTTGTTTTTTATTTGTTTGTATATGATGCTGTCGTCTGCAAATAAACGGAGAGTGCTGTGTTGTTCAACCACGATATAACTGAAATATTGCTAAATAAAATAACAATAATATTTTATGCAATGATAACCGGTTGAGATACGTAAGTGTTAATTCTGGATGAAAATAAATTATCCTTAAAAGTATATTTGTTTCTAATACAAAATCATTTGATAATATAAACTATTTGTATATTGGTGTAAAATTGTTTAGACGTTACGTGCCATGTTGGCGACACTTGATGTTACACATAATTAACGTTGAAAAGAACGTTTTGTGTCTTCTTTTTCATTTTTTTCTTCCTTATTTGTGTTTACATAACTTGGGTGGGGGTGGGGTGGGGGTGTTTTGATGTATTGTTCTTCATATGTTGTAACGCTTTACATGAGAAAAATGTGTTAACAGTGTTTCCAATAAATTCGTTTTCAAAAGCAAAAATAAACCTATTCTAATATAATAAAACAATTATTCGTATCATTCCCTATACAAGCATGTATCAGAAATCAAAATTCCATCAATTAACAAAAAAATCTGCATTCGTTTAAACTTTTATTTATTTCATGTTCTATTTAGTCAAAGTTAAAAAAAAATTCTTACTAGTTTTGCAAGTGCGATGCTGCCAACGTTGACATTGTTCACATTGAAGTGCCTCTTGTCTAGGACAGACTTGGTTTATACACTGTATGCAGCTGTCATCTGACATTTGGCAACTGATAGTGTGCTCTCCAAATTTCCCATTTTAATTCAAAATTAAGCTTGTGTTTTTCTAAATTTTCTCAAAATAATGACAACGGCTTGGGTGTAGGCTTGATTGTCTTTCCTTCTACATTGTAACATCAAAGATTTCCAGAGTATATTTAAAAGAAACACATCTAATGTTTATCATGTGGCATGTTAGATGTATTGAATTTATTTTATAAGTATTTATTTAATGAAAGGAAATAATTAAAATTGATTAAAGCAGTCAAATGCAATCGTAATAACTAAAAAAAAATTGTTGGTTGACTATAGATTATATTTGGTACTAGCTAATAAATCCAATTTTCTTTATTTTTATTTTTATATAAATATTTTATTATTACTAAATTATTTTTAATACAGTATTACTGGTGCCGAATTGACTATGACAGGTGCCGAACTAACCAACCTTAAGGTGCCGATTTGACTATGTAGATAGGTGCCGAAATGACCAGGTGCCGATTTGACCTGATACCTATTCTCTCTGTTTCATACTTAGTGTCCATTCATCTGTTGAAACAGTGGGAAATGAAAACTTGCATCAAACTAAAATGCCTTTGAGCGATCATTCTTTGTGAAGCTTAAATTCCACAAGGACATATCCTTCATTTGAATCATTTTGAATGTACAAGTTTTATTCATGTGTCATAGCTGATTTAACATGGAGTTATTAATTAATGCAAGTCAAATCGCCCCCACATTTATCGAAATCACCCCCACAATAATCAAAATCGTCCCCATTAATTAATGTAATGAAGAAATTAATTTGATTATAAAATCGAGTTATGTACAATAATTTTGCCCTCTATGATGTTTATGTATATGTTTTCATTTAAAAAAAAATCATGCATGTGGGGCGACATGTCTATCCGCGGGCAAGCTTATGGCTTCAAAACAAGTTTTTATTGCAATATATATCATTGGCTTGGGTCTCCTTAAGATAAGATCAGTTTTATTTATAGTCAGCATATTTAAATAACAATACAACACAAGCCCTAGTGGGCTTTTGACTGACATACACAATACAAGAATAAATAAAAGTTAAAAACAACAAAAGCATGCACACAAATTAATAATTTAGATAAAAGCACTCATAGTAGCAAAATACAGCAAATAAGTTAAAGCACACATATAGCACAGACAAGGTAAGCATATACAAAAGTAAAAAAAGTTAATCAAGCACAGTAATAAAAGCTAAAAAAGAAAAGAAAAAAAAACAACAACTCCTTGATGTGCTTTCGATTGGAGCAACAACAGCACACAAAAAAACTAATCAGGTAGCTAATTAATTATTACACAAACAGTGAATCTATACTTTACAAAGAATGCTTGATTACAAGAAGAAATAAATTATTACAAGGACACAAATAATTACCCTCACTTAACCGACTGAATTAAGCAATAACGTTTTCTGGTTACATGTACTGTAATTTTTATTATCTATGATATATATTATCTCAATTATTCCTTATCAGAATGTCGTTGTCAAAACCAATGATAATAATAACTTATCATTATTTTTTTAAATGTTGGGGCGATTTTGATTATTATGTGGGCGACTTTGATAAATGTGGTGGCGAATTGACTTATTAATGATTGTTTATACTGGAAGTGAAACTGGGTGTATTTGGTTGGATGTCCTCGAAATTTGTCACAATGTCAATCGTTGGGTAAAAGAAATGCGAAATAATGACAGACGATGCAAGCCAACATTGTACTCATTTTTAACTCAGGTGCAAATGTATAGCTTAACATAAATAGAAAGTTGTTATTGAAAATGTAAATGCAAAATTGATGAAGTGCATTAAATAACAACTTAGGATCCCATTACAAACAAAGATGATCATATGACTGTGTAATGTTAAATTGCCATAGAGAAAGTCAAGGTTGTATTCATTCATTCTAATTGCCACGGGAGAATATAAAACATACACTATTTACCTTGTGATCGAGTATATTATTTGATTTTCAATGAAAAAGTTAAGGAATTGGCATACAAAAAAATAATGTACAATATATTGGAAAATTGGGTGAGTGAGTGATCATTGTTTAATGCCAATTCAGCAATTTTTCAGCTATATCATGGCGAGGGAAAATTGGATTATGTGACACAGACTAAATATTTAAAACACAATCTTTAACCGATCCAGTTTAATTCATCAATCCAATAAAACACAATTTTTCCTCTTCTAAAGATGATTTTGTCCTTTCCACAATGAATCAGATTAAAATGTCATTACTCGCTTTATCAACCATCCTTGAAACATCTGTTAGAGTACAAATTTAGCATGTACTGCAGTAATTATTGATGTCTAACAGATTTTCTAATCTGAAGACAAAATCTTTTTATGCCACCAACATTTTGAATGTAGTAATATTATGAAATATCAACCAATCAGATTAATTACCACTCACCCCATTGATCTTTGGTAAAGGTTACTCAGAGCAAGGTTACTTTGTTCACAATGAACAGAAATCGTCGTAAATTTTCTTATCTTGTTCAAATTATACCACAAGTTTTCAGCCATTTGTAATTGAAGTTTTTGCAAAGAAAGAAGAAAATAGTTGTCAGCTTAGCATCAGTCTTTCAGAATTACTGAACAAATATCAAATAAACAGTTGATCAGATTATTTGACTGTTTTTTTGAAAGTTCTAATTTGATCTGAAAAGCAGCTGTGTTGAATGTGGTGAAGGTTGATATTTACATTTCAGTTAAGTATCTTTATTCCACCCTAAGCTTGTTATTGATCAAGTTTTTCTCTATTAGACCAATTGTAAAAAACATTTATTACTGAAACTCTTTTCAGGGGTTCATGTAAATCACAAGTTGACAAGTTTCCTAAGGCTCGCTATAAGAAGTTCAACACTCACCAGGAAGCTGAAGATTTTGTAAATGGAGAAGGTGCCTCTACATCTAATAATAATGATAGTTATAATGGTGTGTTACTAAAGCGAGTATTCTAGAGTTATCTAGCTATGGTAAAAAAGTCCAGGGTTGGAGAATAGCTTAAAATGAATTGAGTTGTGACTATAATGGTGATTTAAAAATCCAATATTGTTATCTCCAGATTTATTGCTGATAAGGGGTAATACTAACTTCCGGTAATCACAAGCTTTTGCCTATGTTTGTCCGTAGGTCTAGCATTTGGTTTATGCTCAATAATTTAAGTTCCCCTTAAGCTAATCATTTGAAATTTATACACAAGGTCAGGGACCATAAAAGTTTGATTTCGTCATACCACATATAGAATACCTGTTTATTTTTGCTATTCAGATAAGTCTTGTCAGGGGTAAATCACAAACATTGTACATACAGTATATTAAAGGTACAAAATTTCATTTTTTCTTTCTTTATTTTGTAGCAACAGCTATCAGTTTATCACATAGGCCAGTTGATAGTCAATCCAGACCAACATACTATAAACTTGGTACCAGTCAAACATCAACTTCAAAGTTGTATTTAACAAAGCATACATGTAGTCAATTGAAACAACAGGTGGACCAATTAGTGTCTGAACAATTACAATCCTATGAAAAAAATCATACCCATGGGTCAAAGAAGTCATTCACCAATAGTACTCAACAGAACAGTGGTGGATCAAGTAGATCTTATTCAACTCAAGTATCCTCAAAACACAGTGGTTCCCATAGTCACGAACAAGGATCTCCCAAAAGATTTAAACATAACAACTCAGGAAAAATTAGAGGTAAAGAATGCATGGTTATAATGTAAACTAGGGACATCTATGTTGTCATTAATCATATCTAATAAGTCCAGGGGCCGTGGTGGTTGTGATCATATGGTAGTTGGATTTACAACTACCTGTGCAATCAGTGCCTATCACCACTAAAGTTGTGGGTTCGAACCACGTTCATGGCGAGGTGTACTCGATACAACATTATGTGATAAAGTTTGTAAGTGACCTGTGACAGGTCGGTGGTTTTCTCCGGGTACTGTGGTTTCCTCCACTAATAAAATTGACTGCCACGATATAACTGAAATATTGTTGAAAGTAGCGTTAAATACCATCCGCCAAACCTAATAAGTCCATATTTTTCTTAACAATACCAGAAAATTGTTTTCTTTAAGAAGTGTGTCAATGATAAAATTACAGAAAACTTGAGATCATGTATACATTATTTTAAAATGTATTGTAGCATTTGAGTTCAGTTTACATATTTTTTAATCCTATTGCTAATCAAATATTTTAGTTTTTAGCTCACATGGCCCCTGTGAGGTATTATCATCAATGTTCTGTTGTTGATAAAACTATCCATATGGGTAAATTAATAAAGAAGTTTTCTCAGAAACTAGAAACTTGATTAAACCCATACTATATATTGATAACCATTGAATGGTCCAATTTACATTTTGTGTCAATCGAAATCCCAAGATGGCTACCACAACAGAACATTGTTTAGCTTATTGGGGTTCTATGGGAATACAAATAAAAGGCTTTTTCTCATAAATTCAGTGTCTGAAATGGACGGTCGCCCAGTCGCCAAATGCGACTAATATCTTATTCGGGCGACCAAAAGCTGCTCTAAATTAGGTAGTCACAGGCCCAACAAAAAACGTTTGGGCGATTGCCTAAAAGACCGTTAAAAATTGTTGTTTTACCGAAACCGGACATAACTGTAATTTCAACGGTAGATAACTCTTCTGTTCTAGTCGAAAACGGTTTGCTACGAGCACAGCGATTGGTCCAAATACATTTTTGTAGCCAATGAATACACAGCTAATGCAATTTACTGTTCTCCCCAATTATGTATTTTTATCGACCCAATCAATACACGTTTCCTACACGTTTTCATGTAATACACAAGTATTCACTAAATATTAGAAAAGAAACGTGTTTGTTTGTTTCTTTATGACTTAATTATTAAAATTGTTAAAAATCACGGACGAAGTGGAAAGTTGTGAACAATAAAGAGAATTCTGTCAACGACTACATGACGTTTCCTCCCATAACCAAAACGGACCATTACCAAAACCGACTACACTAAAACGGACCATAACCAAAACGGACTAGCAGAAAAAAATATGTATTGCAAGAATCTTTATTTATTTATTTTTTTTTATTGTGCGTTGATTGTTTTTTTTAAACTTATCTTATTTGTGATAATTACTTTCTAGATTTACGAATAAATAAAATTAGTACAGGTAATGAAGCCAAGTAATTAATGGTATTTTAATTGGTTTATGACACCCAAATCACTTTTAATTAGATTAAATGATTTGATTATCAGGTGATTGTGTAAGTGTGTGTTGTCTTGAATTTACTTTTCTGGAGCAATCTGCACAGTGGTCTGTCCCCATTGTGAGAATGATAATGAATGAAAACAAACTCCATGTTCTTTTATTGTCTATGAACCAAAGATCAAAGAAATTTACTCGTTTTTTTGTAATGGAATTTATCAAAATTCCATGTACTGCAATCGGTTAATTATATCTTAATTACTATGTACATGCTCTTTTTTCTTTTTATCAACCCAAGCCCATATTCTTTGGGGGAAACTAAGATTAAAGCATTGAGGGTTTAATAATCTTTGTAAATTAAAACCAAATTCTTTAAAAATTAATTAACTTTTAATCAAATAAAAATCTAATTAATCATAAATGTAATTAAGTGTGTAACAATTAATTGTATGATTTGACTAAAAATGTGCTTGCAATGGTTTTTTTTTGCAAAGGACTGGGAGCTATAAGGGCCAAAATCGGCCCCACCTCAGATGCCGATAAAACAACAACAACACTCCTAATAAACTGTTGCTATCAGAATCTGCTGTAAGTTGTCTTTTACCTGTAAGGAGTGTGTCCTTTACATCCCGCGCTAAGGGATGTATTAAAATTGTTCATCATAGCTGTCTGGTGTCCCTTTCACATAAAGTCAGCGTTTTCCTAGAGGAAGCCATTTGTTATTTTATTTATGCCAAATTCGCAGTCATGTTAGGATTCTAATAATAGGTTATTATACATTATTATACAGCTATAATTTTAATCCAATCAAAAACAATATGGTTGTTATTATCTTCCGTAATTAAAATCGTCAAAATGAAATACAACCGAATTAATATCAAATGGTGTCTTGTATCAACCTCATTTAAAATATACCTTGACATTCTTTCATACTTTTACATCACGTTCACGATCTTTTATTACAACACTATTTCACTCAAGTGTACATTTTTTTCCTGTTCTGGTTAAAGGACTTTATCAAACAGAATCATACAGTTTACATGTAATGCAGTTAATACGCATTTAAACCACAGAAGAATATTTCTATTTTCCACACCTTGTGGTGTGGGGTCGATATTGTGCATGCGAAATATTAATTGCAAACCCCATTGACTGGCTATTTGCTGCCTGTCTAGAATATTGTTCTCGATCGACAGTTCAGAAGCTAGAAAACAATATGATGAATATTGTCTGTCAATCATGCAAACAATATCTTATGCACATGACAGAACGCATTTTCAATGCACTACATACACAAACTTTTGATCCATCATTTTTCCATTGGAGGTTGATTTAAGAGAATGGAACTGATAGAAGTTAAAAGTTTAATTTGGGCGCAAAAGGGGAAACTTTATATAATTTATGAAAATGTGATGTAACATATGCGCCAGGGAAATTTTCAGAAATTCTTTCAAATTGATATAAACTGTTAATTTCTTCCTGGCATTGATGAAACCAGATATGTTCGTGGTAGCCCATCACAAAATACTGTCAGTTCCCTTTTAGCGCTCTCGCTAACATTAAATTTTTCCAAAATAAATAACAAATCTTTAATTTGTTGTCTTTCTTCTTCAGACACATCTTGGTATGAAGATTTGCTGGACGACGGATTGAAATCGACTTTAACAGTCTGCCCATCAGTACTTTCTAATTTTAAGTACTGGGGTACAAGGCCATATGACTCTACAAACCAAAGTGCAGTTTCAGCCTTCGATTTAAATTCTTTTATTTTCCTGATTTGTTATTTTCGATAATTAACGCCTCTCCCTCTGTATGTGCAAACGAATATATGTTTATAATTAAAACACACTAAACAAATTAATACAAATAATTAAATACATATAAAATAATAGAAATAATATATAAAATATCATATTTATTCAAGAAATTTACATTTTTTATTTCAATAGTCCGTTTTTGTTATGGTCCGTTTTGGTTATGAAGACTATAATGGGGCTGGTAAATCAGTAGATTCAAATGATCCTATCTCACCGTACCAAATGCCACGAGGATATGGAGGCGTAGTGATCCTTTGGCGTAAAGATCTAGGCAGTTATATTACACCTCTCCAGGTAGGAAATGAGAGAATTCAATGTATCGAAGTTTCAGGAAAACAGAACATTATACTTATATCAATTTACCTACCATGCAAAAGCTCAGATTCTCACAATGCCAATTTCAAACAATGCGTTGATATACTACACGAGATATTTGAAACCTACGAAAATACCCATCAAATCATTATTGGCGGAGATTTCAATGAAAATATATTAGAAGGAATCGAGTCGCAAAGAAAAAAATATATCGATGATTTTATATCTGACCATCAACTGTGCGCTGTGAAAGTAGGATTAACATATTGTCACCCTAGTGGACAAGCAACCTCTGCTATTGACTATGTTTTATATCAAGAAAAACATGAAAGTGAAGTCCTTAAAATACAGAAACTAGATGTTGTAGCAAACGTTTCGGACCATCAACCAATACAGCTACAATACAAATTTGATCACAACATCAGAAAGAAGCAAAAAGAACTATGTAATCATTCATCAAAAGTAAATTAGAACAAAGTTGATAAGCAAACCTATCAAGAAACATTGGACAAGAATATTAATATGATAAATATAAACCCTACCACTATACCACAAATTGATAAAGTTTTTAAAGATCTGTGTGATATCATTGTAAAAACTACAGAAGAAATTGTACCAAAAAGAAAGATCAAGAAAAGAAAACCAAAATTACAGATAATGTCTGAGGATATACTTAAAGCCATAGAACAGAAAAAAAGAGCTTTCTTTATATGGAAAACAAATGGAAGATCAACAGATCCCTTGAACACCTTCTTCATTGAAAAGAAAACAACAACATATGTACTAAGAAAACAATGCAGATTAGAATTAGCTATTAAAAGAATTGCTGACAGACAAAAAATCATTGATGCTCGATCCAACGACACTGCATTATTTTATAAAATCATAAAACAGCAAAGAGGGAAATTATTCCGTTTTATAGATCAGCTACAAGTGGATAATTCAACATATGAAACTCCTGAAGGAATCATGAACGGCTGGAGCACTCATTTTGGACAATTAACTAAGAAATCTGAAAACAAAGATTTTGACAATGATTATCTGGAACTAATGGAAAGAGAAAAGGACATTATTTTACAAATATGTAGAGACCAATATGATCACAATGAAGTATCATCAGAAGAGCTTTTAAAAGCAGTTAAACAGTTGAACACTAACAAAGCGGCAGATTATTTTGGAATCACAGCTGAGAATATTATGGGACCGTAGCTATAATCCGACAGTCCGATAGTCTGACAGTCCGATAGTCCGATAGTCTGACAGTCCGATAGTCCGATAGTCCGACAGTCCGATAGTCCGACAAATGCTTTAAACTGATGAAAGTTTTGAAAAATAATTTGGCCAAAAATGATATATTCGTAATTTCAGGATATGGGCCATTCATTTTTATACGCCCGTCAAAATACGGGCTTATTATGGCATACCGCTGTTCGTCCGTCCGTCCACGTCTCGTACGATAACATCTCTCACTTGTTCCCCCTTTTACTGATAGGTCACGTCGTGACATACATTGTATTGATAAAAGGGGGAGCAAGTGAGAGGTGTGATTTTAGACAGCTAAGAAAACGCCAGTTTTCATATGGTATATACAATTAATTGGTTTAAAAAATGCAGCATATTAATTACTGTTCTCACGCTGGGCAACTGACCTTTAATTGTCACAAAGGGGGGGCGTATCATGGCACGGTTGTTTAATTTGTCATATTCCAATGCTGTTTCTTTCCGTGTTATAAGGGGTCACTTGGGGGCAATTTCTTCAATCGTAACTTGTTATATATGCGCTTGTCGTAGAAGGCGACTATAGCAGGGTTACCCGTCGGAATCCCGGGGAATAAAAATAGGACCAACTTGTCGTCGGAAGAGACAGAAAAACAAGTTCCTGTGTTAAGTCGTTGCCCATGTTGACCCATCCCAGAGTCCCCTCTTTCTGATTTTTTGCTTACAAACTTTTCTCATCCTGAATATGACTGAAATATTGCTTGCTGGACATCAATCAATCAATCAATCAATCAATCAATCAATCAATTCGCACACATTATTGTATCCAGCTCTATTGATGTGTCGACATTGCTTTTTAACATAAATATTCCATGATAAAGGGTGGGGGACACTGGTACGCTCTTCTTTTTGTCTTTTCCTTTTTTTTGTATTTCTTTTTTTTTTTTTTTTCATTTATTTCATCTTTCTTTTCAATAGTGACTTTTCTTGGCTGGACTCGGCTACACGCTACTTGAATAAAGCCTGAAGTAGTCGCTACTAAAAAAATATACGGGATACTTACACTACCGGTTCATCCCGACTGGATCCAGGTTTTTATGGAGTCCGTGTTGTTCATATATGTGGTTTTTTTAGTTCTTGTGTGGCCCTGCCAATTGTTTGTCCGTATATGATATCGTGTTTCCGATGTTCTGGACCTTTCTTTGGTGAGTAAACGGTTCGGTTTCTGGCCCCATATTACACATGTTAAAGTGTTAACTTTCAAAGAAATATAGCATTTGTCGGACTATCGCACTGTCGGACTATCGGACTATCGCACTATCGGACTGTCGGATTATAGGTCGGACCCCAAAAATTGTTACAGGAACATATATTCTACAGACAAATAGAGCTGTTTATTCCACACATCTTATTTCTGCAACTTGTAATCTATGTAGAAATGCAGACGAAACCTTACAACATTTTGTATTATGCTGTGAGGCATTGCAGGATATTAGGGAGCCATTAATCAAGAGGATAATAGACGTAGGTAGTGAAGTATTGGCAAAAATCAAGGCAAGTCAGCTAATAGATATACTAAAACTTATTATAAATCCGTTTATTTATGTCAATAAGTATGACAGAACCCATAAGAAGTCTCTGGATACCATTGGAGAAGTGCTGGAACCTTTATGTAGACAATTATTATACAAAATTCATAACAAACGATACGAACTCTTAGGCTTGATGGAGAATAAGAAAAAGGAGAATGGAAAAAAGAACTGATATATTAACATATAATGAAGCTATTAATAGGTGATCAACCCGGTATATGATTTCCTAATGGATGCTTATTTAGTAACCGTCCTGGAGAGTGTGCACATGGACTGCAAAATCCCACTTTATCAAATCTTTTAGATTTTAGATAAGATCCTTCTTTTATTCAAATCTTTTAGATTTTAGATAAGATCCTTCTTTTATTCAAATCTTTTAGATTTTAGATAAGATCCTACTTTTTCAAATCTTTTAGATTTTAGATTATACATTTTAGATTTTAGATAAGATCCTACTTTTTCAAATCTTTTAGATTTTAGATTATCTATCTGCTAGATCTATAACAACCAGTGTATATACATATTTTATGAGTCGTTTTATGTGACTGTGATAGGAACTTTTATAAATATTTATTATACGCGTCGCTATATATTATGGTGGTGAATTGACATATTATGTGTTTTATACTGTTTATTAGGAGAGTTAATAGCAATCAAAATAGTATTAGAATATATAGATCAACTAGAAATAAGAAGAAAAATAGAACAACTTGCAATATTTTCAGAAAGTCAAACAGCAATTGGAATACTTACCCTACATTGGAAAATTGAAAACCACAAAAGAATTACACTCGAAATTTTGGATAAAATGAAAAGAATACAAAAAATGGAATCGAAATAAAAATTCATTGGACACCAGGACATGCGAATGTTAATGGAAATGAAATAGCTGACAGATTAGCTAAAGAAGCTGCAAAGGAAGCAGAACAAAATCAATCAGACACTCACAATACTATAACTAAACAAGATGTGAAAAAAGCAGCAAGGGGCCACATTACAGAAAAATGGCAAAACAGATGGAATTTCAGTAATAGAGGAAGATTCTACCACAATTTCCATCCTCAAGTAAAAACAAAAAACCTTCATGATTTTCCAAACAAAAAAATTTCAACAATAATTTACAACCTCAGATCAGGATATGCCAAACTTAATGATTACTGCCACAAATTAAACATCACAAAAAGTGCAAACTGTCAATGTGGTGAAAGGGATTTGATAGCAATATATGCATTAGGGTGTTTTCGCAATTTCAGCTGCACACCTGTACCTACCAAAATTACCTTGAAGAGCCCCCTCCCCCCAACCCCCATGAGACTAGTGAAAGAATGAATTTTAATGATATTGATCAAAAACATTTAATCTGAAAACTGTTTATATATTGATATCTGATGTCTTTTTTTCCAAAAAAAAATGTCACAAAATGTTTGGGCCACCATTATGCCATTTGGACTAGTGACTCTCATTTCAAGCACTGTAAATTACAAACTTGCATGAATAACCAGGTGAGCCACTAGTATTTAATTATCAATTACAAGGCATTGTTTCAGAAAGCACTCATTAGACTTGCTTATACAACTTTTAAAATACACATTTGACGTTACATTAACTTTATCAAACTGTAAAAAAAAACCTTCACATTAATTACATATTTTGTTTGTTTGATAGAAGCGAGGAAATTAAAGCATGAAAATAGAGTGGATTTTTCTTGCCGTATGATCATAGACAGACAGACATATTTGGTCTATATTAATATCATACATTTTGAACTTGTAGGTTCATATTTTGATCAATCAGAAGCTGTCACAGTATACACTGATGGATCTTGTTTTGGTAATGGTCAAAATGGAGCCACAGCTGGTATTGGTGTTTACTGGGGACCTGATCATCCTGAGTAAGAATATATTTCTAGGATTTAGTGTAGCAAATTCATGTTGGATATTTTTCACATGTTTTCAACATTTATTTATTTGAAAGATGCACGATTGTTTCAGGGTGATATATGAAAAGAAAGGGCCTGGTAGTGTTTCACGAGATTTTGTCTCCAATCAAAAGTAAAGTGGAAATGGCCCAGTCCATCCACTTTTTCTGACAATTTATCACCATTTCATACTTCAAAATTTTGAAGTTTTGCTATTTGAAATTCATATGTATGCCTTTAGAAATCGAATATTTATTCAATTTAAAGCTAGTCATGAAAAAAAAATGTCTTTGTACAATTCAAAATTTGTAATATAAAATCCATATGCATGTTATATATTAAATGTTGCTTTATATTACAGTAATGTATGTGATAGATTACCTGGGAGACAAACAAATAACAGGGCTGAAATACATGCAAGTACAATCATTATTAGTAATTTTCATAGCCATTTTGGGTATCATGCCTCATTGTGATTACAGTTTTTGATTGGTCTCAATGGAAAAATATGTTTTCAGAAACTATCAAGTACTTTGAAACCAAAACATTCACAAGAATGATCTGTAAAAACAGGATCACCTGTTTTATTCAGTTTCCTTCCAATTGGCTGCAATATGAACAGATTTTCTCCCTAAAAGAAGGTGGGAATACCTTTTGCCATCAAGCTTAAACACCCTTTTCCATTACTGCTAGCATTATATGAAACTGAATTTTTGGAATGATTCATTAAACCTGGTTTTTTTTATGTACCTTTCATTACATTATACATCATTCCAATCCTGTTAGAAAACACAGACCCATGCAGAGATGCAGCTAACCGTCGGCCCTGTCGGACCTAGGGGTCAGAATTTTAGAGGGTCCGGCAAATGACGTCTTTGTGTCAGACCTAATGACCGGCAAACATTTTTACTGCTTGGGGCTGTCAAAAATCAAATTTCTGTCAGTCCTGGTTACCTCTTAGACCCCTAAGCGAAGGATCTTTGATTATCGTTAATAAAGTCAAAAGTCGTAAACAAATCGGTAAAAATTTCTGTTCCTTTCTGTTTATGCTAAATTTCGGGAACCAGTTCCCATTCCGGATTTTATTTCGTATCCTATCGGTAATCGTTGTAAATTGTAATTTGATCATTTCCGTTATGGCTGCATGGCCAATTAAGTTTACGGAGGGGTCTAAATCTGGAAAAAAGCACCCACTACCTATCGATTTATCTAGAGAATAAAAAAGCCAAAAGGTCGGCATATGAAAAGGAGAGGCGACCGGTGCGGTCCTTTAATCAAAAATGGAAGGACAAAATGAACAAACAAATGACGACTTGATATCAAAATTAAAGTTTGTTTTTGCCCGCAAAGACGTATGTCTCCCCCCGTCCCACAAACTGTAGTCGTAGGTAAAAAATCTATTTGGGTAACAAATAAAATTAAGCTTCAATGAATAACAAAAAAAAACTGTTTTTAATCCATGAAACACAAAAAAAAATTGATCAAAAGTGCTAAAGCAAGGGTTACAGGTACTATTCCATATTGCCATGGCAAAGTTCCCCATTCCAGAAAATTGCTCAGCCCATGTTCCAATGATTTTAAAAGAGTTTTGTTCTTCTAAAATCAATGGATTGGTGATGAAAACTTTTTCAGGGAAATAGTGACATTATGAGAGACTCTTGTACATATATATATATACAAGTTTCAGTAAGGGATATTACACTAGAGTGTTTGCAAATAACTTCCACAAAATTTAGGGGATCAACATTTCCTGGTAATATGCACAACTACATATGGTGTCCTTACTACCTACCAAGTTTCATGAAATTCTGTTCAGTAGTTTCAGAGGAGTTGTGCTGACAAGCTGCTTTAGAAATATATTTCGGGAAATTTTAAGTTCAAAGGGGCATAACTCCCACGCAATTTAGGGGATCAACATTTCCTGGTAATATGCACAACTACATATGGTGTCCTTATTACGTACCAAGTTTCATGAAATTCTGTTCAGTAGTTTCAGAGGAGTTGCGCCGACAAACTGTGTGACGGACAGGACAAAAACAATATGTCTCCCCACAAAAGTGGGGGGAGACATAATACTCATTAGAGGAATAATAAAATCTTACTAATATGAAGTATTGATTATTCGATGTTGCAGGGCTATCTAAATTGAATGTGGTCTCATTCACTAACTTGGCAATATCCTTAATCTGATTCTGGTTGTAGTAGTCGTTAGCTGTGTCAAGGCTTTAAGATTGTCCCTTTAATCATACTGTATTGAAAGTGAAATATTAAAACATTTCTAAAAAAAAAGCAGGTCTGGCAAAAAGTTGATAGGTCTGGCAAGGACCCAATGTCTGACAGGAATTTTTTTTTATCTGCAACTCTGCCCATGAACATAATATTCTTAGGAATGATCCATCATTTTTTTTCCTTATTTCCTTCCAATCTGATATTCAATAATTTGGATAAAAGAGACTGTTCCATATTTATGCTAAAATTTAAAAAAATGTTTGATTTTATACCACTAATCACTTTGGTATTATCTGGGAACAAGTATTTTTTTATTTCAATTGTGACTTTAAAAGAGAAATTTTGATTTATAGAAATTTTCTTATATTTAAATTTTGCAATTGATTTTTTGTAGGCTGCTGTAAAAGCTATACAACAAGCCAAATCAAAAGGAGTTTCTAATCTAGTTCTCAAGACAGATAGTCAGTTTTGTATAAATGGTGAGATCATTTAAAAAAAAAAAGTATTTCAACCAATCAAACTTTCCAAATTGAACGTAAGATTGACTGCTTTATTGATTGATCAAGTGAGCTGTTCATATATTTACTATAACGAGGAAAAGAAAAGGATTGTGAACATTAAATTAGCACATGTGGTGTTGGGATGGGCATAAGGGCCTACGTTTTGATTGTGGGATAAGCATAGGGGCATACTTTTTGATTTACACAAGTAAAATAAAACCTGTGCAAGGCGAACTTCCTTGGAACCAATTTTTTTGTTCAGAATTGACAGGTGTTCGGTTTATGCGGGCTAAATTAACAAAGATTTCCTACATTGGGAATTTATTATACCCCTGCTCCCCGAAGGGGGAGGGGGATATACTGTTTTTATACCCCCGCTCCCCGAGGGGGAAGGGGGTATACTGTTTTATTATACCCCCGCTCCCCGAGGGGGAAGGGGGTATACTGTTTTACCTCTGTCCGTCCGTCCAAGATATTTTTCGTCGCATTTTTCTCAGTAACTGTTGATGGCAGAAATCTGATATTTGGTCACAAGCATCATATAGGTATACCATATTGTGGGTAGCGTTTTTGGACCCGTCAGATTCCTACTTCCTGTTTGCCGACTTAGTTGGTCTTTATACACATTGAACATATATGCACATTTTTCGTCACATTTTTCTCAGCAACTATTGATGACAAAGATCTGATATTTGGTCACAAGTGTCATATAGGTACCCCATATCGTGGGAAGCGTTTTTGGACCCATCAGATTCCTACTTCCTGTTTGCCGACTTTGTTGATTTTTCTACACATTGAACATATATGCTCATTTTTCGTCGCATTTTTCTCAGCCACTATTGATGGCAGAAATCTGATATTTGGTCACAAGCTTCATATAGGTACCCCATATCGTGGGGAGCGTTTTTGAACCCATCGGATTCCTACTTCCTGTTTGCCGACTTTGTTGATTTTTCTACACATTGAACATATATGCTCATTTTTCGTCGCATTTTTCTCAGCAACTATTGATGGCAGAAATCTGATATTTGGTCACAAGCTTCATATAGGTACCCCATATCGTGGGAAGCGTTTTTTGACCCGTCAGATTCCTACTTCCTGTTTGCCAAAGAGCAGGGGTATCATAGGTGAGCATTAGCTCACAGTTCATCTTGTTGAAAGTACGGTTTGTACAGGATTCCATTTTATTCAGGGTTCTGTTCAGACAGATGTCCAGATGTCACTGTAGTATGAAATGGATAGATTAGGACAAATTTGACTTGTTATCCCTATTAGGGACTTGATGAATAATTACCCTTATGTGTAGTGAAAAAGTCTAAAAGTGAAGAACCTTTTTATGTAAAATTTGTTATTATGATATTAACAGTTAATACATTGACTTTGTAGGAATCACAACATGGATACATAACTGGAAGAAGAATGGTTGGAAACTTAGTACTGGCCAACCTGTTGTAAATAAAGCTGATTTTGAAGAGCTAGATGCTTCATTACAAGGAATTAATGTACAATGGGTAAATACAGAAGATATGTTCACATACTTGATATAGCATAACAAATTACCATATTTAGGGTTGCATTGGTGCATAATGCGCACCCCCTCTTGGCCTTGAAAATCTCCAGAAAAAAACAAGTTCGTGTCTATAATGCGCATGGACATTCCCAAAAAATCGCCATCTGTATCCAATGAAATTCTGCCAGTTAAGGCACACCTCCTTGATTGGAGTAATAAAACACAATGTTACTATATCCCAATTGTCAATTCAATCCAGCACCAAAGTATTTACACGTCACATGTTATTTACATAGTTCATATTAAGTAAAGTCGCTTAAAAGGTAAAATACATGTATTTTAAAACAATATATGTCTAGGTGATCTGTATACACACAAGAGTTATTGACTACGCAGAAATGTTTATCTTTCTCTTACATCTCAACAGGTCGTTCTTCGCAAGCAGTTCATATCTTTTACAGTGCAATTTGTATATTAATTGCCTACACAGTGGCTCAATGCTGGTGCAAGTATTTGCTTTTAAGCTATTATTCACAGCGTAGTGAAATGGATTAATAATCAATTGTATAATATCTAGTTGCGGGTTAGTACAGTGTGAAGCAAACAGTTTACTACTTTCCTCAATAATGTTATTTATCGTTGGTGCTCGGAGATATTCCAAGGTTTTGCAGCATATTAAGAAGTGTGAGACAGTTTCTTCTGCCTGGTTACACAGTTTGCAGGTTGGATCAATAGGGTTTTGATTATAAGCTGCTCTCATAGTTTGTAGCATGTAATTCCCAGTTGCAAGTTTAAGTCTGGTTGGAATTCTGTTGATATCTTTCTGGTTGACAGTATTTGTTTTGGCTAGTGGATGGATTTTTCCAATTTCATATGTTGGTGAGAGGTATTTCAGAGTAGAATAATATTTTATTTCCTCATTAATTCTGTCACTCCAATAATTATATATTGCTGATGTAATCAGACTCTTCCATTTTGTTTTAGATAAATGGTTTTGCATATAATGTATTGGATCCTCTAGGTCGTATTTTATACATAGCTTTTTTATTTCCATGAACCAGCTGTTACTGTCAAGACTTTTGATATGTAATTGTCTTTCTGCTAACTTCCATTCAGTGGAGTTTTTATGCGCTCTTGTAATATTGCCGAACATTGTAAAAACCTTGGTATGTATCTCTGCTTCCAGAGGTAATAGTCCTGATATCATGTATACAGCAGGATCTGATACATTTATAGTCAGGGACAACAATTGCTTTAAAAGCTTCTTGTAATAATTTTGTATGTCATCTAATATTTTTTCTTTTGGTATTACGATTTCTAGTCCATAGGTTAATATTGGTAAGATATAAGTTTTCAGCAGTGATATTGATGTTTCAGGATCTAGGCCATTTTCGCCATGCAATCCAGTACCCATGAGGCTGTATGTGGCTCTTCTGGCTTTTCTAATGTTTTCATCTACGGTAGTTCGTGCTGAGTTGGTGTCAGATCTGGTAATTCCAATATGGGTGGCTTTATCTACTACTGGCATTATTCTATTATCTATTTTCCAGAAGCCTTCATTTGTTACAATTGTCTTAATTTTGGATTTGACTGGAAGAATAACACTTTTGGCAGGTTGTAGTTGGTATCCTTCACGTTTGCTGAAATCTACTGCAATGTCCACCATCGTTTGTATATCCAATGGGTTGTAAGCAATCAATGCAACATCATCTGCGCAGGTCGGAGCACAGACATTAATATTTCCAATTTTCCCACCTAATCCAGAGTCATCAAGGAAATTCAGGAGAGGGTTGATATACAGTTTATACAGGTCGGCACTTAAGACTCCGCTTTGTCGAACACCCTGTTCAATTTTAAAGTTTTGTTCGGACATTAGGTTTTTCCATTTTATATGGGATACTGCATTTTCATAAAGACTATTTATTAATACGATAGACTGATCCGAAAATTCATACTGATGTAGTCTTCTAATTAGGTTTGCATGCACTACAACATCGAACGCTGACTTTGCATCCAACATAGCAATGTATGTAGGTCTTTTGAGATCTTTGTTTTCTCGTTCAAATTCTTCTACAAGTAATTCACAAAGAAGTGGTGATGAGTTTTCTGTGAATCCTTTTTGTAGTGGATTCTGATTCAATAGGATTTTGCCATTTTCTCTTATTTTTAGTATTTTCTCTATTATTTTAGAAAGTGTAGGTGTTACTGTAATTCCTCTGTAGTTCTTAGCATTTTTGCAGTCACCTTTATTTTTGAATACAGGGAATAAGATTCCAATTTTCAGAATATCCGGAATGTGATGTAGTTGGAAGGTTTTATTGAGTACCTCTTGTATATATTTTACAAGATTATCCCCTCCATAGACAATATTTTCAGCAGTGATGCCATAAAAGTCTGCTGCTTTGTTACGATTTAAACTGTTGATAGCTTTTTTTACTTCTTGTTTGGTCATTGGAACATGTACGGCTCTTTCTTTACATGATTGGATGATGGTTTGATATTCAGCTTCGGCTAGGTGTAAGTAATCCTTATCATAATTCTCACATATGGAGCGTTCTGCTAGTTGTTCAAAGTGTGATTTCCATCCTTCTAGTATCTGGTCTTCTGTATTGTGTGTTTGATTTCCAACATAAAGTTCGTCAATAAATCTTGTTAGTTTTCCGCGTTGCTGTCTTATGATTCTATAAAATAGAGTTTTATCAGAGGTCCTAGCTTCTGTTATTGTTTGTCTCTCTTGTATACGTTTTTGTGCCATTTCTTTTCTGCAGTTTTTCCTCAGTTCATATGTTGTAATTTTCTTTTCCATCAAGAAGGGGTCATGGATGTCCTTTATTCGCCCATTTGTTTTCCAGTTATAAAATGCAGTCTTTTTATTTTTATAGCCTCGAGTATTTCCTCTGACATTACTTGTAATTTAGGTTTGTTCTTCCTTATTTTTGGCTTTGGAGTAATAGCACTAGCTGCATTATTTATGAGATTGTTTAGATTAAGAAAGGCTTTCTCAACATCTTTAGCTGTTTCCAAAGTTAGATCTGAAGATTGTATTCCTTCATTGACTAATTCTATATATTTGTCTTTGTCTGCCGTATCCCATTTAATTTTTGTCTTTTGAGTATGTGCATGTTTTTGATTCTTATCTATTGGTTTTTTATACTTCAAAGTTAGTAGTATGGGATAATGATCAGAGACATTTGCTATGACGTCAATTTTCTTGATGCTGCTTATCTGATCTCTGTAACTCTCTTGGAACAGTATATCATCAATTGATGTACAATCTTTTCCCTTAGCATTGATAAAAGTAGGTCCCATTTCTTTCGTGTACATCTGGTGTTCAGCCATAAATTCTACTACATATTGCTGTCTAGTTGTGGTATTGATATTTGTAATTTCTTCATTAAAGTCCCCTCCAATGATTACTTGATGTGTTTGCTCATAAGTTGACATTATTTCATGTAACTGGTCTATACATTCTTGGAATTCATTTTGACTGTTGGGAGAACCTTTACAAGGAAGATAGACAGAGATGATTAATAGATTTGGGTCTCCTGTGATCTCTATGGATTGTATACGATTGTTGCCTATTGTCAGTGGAGTTACTATTGTATCAATATCTTTTCTCCAAAGTATAGCTGTTCCACCATATCCTCTTGGCATGCGCAACGGTGTAATTGGGTCATTGGAGTCCACTGCTTTGCCTACTCCTGTATACTGCTGGTGAATTTCGTTTAATAAGTTCAGTTGGCAATCAAATAACCAGTGTTCTTGCAATAGGTAGATATCAATGGAGTTATTAAGTTCCTGAAAAAATGGTCCACATGTTAAAATGTTCTTACAGTTAAAATCTAAGATCTTTAGTACATATTTACACGTATTTGACTGTATTCTTTTTAATACATCTGGTTGTTTGTGTATTTTAGTCGCGATCGGCTGAGGCTGTTCTGGTATAAAAAATATTCATTTCTGTCACTTGTGCTGTAATACAGTGGTTGTCCCTCCCGAGACATGTAGAACCAGTTTTCATCCATATTCTTTGGTCCTTGTTGTGTACCATCTGTTTTCTTTTCCGCAGATGTTCTATTTGTATTCAATGTGTAGTGGTTTGAGCTGTCATCAGGTATATTTATATACTTTAGACTATCATCATGTTCTCCGCTCGGTGTTAGTTCTATTAGATTGTCTCTACATATATTTGTATCATCATTAATGTATCTTTGGTTGTGGTCTATTTCCTGTTTGCTTTGATGGCTATTATACTGGTTATATTCGTTTGTCCAGTCTTGACAGTAAGAGCTTGGCCACTGATTATATGTTGGTATACATGTTTGATGCTGGTTGTAATATTCTTGTCTTTGTTCATTTAAGTTGGTTTTTGGTGTTTCTTCATAATCATGATTTTGCAGTTTGTTCAGCTCATTTTCTACTTTCCCAAGAATGAATTTGGTGACTTTTTCACGTATTCCTAATATGAGATCGTCATTTTCTCGAGTAGGGCAGCTATTTTCATCTTTCTTAGGGATACTGTGGAAATTCCCACCGTCTCCCTGAAGAGTCTTTCTGCTCTCTAACATCTCTATTCTGTTTTGAAAGTTCTTCACTGTATGTTCCATTTCTAGGTTACTAGCTTCCGCTTTATACATTCGATCTAGGATTCTGGTTTTTTCAGTCATAGTATCATTAATAGCTACTTCTTTTAATTTTAGTTGTTCTTCTTTTTTTTCGCAATCGCTGTTCAAGTTGACGTAGTTCTTTCAGCTTTATTTTATGATCTTCAATATTAGCTATAGGTTCTGGCTGTATTTGTTCAGTAGTAATTACTATATTTGTTTGAGTATTACTTGTGGCAATAATATCCGCATTTTCTTTACGTTGTTGTGATTTTTCCATCCTGATGGGCTCTACTGTTTGATCTGTATCTATTGACAAGACTTTAGTTTGTTGTATGTCATTTTGGTCTAAGTTTCCTATACATCCAAAACAGGTATTGTTATCCACATTAAGACATGATTCATGAAACTGCATGAGACACACATTACACGTATCACCACCATTTTGTATAGAATTATTACAAGTTTGACATCTCTGTTTGAATTCTTCTACTAGAAGGTCTTCTGCTAGTGTTAATTTGTGTGCTTTACTATACTCTTCAGATCTTTTTGCTATAGCTAGAGTTGTTTTTTTCTTATCGTTTATAGAAGTACAAGTTGTGCAAGTATAGATGGCATCCTTTTTCTTTACTTTCTGTATGTCTTCATCATTAAGTTTTTCACAATTATAGTGAACCCAGTGACCATTTCGGCACTCTACAGCCTTAGTTCTACAGTTTCTGTTGCATTTGCCACATTTTTCATCATGATTCTTATTTTCAGAAGTGGAATTATGATTATTTCCTAGTTGTATAGTATTCATATTTGTTTGTAGGGTTGCAATTGCTTCTTCTAGGTCTATGGCAAGTTTTTCGTTCCACTTTGCAATATTAGCCTTAACACCAGATATTTTGGTATTTGACATAATTTTGTGTATTTCTTTAATGTCTTTACTCTCGAACCTGTTAGTATTCTTTCCATTTATCAATAATGTACATTTTGTCAGGTAAGCATTTATTGTAAAACTACTATTTGTTGCGTCTGTAATGTTGTATGTTACTTGAACATTATTGCCTTCTTTGTCGGTTGCAACTGTTTTTTTAAAGTCTAATATTTCACTTGTGTTTTTATAATAGACCCCACCTCCTGTTTTTGTGTATACAATCTCAGGTCTTTTCGTACTTTCTAGTTTTTTCCTCAAGGATTTTTCTATATTTAAGGTATAATTGTTTTCATATCTTAGAATGTTATCGCTATTTGAAGTTCTCAATTTAGTTTTTCTTGTTAGCTCCATGTTATTTCCACGTGTATTTCGACAGTATCGTATCAGATATTTTATGTTCAGATGGTTGTTGCTACGTGTTCAGTGAGGATACTGTGGAAAGTCCCACCGTCTCCTCCCTGACCTACGTTAACGGTATCTGTGGAAAGTCCCACCCAACCGCTAGTCAATAAGATAAGATGGGACGGGATGGTTTACCAGCAGTCGATTTTGATTTGATACGATAATTTCCTTAACCAGACTTTTGCCAAATTTGCTGTGGGGTGGATGTCGTCTTTGTACAGTTGAAAATTGTATTGATTTCTGGCTTTTTTTTTACTATTTTTGTTGCTAGTATTAATTCTATGTTGGATGTCAGTTGAGAAGTTTGGGGTTCTGGTTCCTAAAGTACTGTTGATATAATAAATATGTTGATTTAGTTCCTGAATTTGTTTTAATAATATATCGTCTTCCGATTTGAATTGTTCAGCGTCCGGATGTTTTTGATACAGGTTCCAAGAATGTATTGAATAAGGAGGAATGGACAAAAAGGTTAATTTAACTTCGGGATATTTCTTTACGATTTCTGCAATTTCTTGATAGTTGTTTACTACTTTCTGAATTGTTTCATTTGTTTGATCTTTGATTGAAATGAATCTCGTTTGTTTGTCATAGGCTGTTAGATCACATGTACCAAACCAAACGTAAAGTGCGATATTATCAAGATGTCCAATTTTATATTTAAGATTTTCTTTTAACCATTCAAGTCCTTCAGTGGAGTTACGGCCTGGTTTCGCCCACCATTTAATACTATTTTCAAGTGGATTTTGACAGTATCGTTCCAGATATTTTCCTTTACTGTCTGTAAGGACAACTGGAGTTAAACGTTTGTTATCTACTGGTAGTTCAAATGTTTTGGAGAGGTATTTCAGCAGCTTGTGTTCCGTCATAAGTATGTCTTGTATTCAATATATATGTAGTATAGCTTGGTACAACACGTCACCATAAAATAATGATAACAAGTTAAAAGTAGGAGTCTATATATATATATGCAAGTTAGTGTATTGGTTGCTCTATACTATATGAAAATGCTTTGTGTCCAATATATGTATTATATCACGATATTAGAAGCCACTATAAAATAATAATACTAAGTAAAAAAAAAGAAAAAAAAATTACACTCGGAAATGTAAGAATTAAATTTCAATCGTATATATTTTTCAGTCCTTTGAGCATGTTTCATTTGCCGGGAGAATTTAAGAACCATTTATCTCTTTTCATTTTCAATAAAGTTGCAAAATATTAAATGTGTTGGGTTTTATTGGCGTTTTCATATGATGTTTTTATTATCCGGATGTTGTGTAATGGATCCGAAATCTAGTACAACATCGGTAAATATAAGTTTAAATTCCGGATCTGAACCTAAATTAACACAGTTGATAGTTGAAGATGACAGAAAATAAAGAAAAGCAAACAATTGTCACTTATTATGACATTGTTGAACATTGCTAAGCTTGTGAGGAGTTGTTGAAAATACGGTTGTCACATACATCAAAGAGCGCCTACAATCTGTTATTTTTTTGTATTTTTAAAATTGACCAAATAATTAATGATCATGAATGAACTACAAACAATGCATTATTATTTAGTGATGAAATACAATGTAGCATTCAAGCCATGTATCATAACAGATTGTTATATGTTGTAATTTTGTGTTAATCGGATTTAACTTCACCTGGGAGCAATCAAGCTATATTAGACTTGACAAATACATTTTAGTCGATTCAAAAGCTCACTAGAGCTTATGTTATGTGTTATAGATATTTCGACTTTAAATAAAACTTATTTGATTTGATTTTATTGTTTCTTTTCTTTTTATTTCAATCAATATAATCTTGTGTAAACACAGTCTGACAGTCTAATTGTACACTAAGTAATTATGACACCTTTATACTTGCACACATTGAAATCTTATCGGCAAGATTATTAATTATTTTACACATGGCTAGATATAGTCAGACGTTTATATTTAGTTTATTTTCGTATCTATCAAAGGTAAATATGTACAAGTACAAAACAAAACTGCACTAGACAGTTTTAATTCTTCAATAATTAAAACATAGTAGATGCTATTAATTATTTTGTGGAATAGTGTCCAAACAATTTCAGAAATATTTAACTTTGCATATTGAAAATAGTAAACAAAAAAACATGGCGGACATGTGATTTCCCGGTCTGGGAAAGAGTGAAACACATTGTTCCTGTTTATAATGCGCACCCCTCCTACAAAATAAAGAATCTGGGGGAAATCCTGCGCATTATGCACCAGTAATTACGGTACCGGTATATTTTATGTATGAACAAAATTTGTTGTGTCGAAAGGACCAATGATTTTACTTTGAAATATCTGAGTATTTAAGATGAAAACTAGTTAACTACTAAAATTAATTTGTGCTGTAAACTGCATGTAAGTTAAAAATATTATTTTGGTAATTAACAGAAGAACTTAGTGGGAATATGATTGTGTCCTCTCATATACATGTATGTATATTCTACCTTGAGCTAGACAATAAGAAGTAAATGGTAAATAATATATGAAGATTAAATTTTACCTTATTGGATAATAGAACAACAACAAAACTCATTAGTCATGTAATGATCAGCATGCTAGCCTCGAGTACATTATTATGGGTTCAAGCCCTGGTCAGATCAAACCAAAGAATATAAATGTCATCTTTGCTGCTCCTCCACTAAGGACACAGCATTAAGGAGTAAGAACAAAGACTGGCTGTGTTGGAATTAGGATTATGTGACCAATGTAGCAATTTGTCTACCCACAAACTGTTGTTCCAGTGAGCTAGCACTATAAAAATCCAACTAAGCTTGTTGGTCTAGTACAAAGCAAACATTATAATCATTTTATTGAAATGCAACATATTTTCTACATGACATAGCTGGAAAATTGCTCTCTTGACATTAAACAACAATCACTCATTTATGACAAATATTTTTAAACACCAAGTTTTCTTACTTTCTATTTGTGGCTGGTCGGTTGTTTTATCTGGGTACTCCGGTTTCCTCCACAAATAAAATTGACAGCCATGATATGGCTTAAATATTGTTGAAAGTGGCGTTAAACACCATAACCCTAACCCTTACTTTCTATAGAAAAAAAAGGTAAAATAAAAACAGTGTTTCATAAATTATATTAGATCCTTATTGTATAATGTTTTTTGTTCTTAGGTTCATGTAAGAGGACATAGAGGAGAACCTGGTAATGAGGCAGCTGATAGACTAGCCAATGAGGGAGCTGTGAAACCAAAGATAAAATGATAACAGGGAAGTGAAAGGCTTGCAAACTATTTTCAATGATTTGAGGAATAAAAAATAACTCTATTTCTGATATAAGCTTGAAAAGGTGAAGCCACCGTAATGAGACGGAATAAAGATAAGTGTAATGTTAACATGGTTGATAGAAAGAAAGAGATTCTGTGTGTAAGAAAATGTTTCTAGATTGAAGATAGACATTTTTGTTAGAAAGACTGAGCCAAGATTGACTGTTTCTACATGACTGAATGTATATAGAAATGCTAGTTGTTATTGTTCCAATAATAAGGAGATAGTACATTTTTTTATAGCCCTGGTGATGGGGACATTAAGTGTTATTATGTCTGTACGTACAGCAAGAGACATACTGTGACAAATCTCTGTGATAGACATATGACTCTTCTTAGTGAAATGTATATATCATTTTCAGTGGTGAATTCTATCACTCTTAATACAAAAGAAAACATATTAATAGATCAAACAGGAAAACATTATATATTCATTTCACTAAGAAGAGTCATATGTCTATCACAGTGATTTGTTACGGTATGTCTCTTGCTGTACTGCACGTATGCACATCCCACTTTTGATTTCTGTTAAAATAAAAAGTTCTATTTCAGAAAATCATTTTGAAATTGATTCATCATATCTTTGACCACAATGTACAATGCAAGTTTGGTTATGAATTCCTTTTATGGTTCCAGAGTTATGTGCCTTTAAATTGTAAAATGACTAATTTGTGATCTGTGCCTCAACTTTAGATTCCTATGACCAAATCTTTGAATTTTCATAACAATTCTTTTACCGCAATGCACATGTCTATGTTAAATATTGTAATTATTCCCTTTATAGTTCCAGAGTAATGCCCCTCAATTAATTTACAAAAAACAGTTAATGTGTTGTTTCCATGCACTAGTTTCCCTTGACCAAATTTTATTGAAATATTTACACAATGTTTTTGAATATGATACACAGGTCAAAGTTCATTTTGGCTATATTGTCGTGTATGGTTCCAGAGTTATGTCCATTAATTAATCGAAATTGAAATTTTTGTGCTTTTATATGCTCTAACTTTGGTTTCCTTTGAACAAGAATTTCTTTTAATTTAATATTAGCTGAAAGTGGGGGCACCTATGTCCAATGAACACATTTTTCTTTTATTTTTGCAAAATATACTAAATTTTATATATTTTTGATACATGCAAATTGTCTTTCACAAGTGAACATGATGCTACAATTGTATATAAAATGCAGTGTATAAATATGTTGTATTTGGAAGAACAATAAATAAAATCAGAAAATTGCTATAAATTGTCAGTTTTATTGTCTTTACTGGTACTCAGTTTATTACTTGAGCTGCTTGCTTTGCTGGATCAGACACGGGGAGAATTGAAATACAATTCTTAAGCACCGTCCCCTGGTGTCTTCTCCAGCTAAGTAATCACAGTCCTTTCATCAAACACATGATGTTTTACTACTTGAGCCGCTTGCTTTCCTGGATCAGACACAGGGAGAATCGAAATGCGATTCTTAAGCACCGTCCCCTGGTGTCTCCTCCAGCTAAGTAATCACAGTCCTTTCATCAAACACATGATGTTTTACTACTTGAGCCGCTTGCTTTCCTGGATCAGACACAGGGAAAATCGAAATGCGATTCTTAAGCACCGTCCCCTGGTGTCTCCTCCAGCTAAGTAATCACAGTCCTTTCATCAAACACATGATGTTTTACTACTTGAGCCACTTGCTTTCCTGGATCAGACACGGGGAGAATCAAAATACAATTCTTAAGCACCGTCCCCTGGTGTCTCCTCCAGCTAAGTAATCACAGTCCTTTCATCAAACACATGATGTTTTACTACTTGAGCCGCTTGCTTTCCTGGATCAGACACAGGGAGAATCGAAATGTGATTCTTAAGCATCGTCCCCTGGTGTCTCCTCCAGCTAAGTAATCACAGTCCTTTCATCAAACACATGATGTTTTACTACTTGAGCCGCTTGCTTTCCTGGATCAGACACAGGGAGAATCAAAATACAATTCTTAAGCATCGTCCCCTGGTGTCTCCTCCAGCTAAGTAATCACAGTCCTTTCATCAAACACATGATGTTTTACTACTTGAACCACTTGCTTTCCTGGATCAGACACGGGGAGAATCAAAATACAATTCTTAAGCACCGTCCCCTGGTGTATCCTCCAGCTAAGTAATGACAGTCCTTTCATCAAACACATGATGTTTTACTACTTGAGCCGCTTGCTTTCCTGGATCAGACACAGGGAGAATCGAAATGCGATTCTTAAGCACCGTCCCCTGGTGTCTCCTCCAGCTAAGTAATCACAGTCCTTTCATCAAACACATGATGTTTTACTACTTGAGCCGCTTGCTTTCCTGGATCAGACACAGGGAGAATCAAAATACAATTCTTAAGCATCGTCCCCTGGTGTCTCCTCCAGCTAAGTAATCACAGTCCTTTCATCAAACACATGATGTTTTACTACTTGAGCCGCTTGCTTTCCTGGATCAGACACAGGGAGAATCGAAATGCGATTCTTAAGCACCGTCCCCTGGTGTCTCCTCCAGCTAAGTAATCACAGTCCTTTCATCAAACACATGATGTTTTACTACTTGAGCCGCTTGCTTTCCTGGATCAGACACAGGGAGAATCGAAATGCGATTCTTAAGCACCGTCCCCTGGTGTCTCCTCCAGCTAAGTAATCACAGTCCTTTCATCAAACCTTTGATGTTTTACTACTTGAGCCGCTTGCTTTCCTGGATCAGACACGGGGAGAATCGAAATGTGATTCTTACGCACCGTCCCCTGGTGTCTCCTCCAGCTAAGTAATCACAGTCCTTTCATCAAACACATGATGTTTTACTACTTGAGCCGCTTGCTTTCCTGGATCAGACACGGGGAGAATCGAAATGCGATTCTTAAGCACCGTCCCCTGGTGTCTCCTCCAGCTAAGTAATCACAGTCCTTTCATCAAACACATGATGTTTTACTACTTGAGCCGCTTGCTTTCCTGGATCAGACACAGGGAGAATCGAAATGCGATTCTTAAGCACCGTCCCCTGGTGTCTCCTCCAGCTAAGTAATCATAGTCCTTTCATCAAACACATGATGTTTTAGTACTTGAGCCGCTTGCTTTCCTGGATCAGACACAGGGAGAATCAAAATGTGATTCTTAAGCACCGTCCCCTGGTGTCTCCTCCAGCTAAGTAATCACAGTCCTTTCATCAAACACATGATGTTTTACTACATGAGCCGCTTGCTTTCCTGGATCAGATACGGGGAGAATCGAAATACAATTCTTAAGCACCGTCCCCTGGTGTCTCCTCCAGCTAAGTAATGACAATCCTTTCATCAAACACATGATGTTTTACTACTTGAGCCGCTTGCTTTCCTGGATCAGACACAGGGAGAATCAAAATACAATTCTTAAGCACCGTCCCCTGGTGTCTCCTCCAGCTAAGTAATCACAGTCCTTTCATCAAACACATGATGTTTTACTACTTGAGCCGCTTGCTTTACTGGATCAGACACGGGGAGAATCGAAATGCGATTCTTAAGCACCGTCCCCTGGTGTCTCCTCCAGCTAAGTAATCACAGTCCTTTCATCAAACACATGATGTTTTACTACTTGAGCCGCTTGCTTTCCTGGATCAGACACGGGGAGAATCGAAATGCGATTCTTAAGCACCGTCCCCTGGTGTCTCCTCCAGCTAAGTAATCACAGTCCTTTCATCAAACACATGATGTTTTACTACTTGAGCCGCTTGCTTTCCTGGATCAGATACAGGGAGAATCGAAATACAATTCTTAAGCACCGTCCCCTGGTGTCTCCTCCAGCTAAGTAATCACAGTCCTTTCATCAAACACATGATGTTTTACTACTTGAGCCGCTTGCTTTCCTGGATCAGACACGGGGAGAATCGAAATGCGATTCTTAAGCACCGTCCCCTGGTGTCTCCTCCAGCTAAGTAATCACAGTCCTGTCATCAAACACATGATGTTTTACTACTTGAGCCGCTTGCTTTCCTGGATCAGACACGGGGAGAATCGAAATGTGATTCTTAAGCACCGTCCCCTGGTGTCTCCTCCAGCTAAGTAATCACAGTCCTTTCATCAAACACATGATGTTTTACTACTTGAGCCGCTTGCTTTCCTGGATCAGACACGGGGAGAATCGAAATGCGATTCTTAAGCACCGTCCCCTGGTGTCTCCTCCAGCTAAGTAATCACAGTCCTTTCATCAAACACATGATGTTTTACTACTTGAGCCGCTTGCTTTCCTGGATCAGATACGGGGAGAATCGAAATACAATTCTTAAGCACCGTCCCCTGGTGTCTCCTCCAGCTAAGTAATCACAGTCCTTTCATCAAACACATGATGTTTTACTACTTGAGCCACTTGCTTTCCTGGATCAAACACGGGGAGAATCAAAATACAATTCTTAAGCACCGTCCCCTGGTGTCTCCTCCAGCTAAGTAATGACAATCCTTTCATCAAACACATGATGTTTTACTACTTGAGCCGCTTGCTTTCCTGGATCAGACACAGGGAGAATCGAAATGTGATTCTTAAGCATCGTCCCCTGGTGTCTCCTCCAGCTAACTAATCACAGTCCTTTCATCAAACACATGATGTTTTACTACTTGAGCCGCTTGCTTTCCTGGATCAGACACGGGGAGAATCGAAATGCGATTCTTAAGCACCGTCCCCTGGTGTCTCCTCCAGCTAAGTAATCACAGTCCTTTCATCAAACACATGATGTTTTACTACTTGAGCCGCTTGCTTTCCTGGATCAGACACAGGGAGAATCAAAATACAATTCTTAAGCATCGTCCCCTGGTGTCTCCTCCAGCTAAGTAATCACAGTCCTTTCATCAAACACATGATGTTTTACTACTTGAGCCGCTTGCTTTCCTGGATCAGACACAGGGAAAATCGAAATGCGATTCTTAAGCACCGTCCCCTGGTGTCTCCTCCAGCTAAGTAATCACAGTCCTTTCATCAAACACATGATGTTTTACTACTTGAGCCACTTGCTTTCCTGGATCAGACACGGGGAGAATCAAAATACAATTCTTACGCACCGTCCCCTGGTGTCTCCTCCAGCTAAGTAATCACAGTCCTTTCATCAAACACATGATGTTTTACTACTTGAGCCGCTTGCTTTCCTGGATCAGACACAGGGAGAATCGAAATGTGATTCTTAAGCATCGTCCCCTGGTGTCTCCTCCAGCTAAGTAATCACAGTCCTTTCATCAAACACATGATGTTTTACTACTTGAGCCGCTTGCTTTCCTGGATCAGACACAGGGAGAATCAAAATACAATTCTTAAGCATCGTCCCCTGGTGTCTCCTCCAGCTAAGTAATCACAGTCCTGTCATCAAACACATGATGTTTTACTACTTGAGCCACTTGCTTTCCTGGATCAGACACGGGGAGAATCAAAATACAATTCTTAAGCACCGTCCCCTGGTGTCTCCTCCAGCTAAGTAATGACAGTCCTTTCATCAAACACATGATGTTTTACTACTTGAGCCGCTTGCTTTCCTGGATCAGACACAGGGAGAATCGAAATGCGATTCTTAAGCACCGTCCCCTGGTGTCTCCTCCAGCTAAGTAATCACAGTCCTTTCATCAAACACATGATGTTTTACTACTTGAGCCGCTTGCTTTCCTGGATCAGACACAGGGAGAATCAAAATACAATTCTTAAGCATCGTCCCCTGGTGTCTCCTCCAGCTAAGTAATCACAGTCCTTTCATCAAACACATGATGTTTTACTACTTGAGCCGCTTGCTTTCCTGGATCAGACACGGGGAGAATCGAAATGCGATTCTTAAGCACCGTCCCCTGGTGTCTCCTCCAGCTAAGTAATCACAGTCCTTTCATCAAACACATGATGTTTTACTACTTGAGCCGCTTGCTTTCCTGGATCAGACACAGGGAGAATCGAAATGCGATTCTTAAGCACCGTCCCCTGGTGTCTCCTCCAGCTAAGTAATCACAGTCCTTTCATCAAACCTTTGATGTTTTACTACTTGAGTCGCTTGCTTTCCTGGATCAGACACGGGGAGAATCGAAATGTGATTCTTACGCACCGTCCCCTGGTGTCTCCTCCAGCTAAGTAATCACAGTCCTTTCATCAAACACATGATGTTTTACTACTTGAGCCGCTTGCTTTCCTGGATCAGACACGGGGAGAATCGAAATGCGATTCTTAAGCACCGTCCCCTGGTGTCTCCTCCAGCTAAGTAATCACAGTCCTTTCATCAAACACATGATGTTTTACTACTTGAGCCGCTTGCTTTCCTGGATCAGACACAGGGAGAATCAAAATACAATTCTTAAGCACCGTCCCCTGGTGTCTCCTCCAGCTAAGTAATCACAGTCCTTTCATCAAACACATGATGTTTTACTACTTGAGCCACTTGCTTTCCTGGATCAGACACGGGGAGAATCAAAATACAATTCTTACGCACCGTCCCCTGGTGTCTCCTCCAGCTAAGTAATCACAGTCCTTTCATCAAACACATGATGTTTTACTACTTGAGCCGCTTGCTTTCCTGGATCAGACACAGGGAGAATCGAAATGTGATTCTTAAGCATCGTCCCCTGGTGTCTCCTCCAGCTAAGTAATCACAGTCCTTTCATCAAACACATGATGTTTTACTACTTGAGCCGCTTGCTTTCCTGGATCAGACACAGGGAGAATCAAAATACAATTCTTAAGCATCGTCCCCTGGTGTCTCCTCCAGCTAAGTAATCACAGTCCTGTCATCAAACACATGATGTTTTACTACTTGAGCCACTTGCTTTCCTGGATCAGACACGGGGAGAATCAAAATACAATTCTTAAGCACCGTCCCCTGGTGTCTCCTCCAGCTAAGTAATGACAGTCCTTTCATCAAACACATGATGTTTTACTACTTGAGCCGCTTGCTTTCCTGGATCAGACACAGGGAGAATCGAAATGCGATTCTTAAGCACCGTCCCCTGGTGTCTCCTCCAGCTAAGTAATCACAGTCCTTTCATCAAACACATGATGTTTTACTACTTGAGCCGCTTGCTTTCCTGGATCAGACACAGGGAGAATCAAAATACAATTCTTAAGCATCGTCCCCTGGTGTCTCCTCCAGCTAAGTAATCACAGTCCTTTCATCAAACACATGATGTTTTACTACTTGAGCCGCTTGCTTTCCTGGATCAGACACAGGGAGAATCGAAATGCGATTCTTAAGCACCGTCCCCTGGTGTCTCCTCCAGCTAAGTAATCACAGTCCTTTCATCAAACACATGATGTTTTACTACTTGAGCCGCTTGCTTTCCTGGATCAGACACAGGGAGAATCGAAATGCGATTCTTAAGCACCGTCCCCTGGTGTCTCCTCCAGCTAAGTAATCACAGTCCTTTCATCAAACCTTTGATGTTTTACTACTTGAGTCGCTTGCTTTCCTGGATCAGACACGGGGAGAATCGAAATGTGATTCTTACGCACCGTCCCCTGGTGTCTCCTCCAGCTAAGTAATCACAGTCCTTTCATCAAACACATGATGTTTTACTACTTGAGCCGCTTGCTTTCCTGGATCAGACACGGGGAGAATCGAAATGCGATTCTTAAGCACCGTCCCCTGGTGTCTCCTCCAGCTAAGTAATCACAGTCCTTTCATCAAACACATGATGTTTTACTACTTGAGCCGCTTGCTTTCCTGGATCAGACACAGGGAGAATCAAAATACAATTCTTAAGCACCGTCCCCTGGTGTCTCCTCCAGCTAAGTAATCACAGTCCTTTCATCAAACACATGATGTTTTACTACTTGAGCCACTTGCTTTCCTGGATCAGACACGGGGAGAATCAAAATACAATTCTTAAGCACCGTCCCCTGGTGTCTCCTCCAGCTAAGTAATGACAGTCCTTTCATCAAACACATGATGTTTTACTACTTGAGCCGCTTGCTTTCCTGGATCAGACACAGGGAGAATCGAAATGCGATTCTTAAGCACCGTCCCCTGGTGTCTCCTCCAGCTAAGTAATGACAGTCCTTTCATCAAACACATGATGTTTTACTACTTGAGCCGCTTGCTTTCCTGGATCAGACACAGGGAGAATCAAAATACAATTCTTAAGCATCGTCCCCTGGTGTCTCCTCCAGCTAAGTAATCACAGTCCTTTCATCAAACACATGATGTTTTACTACTTGAGCCGCTTGCTTTCCTGGATCAGACACAGGGAGAATCGAAATGCGATTCTTAAGCACCGTCCCCTGGTGTCTCCTCCAGCTAAGTAATCACAGTCCTTTCATCAAACACATGATGTTTTACTACTTGAGCCACTTGCTTTCCTGGATCAGACACGGGGAGAATCAAAATACAATTCTTACGCACCGTCCCCTGGTGTCTCCTCCAGCTAAGTAATCACAGTCCTTTCATCAAACACATGATGTTTTACTACTTGAGCCGCTTGCTTTCCTGGTTCAGACACAGGGAGAATCGAAATGTGATTCTTAAGCATCGTCCCCTGGTGTCTCCTCCAGCTAAGTAATCACAGTCCTTTCATCAAACACATGATGTTTTACTACTTGAGCCGCTTGCTTTCCTGGATCAGACACAGGGAGAATCAAAATACAATTCTTAAGCATCGTCCCCTGGTGTCTCCTCCAGCTAAGTAATCACAGTCCTGTCATCAAACACATGATGTTTTACTACTTGAGCCACTTGCTTTCCTGGATCAGACACGGGGAGAATCAAAATACAATTCTTAAGCACCGTCCCCTGGTGTCTCCTCCAGCTAAGTAATGACAGTCCTTTCATCAAACACATGATGTTTTACTACTTGAGCCGCTTGCTTTCCTGGATCAGACACAGGGAGAATCGAAATGCGATTCTTAAGCACCGTCCCCTGGTGTCTCCTCCAGCTAAGTAATCACAGTCCTTTCATCAAACACATGATGTTTTACTACTTGAGCCGCTTGCTTTCCTGGATCAGACACAGGGAGAATCGAAATGTGATTCTTAAGCATCGTCCCCTGGTGTCTCCTCCAGCTAAGTAATCACAGTCCTTTCATCAAACACATGATGTTTTACTACTTGAGCCGCTTGCTTTCCTGGATCAGACACAGGGAGAATCAAAATACAATTCTTAAGCATCGTCCCCTGGTGTCTCCTCCAGCTAAGTAATCACAGTCCTGTCATCAAACACATGATGTTTTACTACTTGAGCCACTTGCTTTCCTGGATCAGACACGGGGAGAATCAAAATACAATTCTTAAGCACCGTCCCCTGGTGTCTCCTCCAGCTAAGTAATGACAGTCCTTTCATCAAACACATGATGTTTTACTACTTGAGCCGCTTGCTTTCCTGGATCAGACACAGGGAGAATCGAAATGCGATTCTTAAGCACCGTCCCCTGGTGTCTCCTCCAGCTAAGTAATCACAGTCCTTTCATCAAACACATGATGTTTTACTACTTGAGCCGCTTGCTTTCCTGGATCAGACACAGGGAGAATCAAAATACAATTCTTAAGCATCGTCCCCTGGTGTCTCCTCCAGCTAAGTAATCACAGTCCTTTCATCAAACACATGATGTTTTACTACTTGAGCCGCTTGCTTTCCTGGATCAGACACAGGGAGAATCGAAATGCGATTCTTAAGCACCGTCCCCTGGTGTCTCCTCCAGCTAAGTAATCACAGTCCTTTCATCAAACACATGATGTTTTACTACTTGAGCCGCTTGCTTTCCTGGATCAGACACAGGGAGAATCGAAATGCGATTCTTAAGCACCGTCCCCTGGTGTCTCCTCCAGCTAAGTAATCACAGTCCTTTCATCAAACCTTTGATGTTTTACTACTTGAGTCGCTTGCTTTCCTGGATCAGACACGGGGAGAATCGAAATGTGATTCTTACGCACCGTCCCCTGGTGTCTCCTCCAGCTAAGTAATCACAGTCCTTTCATCAAACACATGATGTTTTACTACTTGAGCCGCTTGCTTTCCTGGATCAGACACGGGGAGAATCGAAATGCGATTCTTAAGCACCGTCCCCTGGTGTCTCCTCCAGCTAAGTAATCACAGTCCTTTCATCAAACACATGATGTTTTACTACTTGAGCCGCTTGCTTTCCTGGATCAGACACAGGGAGAATCAAAATACAATTCTTAAGCATCGTCCCCTGGTGTCTCCTCCAGCTAAGTAATCACAGTCCTTTCATCAAACACATGATGTTTTACTACTTGAGCCACTTGCTTTCCTGGATCAGACACGGGGAGAATCAAAATACAATTCTTAAGCACCGTCCCCTGGTGTCTCCTCCAGCTAAGTAATGACAGTCCTTTCATCAAACACATGATGTTTTACTACTTGAGCCGCTTGCTTTCCTGGATCAGACACAGGGAGAATCGAAATGCGATTCTTAAGCACCGTCCCCTGGTGTCTCCTCCAGCTAAGTAATCACAGTCCTTTCATCAAACACATGATGTTTTACTACTTGAGCCGCTTGCTTTCCTGGATCAGACACAGGGAGAATCAAAATACAATTCTTAAGCATCGTCCCCTGGTGTCTCCTCCAGCTAAGTAATCACAGTCCTTTCATCAAACACATGATGTTTTACTACTTGAGCCGCTTGCTTTCCTGGATCAGACACAGGGAGAATCGAAATGCGATTCTTAAGCACCGTCCCCTGGTGTCTCCTCCAGCTAAGTAATCACAGTCCTTTCATCAAACACATGATGTTTTACTACTTGAGCCACTTGCTTTCCTGGATCAGACACGGGGAGAATCAAAATACAATTCTTACGCACCGTCCCCTGGTGTCTCCTCCAGCTAAGTAATCACAGTCCTGTCATCAAACACATGATGTTTTACTACTTGAGCCGCTTGCTTTCCTGGATCAGACACAGGGAGAATCGAAATGTGATTCTTAAGCATCGTCCCCTGGTGTCTCCTCCAGCTAAGTAATCACAGTCCTTTCATCAAACACATGATGTTTTACTACTTGAGCCGCTTGCTTTCCTGGATCAGACACAGGGAGAATCAAAATACAATTCTTAAGCATCGTCCCCTGGTGTCTCCTCCAGCTAAGTAATCACAGTCCTGTCATCAAACACATGATGTTTTACTACTTGAGCCACTTGCTTTCCTGGATCAGACACGGGGAGAATCAAAATACAATTCTTAAACACCGTCCCCTGGTGTCTCCTCCAGCTAAGTAATGACAGTCCTTTCATCAAACACATGATGTTTTACTACTTGAGCCGCTTGCTTTCCTGGATCAGACACAGGGAGAATCGAAATGCGATTCTTAAGCACCGTCCCCTGGTGTCTCCTCCAGCTAAGTAATCACAGTCCTTTCATCAAACACATGATGTTTTACTACTTGAGCCGCTTGCTTTCCTGGATCAGACACAGGGAGAATCAAAATACAATTCTTAAGCATCGTCCCCTGGTGTCTCCTCCAGCTAAGTAATCACAGTCCTTTCATCAAACACATGATGTTTTACTACTTGAGCCGCTTGCTTTCCTGGATCAGACACAGGGAGAATCGAAATGCGATTCTTAAGCACCGTCCCCTGGTGTCTCCTCCAGCTAAGTAATCACAGTCCTTTCATCAAACACATGATGTTTTACTACTTGAGCCGCTTGCTTTCCTGGATCAGACACAGGGAGAATCGAAATGCGATTCTTAAGCACCGTCCCCTGGTGTCTCCTCCAGCTAAGTAATCACAGTCCTTTCATCAAACCTTTGATGTTTTACTACTTGAGCCGCTTGCTTTCCTGGATCAGACACGGGGAGAATCGAAATGTGATTCTTACGCACCGTCCCCTGGTGTCTCATCCAGCTAAGTAATCACAGTCCTTTCATCAAACACATGATGTTTTACTACTTGAGCCGCTTGCTTTCCTGGATCAGACACGGGGAGAATCGAAATGCGATTCTTAAGCACCGTCCCCTGGTGTCTCCTCCAGCTAAGTAATCACAGTCCTTTCATCAAACACATGATGTTTTACTACTTGAGCCGCTTGCTTTCCTGGATCAGACACAGGGAGAATCAAAATACAATTCTTAAGCATCGTCCCCTGGTGTCTCCTCCAGCTAAGTAATCACAGTCCTTTCATCAAACACATGATGTTTTACTACTTGAGCCACTTGCTTTCCTGGATCAGACACGGGGAGAATCAAAATACAATTCTTAAGCACCGTCCCCTGGTGTCTCCTCCAGCTAAGTAATCACAGTCCTTTCATCAAACACATGATGTTTTACTACTTGAGCCGCTTGCTTTCCTGGATCAGACACAGGGAGAATCAAAATACAATTCTTAAGCATCGTCCCCTGGTGTCTCCTCCAGCTAAGTAATCACAGTCCTTTCATCAAACACATGATGTTTTACTACTTGAGCCACTTGCTTTCCTGGATCAGACACGGGGAGAATCAAAATACAATTCTTAAGCACCGTCCCCTGGTGTCTCCTCCAGCTAAGTAATGACAGTCCTTTCATCAAACACATGATGTTTTACTACTTGAGCCGCTTGCTTTCCTGGATCAGACACAGGGAGAATCGAAATGCGATTCTTAAGCACCGTCCCCTGGTGTCTCCTCCAGCTAAGTAATGACAGTCCTTTCATCAAACACATGATGTTTTACTACTTGAGCCGCTTGCTTTCCTGGATCAGACACAGGGAGAATCAAAATACAATTCTTAAGCATCGTCCCCTGGTGTCTCCTCCAGCTAAGTAATCACAGTCCTTTCATCAAACACATGATGTTTTACTACTTGAGCCGCTTGCTTTCCTGGATCAGACACAGGGAGAATCAAAATACAATTCTTAAGCATCGTCCCCTGGTGTCTCCTCCAGCTAAGTAATCACAGTCCTTTCATCAAACACATGATGTTTTACTACTTGAGCCGCTTGCTTTCCTGGATCAGACACAGGGAGAATCGAAATGCGATTCTTAAGCACCGTCCCCTGGTGTCTCCTCCAGCTAAGTAATCACAGTCCTTTCATCAAACACATGATGTTTTACTACTTGAGCCGCTTGCTTTCCTGGATCAGACACAGGGAGAATCAAAATACAATTCTTAAGCATCGTCCCCTGGTGTCTCCTCCAGCTAAGTAATCACAGTCCTTTCATCAAACACATGATGTTTTACTACTTGAGCCGCTTGCTTTCCTGGATCAGACACAGGGAGAATCGAAATGCGATTCTTAAGCACCGTCCCCTGGTGTCTCCTCCAGCTAAGTAATCACAGTCCTTTCATCAAACACATGATGTTTTACTACTTGAGCCGCTTGCTTTCCTGGATCAGACACAGGGAGAATCGAAATGCGATTCTTAAGCACCGTCCCCTGGTGTCTCCTCCAGCTAAGTAATCACAGTCCTTTCATCAAACCTTTGATGTTTTACTACTTGAGCCGCTTGCTTTCCTGGATCAGACACGGGGAGAATCGAAATGTGATTCTTACGCACCGTCCCCTGGTGTCTCATCCAGCTAAGTAATCACAGTCCTTTCATCAAACACATGATGTTTTACTACTTGAGCCGCTTGCTTTCCTGGATCAGACACGGGGAGAATCGAAATGCGATTCTTAAGCACCGTCCCCTGGTGTCTCCTCCAGCTAAGTAATCACAGTCCTTTCATCAAACACATGATGTTTTACTACTTGAGCCGCTTGCTTTCCTGGATCAGACACAGGGAGAATCAAAATACAATTCTTAAGCATCGTCCCCTGGTGTCTCCTCCAGCTAAGTAATCACAGTCCTTTCATCAAACACATGATGTTTTACTACTTGAGCCACTTGCTTTCCTGGATCAGACACGGGGAGAATCAAAATACAATTCTTAAGCACCGTCCCCTGGTGTCTCCTCCAGCTAAGTAATCACAGTCCTTTCATCAAACACATGATGTTTTACTACTTGAGCCGCTTGCTTTCCTGGATCAGACACAGGGAGAATCAAAATACAATTCTTAAGCATCGTCCCCTGGTGTCTCCTCCAGCTAAGTAATCACAGTCCTTTCATCAAACACATGATGTTTTACTACTTGAGCCACTTGCTTTCCTGGATCAGACACGGGGAGAATCAAAATACAATTCTTAAGCACCGTCCCCTGGTGTCTCCTCCAGCTAAGTAATGACAGTCCTTTCATCAAACACATGATGTTTTACTACTTGAGCCGCTTGCTTTCCTGGATCAGACACAGGGAGAATCGAAATGCGATTCTTAAGCACCGTCCCCTGGTGTCTCCTCCAGCTAAGTAATGACAGTCCTTTCATCAAACACATGATGTTTTACTACTTGAGCCGCTTGCTTTCCTGGATCAGACACAGGGAGAATCAAAATACAATTCTTAAGCATCGTCCCCTGGTGTCTCCTCCAGCTAAGTAATCACAGTCCTTTCATCAAACACATGATGTTTTACTACTTGAGCCGCTTGCTTTCCTGGATCAGACACAGGGAGAATCGAAATGCGATTCTTAAGCACCGTCCCCTGGTGTCTCCTCCAGCTAAGTAATCACAGTCCTTTCATCAAACACATGATGTTTTACTACTTGAGCCGCTTGCTTTCCTGGATCAGACACAGGGAGAATCGAAATGCGATTCTTAAGCACCGTCCCCTGGTGTCTCCTCCAGCTAAGTAATCACAGTCCTTTCATCAAACCTTTGATGTTTTTCTACTTGAGCCGCTTGCTTTCCTGGATCAGACACGGGGAGAATCGAAATGTGATTCTTACGCACCGTCCCCTGGTGTCTCCTCCAGCTAAGTAATCACAGTCCTTTCATCAAACACATGATGTTTTACTACTTGAGCCGCTTGCTTTCCTGGATCAGACACGGGGAGAATCGAAATGCGATTCTTAAGCACCGTCCCCTGGTGTCTCCTCCAGCTAAGTAATCACAGTCCTTTCATCAAACACATGATGTTTTACTACTTGAGCCGCTTGCTTTCCTGGATCAGACACAGGGAGAATCGAAATGCGATTCTTAAGCACCGTCCCCTGGTGTCTCCTCCAGCTAAGTAATCATAGTCCTTTCATCAAACACATGATGTGTTAGTACTTGAGCCGCTTGCTTTCCTGGATCAGACACAGGGAGAATCAAAATGTGATTCTTAAGCACCGTCCCCTGGTGTCTCCTCCAGCTAAGTAATCACAGTCCTTTCATCAAACACATGATGTTTTACTACTTGAGCCGCTTGCTTTCCTGGATCAGATACGGGGAGAATCGAAATACAATTCTTAAGCACCGTCCCCTGGTGTCTCCTCCAGCTAAGTAATGACAATCCTTTCATCAAACACATGATGTTTTACTACTTGAGCCGCTTGCTTTCCTGGATCAGACACAGGGAGAATCAAAATACAATTCTTAAGCACCGTCCCCTGGTGTCTCCTCCAGCTAAGTAATCACAGTCCTTTCATCAAACACATGATGTTTTACTACTTGAGCCGCTTGCTTTCCTGGATCAGACACGGGGAGAATCGAAATTCGATTCTTAAGCACCGTCCCCTGGTGTCTCCTCCAGCTAAGTAATCACAGTCCTTTCATCAAACACATGATGTTTTACTACTTGAGCCGCTTGCTTTCCTGGATCAGACACGGGGAGAATCGAAATGCGATTCTTAAGCACCGTCCCCTGGTGTCTCCTCCAGCTAAGTAATCACAGTCCTTTCATCAAACACATGATGTTTTACTACTTGAGCCGCTTGCTTTCCTGGATCAGATACAGGGAGAATCGAAATACAATTCTTAAGCACCGTCCCCTGGTGTCTCCTCCAGCTAAGTAATCACAGTCCTTTCATCAAACACATGATGTTTTACTACTTGAGCCGCTTGCTTTCCTGGATCAGACACGGGGAGAATCGAAATGCGATTCTTAAGCACCGTTTCCTGGTGTCTCCTCCAGCTAAGTAATCACAGTCCTTTCATCAAACACATGATGTTTTACTACTTGAGCCGCTTGCTTTCCTGGATCAGACACGGGGAGAATCGAAATGCGATTCTTAAGCACCGTCCCCTGGTGTCTCCTCCAGCTAAGTAATCACAGTCCTTTCATCAAACACATGATGTTTTACTACTTGAGCCGCTTGCTTTCCTGGATCAGACATGGGGAGAATCGAAATGCGATTCTTAAGCACCGTCCCCTGGTGTCTCCTCCAGCTAAGTAATCACAGTCCTTTCATCAAACACATGATGTTTTACTACTTGAGCCGCTTGCTTTCCTGGATCAGATACGGGGAGAATCGAAATACAATTCTTAAGCACCGTCCCCTGGTGTCTCCTCCAGCTAAGTAATCACAGTCCTTTCATCAAACACATGATGTTTTACTACTTGAGCCACTTGCTTTCCTGGATCAAACACGGGGAGAATCAAAATACAATTCTTAAGCACCGTCCCCTGGTGTCTCCTCCAGCTAAGTAATGACAATCCTTTCATCAAACACATGATGTTTTACTACTTGAGCCGCTTGCTTTCCTGGATCAGACACAGGGAGAATCGAAATACAATTCTTAAGCACCGTCCCCTGGTGTCTCCTCCAGCTAAGTAATCACAGTCCTTTCATCAAACACATGATGTTTTACTACTTGAGCCGCTTGCTTTCCTGGATCAGACACAGGGAGAATCGAAATGCGATTCTTAAGCACCGTCCCCTGGTGTCTCCTCCAGCTAAGTAATCACAGTCCTTTCATCAAACACATGTTGTTTTACTACTTGAGCCGCTTGCTTTCCTGGATCAGACACAGGGAGAATCGAAATGCGATTCTTAAGCACCGTCCCCTGGTGTCTCCTCCAGCTAAGTAATCACAGTCCTTTCATCAAACACATGATGTTTTACTACTTGAGCCGCTTGCTTTCCTGGATCAGACACAGGGAGAATCGAAATGCGATTCTTAAGCACCGTCCCCTGGTGTCTCCTCCAGCTAAGTAATCACAGTCCTTTCATCAAACCTTTGATGTTTTACTACTTGAGCCGCTTGCTTTCCTGGATCAGACACGGGGAGAATCGAAATGTGATTCTTACGCACCGTCCCCTGGTGTCTCCTCCAGCTAAGTAATCACAGTCCTTTCATCAAACACATGATGTTTTACTACTTGAGCCGCTTGCTTTCCTGGATCAGACACGGGGAGAATCGAAATGCGATTCTTAAGCACCGTCCCCTGGTGTCTCCTCCAGCTAAGTAATCACAGTCCTATCATCAAACACATGATGTTTTACTACTTGAGCCGCTTGCTTTCCTGGATCAGACACAGGAAGAATCGAAATGCGATTCTTAAGCACCGTCCCCTGGTGTCTCCTCCAGCTAAGTAATCACAGTCCTTTCATCAAACACATGATGTTTTAGTACTTGAGCCGCTTGCTTTCCTGGATCAGACACAGGGAGAATCAAAATGTGATTCTTAAGAACCATCCCCTGGTGTCTCCTCCAGCTAAGTAATCACAGTCCTTTCATCAAACACATGATGTTTTACTACTTGAGCCGCTTGCTTTCCTGGATCAGATACGGGGAGAATCGAAATACAATTCTTATGCACCGTCCCCTGGTGTCTCCTCCAGCTAAGTAATGACAATCCTTTCATCAAACACATGATGTTTTACTACTTGAGCCGCTTGCTTTCCTGGATCAGACACAGGGAGAATCAAAATACAATTCTTAAGCACCGTCCCCTGGTGTCTCCTCCAGCTAAGTAATGACAGTCCTTTCATCAAACACATGATGTTTTACTACTTGAGCCGCTTGCTTTCCTGGATCAGACACGGGGAGAATCGAAATGCGATTCTTAAGCACCGTCCCCTGGTGTCTCCTCCAGCTAAGTAATCACAGTCCTTTCATCAAACACATGATGTTTTACTACTTGAGCCGCTTGCTTTCCTGGATCAGACACGGGGAGAATCGAAATGCGATTCTTAAGCACCGTCCCCTGGTGTCTCCTCCAGCTAAGTAATCACAGTCCTTTCATCAAACACATGATGTTTTACTACTTGAGCCGCTTGCTTTCCTGGATCAGATACAGGGAGAATCGAAATACAATTCTTAAGCACCGTCCCCTGGTGTCTCCTCCAGCTAAGTAATCACAGTCCTTTCATCAAACACATGATGTTTTACTACTTGAATCGCTTGCTTTCCTGGATCAGACACGGGGAGAATCGAAATGCGATTCTTAAGCACCGTCCCCTGGTGTCTCCTCCAGCTAAGTAATCACAGTCCTTTCATCAAACACATGATGTTTTACTACTTGAGCCGCTTGCTTTCCTGGATCAGACACGGGGAGAATCGAAATGTGATTCTTAAGCACCGTCCCCTGGTGTCTCCTCCAGCTAAGTAATCACAGTCCTTTCATCAAACATATGATGTTTTACTACTTGAGCCGCTTGCTTTCCTGGATCAGACACGGGGAGAATCGAAATGCGATTCTTAAGCACCGTCCCCTGGTGTCTCCTCCAGCTAAGTAATCACAGTCCTTTCATCAAACACATGATGTTTTACTACTTGAGCCGCTTGCTTTCCTGGATCAGATACGGGGAGAATCGAAATACAATTCTTAAGCACCGTCCCCTGGTGTCTCCTCCAGCTAAGTAATCACAGTCCTTTCATCAAACACATGATGTTTTACTACTTGAGCCACTTGCTTTCCTGGATCAAACACGGGGAGAATCAAAATACAATTCTTAAGCACCGTCCCCTGGTGTCTCCTCCAGCTAAGTAATGACAATCATTTCATCAAACACATGATGTTTTACTACTTGAGCCGCTTGCTTTCCTGGATCAGACACAGGGAGAATCGAAATGTGATTCTTAAGCATCGTCCCCTGGTGTCTCCTCCAGCTAAGTAATCACAGTCCTTTCATCAAACACATGATGTTTTACTACTTGAGCCGCTTGCTTTCCTGGATCAGATACGGGGAGAATCGAAATACAATTCTTAAGCACCGTCCCCTGGTGTCTCCTCCAGCTAAGTAATCACAGTCCTTTCATCAAACACATGATGTTTTACTACTTGAGCCACTTGCTTTCCTGGATCAAACACGGGGAGAATCAAAATACAATTCTTAAGCACCGTCCCCTGGTGTCTCCTCCAGCTAAGTAATGACAATCCTTTCATCAAACACATGATGTTTTACTACTTGAGCCGCTTGCTTTCCTGGATCAGACACAGGGAGAATCGAAATACAATTCTTAAGCACCGTCCCCTGGTGTCTCCTCCAGCTAAGTAATCACAGTCCTTTCATCAAACACATGATGTTTTACTACTTGAGCCGCTTGCTTTCCTGGATCAGACACAGGGAGAATCGAAATGCGATTCTTAAGCACCGTCCCCTGGTGTCTCCTCCAGCTAAGTAATCACAGTCCTTTCATCAAACACATGTTGTTTTACTACTTGAGCCGCTTGCTTTCCTGGATCAGACACAGGGAGAATCGAAATGCGATTCTTAAGCACCGTCCCCTGGTGTCTCCTCCAGCTAAGTAATCACAGTCCTTTCATCAAACACATGATGTTTTACTACTTGAGCCGCTTGCTTTCCTGGATCAGACACAGGGAGAATCGAAATGCGATTCTTAAGCACCGTCCCCTGGTGTCTCCTCCAGCTAAGTAATCACAGTCCTTTCATCAAACCTTTGATGTTTTACTACTTGAGCCGCTTGCTTTCCTGGATCAGACACGGGGAGAATCGAAATGTGATTCTTACGCACCGTCCCCTGGTGTCTCCTCCAGCTAAGTAATCACAGTCCTTTCATCAAACACATGATGTTTTACTACTTGAGCCGCTTGCTTTCCTGGATCAGACACGGGGAGAATCGAAATGCGATTCTTAAGCACCGTCCCCTGGTGTCTCCTCCAGCTAAGTAATCACAGTCCTTTCATCAAACACATGATGTTTTACTACTTGAGCCGCTTGCTTTCCTGGATCAGACACAGGAAGAATCGAAATGCGATTCTTAAGCACCGTCCCCTGGTGTCTCCTCCAGCTAAGTAATCACAGTCCTTTCATCAAACACATGATGTTTTAGTACTTGAGCCGCTTGCTTTCCTGGATCAGACACAGGGAGAATCAAAATGTGATTCTTAAGCACCATCCCCTGGTGTCTCCTCCAGCTAAGTAATCACAGTCCTTTCATCAAACACATGATGTTTTACTACTTGAGCCGCTTGCTTTCCTGGATCAGATACGGGGAGAATCGAAATACAATTCTTATGCACCGTCCCCTGGTGTCTCCTCCAGCTAAGTAATGACAATCCTTTCATCAAACACATGATGTTTTACTACTTGAGCCGCTTGCTTTCCTGGATCAGACACAGGGAGAATCAAAATACAATTCTTAAGCACCGTCCCCTGGTGTCTCCTCCAGCTAAGTAATCACAGTCCTTTCATCAAACACATGATGTTTTACTACTTGAGCCGCTTGCTTTCCTGGATCAGACACGGGGAGAATCGAAATGCGATTCTTAAGCACCGTCCCCTGGTGTCTCCTCCAGCTAAGTAATCACAGTCCTTTCATCAAACACATGATGTTTTACTACTTGAGCCGCTTGCTTTCCTGGATCAGACACGGGGAGAATCGAAATGCGATTCTTAAGCACCGTCCCCTGGTGTCTCCTCCAGCTAAGTAATCACAGTCCTTTCATCAAACACATGATGTTTTACTACTTGAGCCGCTTGCTTTCCTGGATCAGATACAGGGAGAATCGAAATACAATTCTTAAGCACCGTCCCCTGGTGTCTCCTCCAGCTAAGTAATCACAGTCCTTTCATCAAACACATGATGTTTTACTACTTGAGCCGCTTGCTTTCCTGGATCAGACACGGGGAGAATCGAAATGTGATTCTTAAGCACCGTCCCCTGGTGTCTCCTCCAGCTAAGTAATCACAGTCCTTTCATCAAACATATGATGTTTTACTACTTGAGCCGCTTGCTTTCCTGGATCAGACACGGGGAGAATCGAAATGCGATTCTTAAGCACCGTCCCCTGGTGTCTCCTCCAGCTAAGTAATCACAGTCCTTTCATCAAACACATGATGTTTTACTACTTGAGCCGCTTGCTTTCCTGGATCAGATACGGGGAGAATCGAAATACAATTCTTAAGCACCGTCCCCTGGTGTCTCCTCCAGCTAAGTAATCACAGTCCTTTCATCAAACACATGATGTTTTACTACTTGAGCCACTTGCTTTCCTGGATCAAACACGGGGAGAATCAAAATACAATTCTTAAGCACCGTCCCCTGGTGTCTCCTCCAGCTAAGTAATGACAATCCTTTCATCAAACACATGATGTTTTACTACTTGAGCCGCTTGCTTTCCTGGATCAGACACAGGGAGAATCGAAATGTGATTCTTAAGCATCGTCCCCTGGTGTCTCCTCCAGCTAAGTAATCACAGTCCTTTCATCAAACACATGATGTTTTACTACTTGAGCCGCTTGCTTTCCTGGATCAGACACAGGGAGAATCAAAATACAATTCTTAAGCATCGTCCCCTGGTGTCTCCTCCAGCTAAGTAATCACAGTCCTTTCATCAAACACATGATGTTTTACTACTTGAGCCACTTGCTTTCCTGGATCAGACACGGGGAGAATCAAAATACAATTCTTAAGCACCGTCCCCTGGTGTCTCCTCCAGCTAAGTAATCACAGTCCTTTCATCAAACACATGATGTTTTACTACTTGAGCCGCTTGCTTTCCTGGATCAGACACGGGGAGAATCGAAATGCGATTCTTAAGCACCGTCCCCTGGTGTCTCCTCCAGCTAAGTAATCACAGTCCTTTCATCAAACACATGATGTTTTACTACTTGAGCCGCTTGCTTTCCTGGATCAGACACGGGGAGAATCGAAATGCGATTCTTAAGCACCGTCCCCTGGTGTCTCCTCCAGCTAAGTAATCACAGTCCTTTCATCAAACACATGATGTTTTACTACTTGAGCCGCTTGCTTTCCTGGATCAGATACAGGGAGAATCGAAATACAATTCTTAAGCACCGTCCCCTGGTGTCTCCTCCAGCTAAGTAATCACAGTCCTTTCATCAAACACATGATGTTTTACTACTTGAGCCGCTTGCTTTCCTGGATCAGACACGAGGAGAATCGAAATGCGATTCTTAAGCACCGTCCCCTGGTGTCTCCTCCAGCTAAGTAATCACAGTCCTTTCATCAAACACATGATGTTTTACTACTTGAGCCGCTTGCTTTCCTGGATCAGACACGGGGAGAATCGAAATGTGATTCTTAAGCACCGTCCCCTGGTGTCTCCTCCAGCTAAGTAATGACAATCCTTTCATCAAACACATGATGTTTTACTACTTGAGCCGCTTGCTTTCCTGGATCAGACACGGGGAGAATCGAAATGCGATTCTTAAGCACCGTCCCCTGGTGTCTCCTCCAGCTAAGTAATCACAGTCCTTTCATCAAACACATGATGTTTTACTACTTGAGCCGCTTGCTTTCCTGGATCAGATACGGGGAGAATCGAAATACAATTCTTAAGCACCGTCCCCTGGTGTCTCCTCCAGCTAAGTAATCACAGTCCTTTCATCAAACACATGATGTTTTACTACTTGAGCCACTTGCTTTCCTGGATCAAACACGGGGAGAATCAAAATACAATTCTTAAGCACCGTCCCCTGGTGTCTCCTCCAGCTAAGTAATGACAATCCTTTCATCAAACACATGATGTTTTACTACTTGAGCCGCTTGCTTTCCTGGATCAGACACAGGGAGAATCGAAATGTGATTCTTAAGCATCGTCCCCTGGTGTCTCCTCCAGCTAAGTAATCACAGTCCTTTCATCAAACACATGATGTTTTACTACTTGAGCCGCTTGCTTTCCTGGATCAGACACAGGGAGAATCAAAATACAATTCTTAAGCATCGTCCCCTGGTGTCTCCTCCAGCTAAGTAATCACAGTCCTTTCATCAAACACATGATGTTTTACTACTTGAGCCACTTGCTTTCCTGGATCAGACACGGGGAGAATCAAAATACAATTCTTAAGCACCGTCCCCTGGTGTCTCCTCCAGCTAAGTAATCACAGTCCTTTCATCAAACACATGATGTTTTACTACTTGAGCCGCTTGCTTTCCTGGATCAGACACAGGGAGAATCGAAATGCGATTCTTAAGCACCGTCCCCTGGTGTCTCCTCCAGCTAAGTAATCACAGTCCTTTCATCAAACACATGATGTTTTACTACTTGAGCCGCTTGCTTTCCTGGATCAGACACGGGGAGAATCGAAATGCGATTCTTAAGCACCGTCCCCTGGTGTCTCCTCCAGCTAAGTAATCACAGTCCTTTCATCAAACACATGATGTTTTACTACTTGAGCCGCTTGCTTTCCTGGATCAGATACAGGGAGAATCGAAATACAATTCTTAAGCACCGTCCCCTGGTGTCTCCTCCAGCTAAGTAATCACAGTCCTTTCATCAAACACATGATGTTTTACTACTTGAGCCGCTTGCTTTCCTGGATCAGACACGAGGAGAATCGAAATGCGATTCTTAAGCACCGTCCCCTGGTGTCTCCTCCAGCTAAGTAATCACAGTCCTTTCATCAAACACATGATGTTTTACTACTTGAGCCGCTTGCTTTCCTGGATCAGACACGGGGAGAATCGAAATGCGATTCTTAAGCACCGTCCCCTGGTGTCTCCTCCAGCTAAGTAATCACAGTCCTTTCATCAAACACATGATGTTTTACTACTTGAGCCGCTTGCTTTCCTGGATCAGACACGGGGAGAATCGAAATGTGATTCTTAAGCACCGTCCCCTGGTGTCTCCTCCAGCTAAGTAATGACAATCCTTTCATCAAACACATGATGTTTTACTACTTGAGCCGCTTGCTTTCCTGGATCAGACACGGGGAGAATCGAAATGCGATTCTTAAGCACCGTCCCCTGGTGTCTCCTCCAGCTAAGTAATCACAGTCCTTTCATCAAACACATGATGTTTTACTACTTGAGCCGCTTGCTTTCCTGGATCAGATACGGGGAGAATCGAAATACAATTCTTAAGCACCGTCCCCTGGTGTCTCCTCCAGCTAAGTAATCACAGTCCTTTCATCAAACACATGATGTTTTACTACTTGAGCCACTTGCTTTCCTGGATCAAACACGGGGAGAATCAAAATACAATTCTTAAGCACCGTCCCCTGGTGTCTCCTCCAGCTAAGTAATGACAATCCTTTCATCAAACACATGATGTTTTACTACTTGAGCCGCTTGCTTTCCTGGATCAGACACAGGGAGAATCGAAATGTGATTCTTAAGCATCGTCCCCTGGTGTCTCCTCCAGCTAAGTAATCACAGTCCTTTCATCAAACACATGATGTTTTACTACTTGAGCCGCTTGCTTTCCTGGATCAGACACAGGGAGAATCAAAATACAATTCTTAAGCATCGTCCCCTGGTGTCTCCTCCAGCTAAGTAATCACAGTCCTTTCATCAAACACATGATGTTTTACTACTTGAGCCACTTGCTTTCCTGGATCAGACACGGGGAGAATCAAAATACAATTCTTAAGCACCGTCCCCTGGTGTCTCCTCCAGCTAAGTAATCACAGTCCTTTCATCAAACATATGATGTTTTACTACTTGAGCCGCTTGCTTTCCTGGATCAGACACAGGGAGAATCGAAATGCGATTCTTATGCACCGTCCCCTGGTGTCTCCTCCAGCTAAGTAATCACAGTCCTTTCATCAAACACATGATGTTTTACTACTTGAGCCGCTTGCTTTCCTGGATCAGACACGGGGAGAATCGAAATGTGATTCTTACGCACCGTCCCCTGGTGTCTCCTCCAGCTAAGTAATCACAGTCCTTTCATCAAACACATGATGTTTTACTACTTGAGCCGCTTGCTTTCCTGGATCAGACACGGGGAGAATCGAAATGCGATTCTTAAGCACCGTCCCCTGGTGTCTCCTCCAGCTAAGTAATCACAGTCCTTTCATCAAACACATGATGTTTTACTACTTGAGCCGCTTGCTTTCCTGGATCAGACACGGGGAGAATCAAAATACAATTCTTAAGCACCGTCCCCTGGTGTCTCCTCCAGCTAAGTAATCACAGTCCTTTCATCAAACACATGATGTATTACTACTTGAGCCGCTTGCTTTCCTGGATCAGACACAGGGAGAATCGAAATGCGATTCTTAAGCACCGTCCCCTGGTGTCTCCTCCAGCTAAGTAATCACAGTCCTTTCATCAAACACATGATGTTTTACTACTTGAGCCGCTTGCTTTCCTGGATCAGACACGGGGAGAATCGAAATGTGATTCTTACGCACCGTCTCCTGGTGTCTCCTCCAGCTAAGTAATCACAGTCCTTTCATCAAACACATGATGTTTTACTACTTGAGCCGCTTGCTTTCCTGGATCAGACACGGGGAGAATCGAAATGCGATTCTTAAGCACCGTCCCCTGGTGTCTCCTCCAGCTAAGTAATCACAGTCCTTTCATCAAACACATGATGTTTTACTACTTGAGCCGCTTGCTTTCCTGGATCAGACACAGGGAGAATCGAAATGCGATTCTTAAGCACCGTCCCCTGGTGTCTCCTCCAGCTAAGTAATCACAGTCCTTTCATCAAACACATGATGTTTTAGTACTTGAGCCGCTTGCTTTCCTGGATCAGACACAGGGAGAATCAAAATGTGATTCTTAAGCACCGTTCCCTGGTGTCTCCTCCAGCTAAGTAATCACAGTCCTTTCATCAAACACATGATGTTTTACTACTTGAGCCGCTTGCTTTCCTGGATCAGATACGGGGAGAATCGAAATACAATTCTTAAGCACCGTCCCCTGGTGTCTCCTCCAGCTAAGTAATCACAGTCCTTTCATCAAACACATGATGTTTTACTACTTGAGCCGCTTGCTTTCCTGGATCAGACACAGGGAGAATCAAAATACAATTCTTAAGCATCGTCCCCTGGTGTCTCCTCCAGCTAAGTAATCACAGTCCTTTCATCAAACACATGATGTTTTACTACTTGAGCCACTTGCTTTCCTGGATCAGACACGGGGAGAATCAAAATACAATTCTTAAGCACCGTCCCCTGGTGTCTCCTCCAGCTAAGTAATCACAGTCCTTTCATCAAACACATGATGTTTTACTACTTGAGCCGCTTGCTTTCCTGGATCAGACACAGGGAGAATCGAAATGCGATTCTTAAGCACCGTCCCCTGGTGTCTCCTCCAGCTAAGTAATCACAGTCCTTTCATCAAACACATGATGTTTTACTACTTGAGCCGCTTGCTTTCCTGGATCAGACACGGGGAGAATCGAAATGCGATTCTTAAGCACCGTCCCCTGGTGTCTCCTCCAGCTAAGTAATCACAGTCCTTTCATCAAACACATGATGTTTTACTACTTGAGCCGCTTGCTTTCCTGGATCAGATACAGGGAGAATCGAAATACAATTCTTAAGCACCGTCCCCTGGTGTCTCCTCCAGCTAAGTAATCACAGTCCTTTCATCAAACACATGATGTTTTACTACTTGAGCCGCTTGCTTTCCTGGATCAGACACGAGGAGAATCGAAATGCGATTCTTAAGCACCGTCCCCTGGTGTCTCCTCCAGCTAAGTAATCACAGTCCTTTCATCAAACACATGATGTTTTACTACTTGAGCCGCTTGCTTTCCTGGATCAGACACGGGGAGAATCGAAATGCGATTCTTAAGCACCGTCCCCTGGTGTCTCCTCCAGCTAAGTAATCACAGTCCTTTCATCAAACACATGATGTTTTACTACTTGAGCCGCTTGCTTTCCTGGATCAGACACGGGGAGAATCGAAATGTGATTCTTAAGCACCGTCCCCTGGTGTCTCCTCCAGCTAAGTAATGACAATCCTTTCATCAAACACATGATGTTTTACTACTTGAGCCGCTTGCTTTCCTGGATCAGACACGGGGAGAATCGAAATGCGATTCTTAAGCACCGTCCCCTGGTGTCTCCTCCAGCTAAGTAATCACAGTCCTTTCATCAAACACATGATGTTTTACTACTTGAGCCGCTTGCTTTCCTGGATCAGATACGGGGAGAATCGAAATACAATTCTTAAGCACCGTCCCCTGGTGTCTCCTCCAGCTAAGTAATCACAGTCCTTTCATCAAACACATGATGTTTTACTACTTGAGCCACTTGCTTTCCTGGATCAAACACGGGGAGAATCAAAATACAATTCTTAAGCACCGTCCCCTGGTGTCTCCTCCAGCTAAGTAATGACAATCCTTTCATCAAACACATGATGTTTTACTACTTGAGCCGCTTGCTTTCCTGGATCAGACACAGGGAGAATCGAAATGTGATTCTTAAGCATCGTCCCCTGGTGTCTCCTCCAGCTAAGTAATCACAGTCCTTTCATCAAACACATGATGTTTTACTACTTGAGCCGCTTGCTTTCCTGGATCAGACACAGGGAGAATCAAAATACAATTCTTAAGCATCGTCCCCTGGTGTCTCCTCCAGCTAAGTAATCACAGTCCTTTCATCAAACACATGATGTTTTACTACTTGAGCCACTTGCTTTCCTGGATCAGACACGGGGAGAATCAAAATACAATTCTTAAGCACCGTCCCCTGGTGTCTCCTCCAGCTAAGTAATCACAGTCCTTTCATCAAACATATGATGTTTTACTACTTGAGCCGCTTGCTTTCCTGGATCAGACACAGGGAGAATCGAAATGCGATTCTTAAGCACCGTCCCCTGGTGTCTCCTCCAGCTAAGTAATCACAGTCCTTTCATCAAACACATGATGTTTTACTACTTGAGCCGCTTGCTTTCCTGGATCAGACACGGGGAGAATCGAAATGTGATTCTTACGCACCGTCCCCTGGTGTCTCCTCCAGCTAAGTAATCACAGTCCTTTCATCAAACACATGATGTTTTACTACTTGAGCCGCTTGCTTTCCTGGATCAGACACGGGGAGAATCGAAATGCGATTCTTAAGCACCGTCCCCTGGTGTCTCCTCCAGCTAAGTAATCACAGTCCTTTCATCAAACACATGATGTTTTACTACTTGAGCCGCTTGCTTTCCTGGATCAGACACGGGGAGAATCAAAATACAATTCTTAAGCACCGTCCCCTGGTGTCTCCTCCAGCTAAGTAATCACAGTCCTTTCATCAAACACATGATGTTTTACTACTTGAGCCGCTTGCTTTCCTGGATCAGACACAGGGAGAATCGAAATGCGATTCTTAAGCACCGTCCCCTGGTGTCTCCTCCAGCTAAGTAATCACAGTCCTTTCATCAAACACATGATGTTTTACTACTTGAGCCGCTTGCTTTCCTGGATCAGACACGGGGAGAATCGAAATGTGATTCTTACGCACCGTCTCCTGGTGTCTCCTCCAGCTAAGTAATCACAGTCCTTTCATCAAACACATGATGTTTTACTACTTGAGCCGCTTGCTTTCCTGGATCAGACACGGGGAGAATCGAAATGCGATTCTTAAGCACCGTCCCCTGGTGTCTCCTCCAGCTAAGTAATCACAGTCCTTTCATCAAACACATGATGTTTTACTACTTGAGCCGCTTGCTTTCCTGGATCAGACACAGGGAGAATCGAAATGCGATTCTTAAGCACCGTCCCCTGGTGTCTCCTCCAGCTAAGTAATCACAGTCCTTTCATCAAACACATGATGTTTTAGTACTTGAGCCGCTTGCTTTCCTGGATCAGACACAGGGAGAATCAAAATGTGATTCTTAAGCACCGTTCCCTGGTGTCTCCTCCAGCTAAGTAATCACAGTCCTTTCATCAAACACATGATGTTTTACTACTTGAGCCGCTTGCTTTCCTGGATCAGATACGGGGAGAATCGAAATACAATTCTTAAGCACCGTCCCCTGGTGTCTCCTCCAGCTAAGTAATCACAGTCCTTTCATCAAACACATGATGTTTTACTACTTGAGCCACTTGCTTTCCTGGATCAAACACGGGGAGAATCAAAATACAATTCTCAAGCACCGTCCCCTGGTGTCTCCTCCAGCTAAGTAATGACAATCCTTTCATCAAACACATGATGTTTTACTACTTGAGCCACTTGCTTTCCTGGATCAGACACAGGGAGAATCAAAATACAATTCTTAAGCACCATCCCCTGGTGTCTCCTCCAGCTAAGTAATCAGTCCTTTCATCAAACACATGATGTTTTACTACTTGAGCCGCTTGCTTTCCTGGATCAGACACGGGGAGAATCGAAATGTGATTCTTACCCACCGTCCCCTGGTGTCTCCTCCAGCTAAGTAATCACAGTCCTTTCATCAAACACATGATGTTTTACTACTTGAGCCGCTTGCTTTCCTGGATCAGACACGGGGAGAATCGAAATGTGATTCTTACGCACCGTCCCCTGGTGTCTCCTCCAGCTAAGTAATCACAGTGCTTTCATCAAACACATGATGTTTTACTACTTGAGCCGCTTGCTTTCCTGGATCAGACACGGGGAGAATCGAAATGCGATTCTTAAGCACCGTCCCCTGGTGTCTCCTCCAGCTAAGTAATCACAGTCCTTTCATCAAACACATGATGTTTTAGTACTTGAGCCGCTTGCTTTCCTGGATCAGACACAGGGAGAATCAAAATGTGATTCTTAAGCACCGTCCCCTGGTGTCTCCTCCAGCTAAGTAATCACAGTCCTTTCATCAAACACATGATGTTTTACTACTTGAGCCGCTTGCTTTCCTGGATCAGATACGGGGAGAATCGAAATACAATTCTTAAGCACCGTCCCCTGGTGTCTCCTCCAGCTAAGTAATCACAGTCCTTTCATCAAACACATGATGTTTTATTACTTGAGCCACTTGCTTTCCTGGATCAAACACGGGGAGAATCAAAATACAATTCTTAAGCACAGTCCCCTGGTGTCTCCTCCAGCTAAGTAATCACAGTCCTTTCATCAAACACATGATGTTTTACTACTTGAGCCGCTTGCTTTCCTGGATCAGACACAGGGAGAATCGAAATGTGATTCTTACGCACCGTCCCCTGGTGTCTCCTCCAGCTAAGTAATCACAGTCCTTTCATCAAACACATGATGTTTTACTACTTGAGCCGCTTGCTTTCCTGGATCAGACACGGGGAGAATCGAAATGCGATTCTTAAGCACCGTCCCCTGGTATCTCCTCCAGCTAAGTAATCACAGTCCTTTCATCAAACACATGATGTTTTACTACTTGAGCCGCTTGCTTTCCTGGATCAGACACAGGGAGAATCAAAATGTGATTCTTAAGCACCGTCCCCTGGTGTCTCCTCCAGCTAAGTAATCACAGTCCTTTCATCAAACACATGATGTTTTACTACTTGAGCCGCTTGCTTTCCTGGATCAGATACGGGGAGAATCGAAATACAATTCTTAAGCACCGTCCCCTGGTGTCTCCTCCAGCTAAGTAATCACAGTCCTTTCATCAAACACATGATGTTTTACTACTTGAGCCACTTGCTTTCCTGGATCAAACACGGGGAGAATCAAAATACAATTCTCAAGCACCGTCCCCTGGTGTCTCCTCCAGCTAAGTAATGACAATCCTTTCATCAAACACATGATGTTTTACTACTTGAGCCACTTGCTTTCCTGGATCAGACACAGGGAGAATCAAAATACAATTCTTAAGCACCATCCCCTGGTGTCTCCTCCAGCTAAGTAATCAGTCCTTTCATCAAACACATGATGTTTTACTACTTGAGCCGCTTGCTTTCCTGGATCAGACACGGGGAGAATCGAAATGTGATTCTTACGCACCGTCCCCTGGTTTCTCCTACAGCTAAGTAATCACAGTCCTTTCATCAAACACATGATGTTTTACTACTTGAGCCGCTTGCTTTCCTGGATCAGACACGGGGAGAATCGAAATATGATTCTTACGCACCGTCCCCTGGTGTCTCCTCCAGCTAAGTAATCACAGTCCTTTCATCAAACACATGATGCTTTACTACTTGAGCCGCTTGCTTTCCTGGATCAGACACGGGGAGAATCGAAATGCGATTCTTAAGCACCGTCCCCTGGTGTCTCCTCCAGCTAAGTAATCACAGTCCTTTCATCAAACACATGATGTTTTACTACTTGAGCCGCTTGCTTTCCTGGATCAGACACAGGGAGAATCAAAATACAATTCTTAAGCATCGTCCCCTGGTGTCTCCTCCAGCTAAGTAATCACAGTCCTTTCATCAAACACATGATGTTTTACTACTTGAGCCGCTTGCTTTCCTGGATCAGACACAGGGAGAATCGAAATGCGATTCTTAAGCACCGTCCCCTGGTGTCTCCTCCAGCTAAGTAATCACAGTCCTATCATCAAACACATGATGTTTTAGTACTTGAGCCGCTTGCTTTCCTGGATCAGACACAGGGAGAATCAAAATGTGATTCTTAAGCACCGTCCCCTGGTGTCTCCTCCAGCTAAGTAATCACAGTCCTTTCATCAAACACATGATGTTTTACTACTTGAGCCGCTTGCTTTCCTGGATCAGATACGGGGAGAATCGAAATACAATTCTTAAGCACCGTCCCCTGGTGTCTCCTCCAGCTAAGTAATCACAGTCCTTTCATCAAACACATGATGTTTTATTACTTGAGCCACTTGCTTTCCTGGATCAAACACGGGGAGAATCAAAATACAATTCTTAAGCACCGTCCCCTGGTGTCTCCTCCAGCTAAGTAATGACAATCCTTTCATCAAACACATGATGTTTTACTACTTGAGCCACTTGCTTTCCTGGATCAGACACAGGGAGAATCAAAATACAATTCTTAAGCACCATCCCCTGGTGTCTCCTCCAGCTAAGTAATCACAGTCCTTTCATCAAACACATGATGTTTTACTACTTGAGCCGCTTGCTTTCCTGGATCAGACACGGGGAGAATCGAAATGTGATTCTTACGCACCGTCCCCTGGTGTCTCCTCCAGCTAAGTAATCACAGTCCTTTCATCAAACACATGATGTTTTACTACTTGAGCCGCTTGCATTCCTGGATCAGACACGGGGAGAATCGAAATGCGATTCTTAAGCACCGTCCCCTGGTGTCTCCTCCAGCTAAGTAATCACAGTCCTTTCATCAAACACATGATGTTTTACTACTTGAGCCGCTTGCTTTCCTGGATCAGACACGGGGAGAATCGAAATGCGATTCTTAAGCACCGTCCCCTGGTGTCTCCTCCAGCTAAGTAATCACAGTCCTTTCATCAAACACATGATGTTTTACTACTTGAGCCGCTTGCTTTCCTGGATCAGATACGGGGAGAATCGAAATACAATTCTTAAGCACCGTCCCCTGGTGTCTCCTCCAGCTAAGTAATCACAGTCCTTTCATCAAACACATGATGTTTTACTACTTGAGCCACTTGCTTTCCTGGATCAAGCACGGGGAGAATCAAAATACAATTCTTAAGCACCGTCCCCTGGTGTCTCCTCCAGCTAAGTAATGACAATCCTTTCATCAAACACATGATGTTTTACTACTTGAGCCGCTTGCTTTCCTGGATCAGACACAGGGAGAATCGAAATGTGATTCTTAAGCATCGTCCCCTGGTGTCTCCTCCAGCTAAGTAATCACAGTCCTTTCATCAAACACATGATGTTTTACTACTTGAGCCGCTTGCTTTCCTGGATCAGACACAGGGAGAATCAAAATACAATTCTTAAGCATCGTCCCCTGGTGTCTCCTCCAGCTAAGTAATCACAGTCCTTTCATCAAACACATGATGTTTTACTACTTGAGCCACTTGCTTTCCTGGATCAGACACGGGGAGAATCAAAATACAATTCTTAAGCACCGTCCCCTGGTGTCTCCTCCAGCTAAGTAATCACAGTCCTTTCATCAAACACATGATGTTTTACTACTTGAGCCGCTTGCTTTCCTGGATCAGACACAGGGAGAATCGAAATGTGATTCTTAAGCATCGTCCCCTGGTGTCTCCTCCAGCTAAGTAATCACAGTCCTTTCATCAAACACATGATGTTTTACTACTTGAGCCGCTTGCTTTCCTGGATCAGACACAGGGAGAATCAAAATACAATTCTTAAGCATCGTCCCCTGGTGTCTCCTCCAGCTAAGTAATCACAGTCCTGTCATCAAACACATGATGTTTTACTACTTGAGCCACTTGCTTTCCTGGATCAGACACGGGGAGAATCAAAATACAATTCTTAAGCACCGTCCCCTGGTGTCTCCTCCAGCTAAGTAATGACAGTCCTTTCATCAAACACATGATGTTTTACTACTTGAGCCGCTTGCTTTCCTGGATCAGACACAGGGAGAATCGAAATGCGATTCTTAAGCACCGTCCCCTGGTGTCTCCTCCAGCTAAGTAATCACAGTCCTTTCATCAAACACATGATGTTTTACTACTTGAGCCGCTTGCTTTCCTGGATCAGACACAGGGAGAATCAAAATACAATTCTTAAGCATCGTCCCCTGGTGTCTCCTCCAGCTAAGTAATCACAGTCCTTTCATCAAACACATGATGTTTTACTACTTGAGCCACTTGCTTTCCTGGATCAAACACGGGGAGAATCAAAATACAATTCTTAAGCACCGTCCCCTGGTGTCTCCTCCAGCTAAGTAATGACAATCCTTTCATCAAACACATGATGTTTTACTACTTGAGCCGCTTGCTTTCCTGGATCAGACACAGGGAGAATCGAAATGCGATTCTTAAGCACCGTCCCCTGGTGTCTCCTCCAGCTAAGTAATCACAGTCCTTTCATCAAACACATGATGTTTTACTACTTGAGCCGCTTGCTTTCCTGGATCAGACACAGGGAGAATCGAAATGCGATTCTTAAGCACCGTCCCCTGGTGTCTCCTCCAGCTAAGTAATCACAGTCCTTTCATCAAACCTTTGATGTTTTACTACTTGAGTCGCTTGCTTTCCTGGATCAGACACGGGGAGAATCGAAATGTGATTCTTAAGCACCGTCCCCTGGTGTCTCCTCCAGCTAAGTAATCACAGTCCTTTCATCAAACACATGATGTTTTACTACTTGAGCCGCTTGCTTTCCTGGATCAGACACGGGGAGAATCGAAATGCGATTCTTAAGCACCGTCCCCTGGTGTCTCCTCCAGCTAAGTAATCACAGTCCTTTCATCAAACACATGATGTTTTACTACTTGAGCCGCTTGCTTTCCTGGATCAGACACAGGGAGAATCAAAATACAATTCTTAAGCATCGTCCCCTGGTGTCTCCTCCAGCTAAGTAATCACAGTCCTTTCATCAAACACATGATGTTTTACTACTTGAGCCACTTGCTTTCCTGGATCAGACACGGGGAGAATCAAAATACAATTCTTAAGCACCGTCCCCTGGTGTCTCCTCCAGCTAAGTAATGACAGTCCTTTCATCAAACACATGATGTTTTACTACTTGAGCCGCTTGCTTTCCTGGATCAGACACAGGGAGAATCGAAATGCGATTCTTAAGCACCGTCCCCTGGTGTCTCCTCCAGCTAAGTAATCACAGTCCTTTCATCAAACACATGATGTTTTACTACTTGAGCCGCTTGCTTTCCTGGATCAGACACAGGGAGAATCAAAATACAATTCTTAAGCATCGTCCCCTGGTGTCTCCTCCAGCTAAGTAATCACAGTCCTTTCATCAAACACATGATGTTTTACTACTTGAGCCGCTTGCTTTCCTGGATCAGACACAGGGAGAATCGAAATGCGATTCTTAAGCACCGTCCCCTGGTGTCTCCTCCAGCTAAGTAATCACAGTCCTTTCATCAAACACATGATGTTTTACTACTTGAGCCACTTGCTTTCCTGGATCAGACACGGGGAGAATCAAAATACAATTCTTACGCACCGTCCCCTGGTGTCTCCTCCAGCTAAGTAATCACAGTCCTTTCATCAAACACATGATGTTTTACTACTTGAGCCGCTTGCTTTCCTGGATCAGACACAGGGAGAATCGAAATGTGATTCTTAAGCATCGTCCCCTGGTGTCTCCTCCAGCTAAGTAATCACAGTCCTTTCATCAAACACATGATGTTTTACTACTTGAGCCGCTTGCTTTCCTGGATCAGACACAGGGAGAATCAAAATACAATTCTTAAGCATCGTCCCCTGGTGTCTCCTCCAGCTAAGTAATCACAGTCCTGTCATCAAACACATGATGTTTTACTACTTGAGCCACTTGCTTTCCTGGATCAGACACGGGGAGAATTAAAATACAATTCTTAAGCACCGTCCCCTGGTGTCTCCTCCAGCTAAGTAATGACAGTCCTTTCATCAAACACATGATGTTTTACTACTTGAGCCGCTTGCTTTCCTGGATCAGACACAGGGAGAATCGAAATGCGATTCTTAAGCACCGTCCCCTGGTGTCTCCTCCAGCTAAGTAATCACAGTCCTTTCATCAAACACATGATGTTTTACTACTTGAGCCGCTTGCTTTCCTGGATCAGACACAGGGAGAATCGAAATGTGATTCTTAAGCATCGTCCCCTGGTGTCTCCTCCAGCTAAGTAATCACAGTCCTTTCATCAAACACATGATGTTTTACTACTTGAGCCGCTTGCTTTCCTGGATCAGACACAGGGAGAATCAAAATACAATTCTTAAGCATCGTCCCCTGGTGTCTCCTCCAGCTAAGTAATCACAGTCCTGTCATCAAACACATGATGTTTTACTACTTGAGCCACTTGCTTTCCTGGATCAGACACGGGGAGAATCAAAATACAATTCTTAAGCACCGTCCCCTGGTGTCTCCTCCAGCTAAGTAATGACAGTCCTTTCATCAAACACATGATGTTTTACTACTTGAGCCGCTTGCTTTCCTGGATCAGACACAGGGAGAATCGAAATGCGATTCTTAAGCACCGTCCTCTGGTGTCTCCTCCAGCTAAGTAATCACAGTCCTTTCATCAAACACATGATGTTTTACTACTTGAGCCGCTTGCTTTCCTGGATCAGACACAGGGAGAATCAAAATACAATTCTTAAGCATCGTCCCCTGGTGTCTCCTCCAGCTAAGTAATCACAGTCCTTTCATCAAACACATGATGTTTTACTACTTGAGCCGCTTGCTTTCCTGGATCAGACACAAGGAGAATCGAAATGCGATTCTTAAGCACCGTCCCCTGGTGTCTCCTCCAGCTAAGTAATCACAGTCCTTTCATCAAACACATGATGTTTTACTACTTGAGCCGCTTGCTTTCCTGGATCAGACACAGGGAGAATCGAAATGCGATTCTTAAGCACCGTCCCCTGGTGTCTCCTCCAGCTAAGTAATCACAGTCCTTTCATCAAACCTTTGATGTTTTACTACTTGAGTCGCTTGCTTTCCTGGATCAGACACGGGGAGAATCGAAATGTGATTCTTACGCACCGTCCCCTGGTGTCTCCTCCAGCTAAGTAATCACAGTCCTTTCATCAAACACATGATGTTTTACTACTTGAGCCGCTTGCTTTCCTGGATCAGACACGGGGAGAATCGAAATGCGATTCTTAAGCACCGTCCCCTGGTGTCTTCTCCAGCTAAGTAATCACAGTCCTTTCATCAAACACATGATGTTTTACTACTTGAGCCGCTTGCTTTCCTGGATCAGACACAGGGAGAATCGAAATGTGATTCTTAAGCATCGTCCCCTGGTGTCTCCTCCAGCTAAGTAATCACAGTCCTTTCATCAAACACATGATGTTTTACTACTTGAGCCGCTTGCTTTCCTGGATCAGACACAGGGAGAATCAAAATACAATTCTTAAGCATCGTCCCCTGGTGTCTCCTCCAGCTAAGTAATCACAGTCCTGTCATCAAACACATGATGTTTTACTACTTGAGCCACTTGCTTTCCTGGATCAGACACGGGGAGAATCAAAATACAATTCTTAAGCACCGTCCCCTGGTGTCTCCTCCAGCTAAGTAATGACAGTCCTTTCATCAAACACATGATGTTTTACTACTTGAGCCGCTTGCTTTCCTGGATCAGACACAGGGAGAATCGAAATGCGATTCTTAAGCACCGTCCCCTGGTGTCTCCTCCAGCTAAGTAATCACAGTCCTTTCATCAAACACATGATGTTTTACTACTTGAGCCGCTTGCTTTCCTGGATCAGACACAGGGAGAATCAAAATACAATTCTTAAGCATCGTCCCCTGGTGTCTCCTCCAGCTAAGTAATCACAGTCCTTTCATCAAACACATGATGTTTTACTACTTGAGCCACTTGCTTTCCTGGATCAAACACGGGGAGAATCAAAATACAATTCTTAAGCACCGTCCCCTGGTGTCTCCTCCAGCTAAGTAATGACAATCCTTTCATCAAACACATGATGTTTTACTACTTGAGCCGCTTGCTTTCCTGGATCAGACACAGGGAGAATCGAAATGCGATTCTTAAGCACCGTCCCCTGGTGTCTCCTCCAGCTAAGTAATCACAGTCCTTTCATCAAACACATGATGTTTTACTACTTGAGCCGCTTGCTTTCCTGGATCAGACACAGGGAGAATCGAAATGCGATTCTTAAGCACCGTCCCCTGGTGTCTCCTCCAGCTAAGTAATCACAGTCCTTTCATCAAACCTTTGATGTTTTACTACTTGAGTCGCTTGCTTTCCTGGATCAGACACGGGGAGAATCGAAATGTGATTCTTACGCACCGTCCCCTGGTGTCTCCTCCAGCTAAGTAATCACAGTCCTTTCATCAAACACATGATGTTTTACTACTTGAGCCGCTTGCTTTCCTGGATCAGACACGGGGAGAATCGAAATGCGATTCTTAAGCACCGTCCCCTGGTGTCTCCTCCAGCTAAGTAATCACAGTCCTTTCATCAAACACATGATGTTTTACTACTTGAGCCGCTTGCTTTCCGGGATCAGACACAGGGAGAATCAAAATACAATTCTTAAGCATCGTCCCCTGGTGTCTCCTCCAGCTAAGTAATCACAGTCCTTTCATCAAACACATGATGTTTTACTACTTGAGCCACTTGCTTTCCTGGATCAGACACGGGGAGAATCAAAATACAATTCTTAAGCACCGTCCCCTGGTGTCTCCTCCAGCTAAGTAATGACAGTCCTTTCATCAAACACATGATGTTTTACTACTTGAGCCGCTTGCTTTCCTGGATCAGACACAGGGAGAATCGAAATGCGATTCTTAAGCACCGTCCCCTGGTGTCTCCTCCAGCTAAGTAATCACAGTCCTTTCATCAAACACATGATGTTTTACTACTTGAGCCGCTTGCTTTCCTGGATCAGACACAGGGAGAATCAAAATACAATTCTTAAGCATCGTCCCCTGGTGTCTCCTCCAGCTAAGTAATCACAGTCCTTTCATCAAACACATGATGTTTTACTACTTGAGCCGCTTGCTTTCCTGGATCAGACACAGGGAGAATCGAAATGCGATTCTTAAGCACCGTCCCCTGGTGTCTCCTCCAGCTAAGTAATCACAGTCCTTTCATCAAACACATGATGTTTTACTACTTGAGCCACTTGCTTTCCTGGATCAGACACGGGGAGAATCAAAATACAATTCTTACGCACCGTCCCCTGGTGTCTCCTCCAGCTAAGTAATCACAGTCCTTTCATCAAACACATGATGTTTTACTACTTGAGCCGCTTGCTTTCCTGGATCAGACACAGGGAGAATCGAAATGTGATTCTTAAGCATCGTCCCCTGGTGTCTCCTCCAGCTAAGTAATCACAGTCCTTTCATCAAACACATGATGTTTTACTACTTGAGCCGCTTGCTTTCCTGGATCAGACACAGGGAGAATCAAAATACAATTCTTAAGCATCGTCCCCTGGTGTCTCCTCCAGCTAAGTAATCACAGTCCTGTCATCAAACACATGATGTTTTACTACTTGAGCCACTTGCTTTCCTGGATCAGACACGGGGAGAATCAAAATACAATTCTTAAGCACCGTCCCCTGGTGTCTCCTCCAGCTAAGTAATGACAGTCCTTTCATCAAACACATGATGTTTTACTACTTGAGCCGCTTGCTTTCCTGGATCAGACACAGGGAGAATCGAAATGCGATTCTTAAGCACCGTCCCCTGGTGTCTCCTCCAGCTAAGTAATCACAGTCCTTTCATCAAACACATGATGTTTTACTACTTGAGCCGCTTGCTTTCCTGGATCAGACACAGGGAGAATCGAAATGTGATTCTTAAGCATCGTCCCCTGGTGTCTCCTCCAGCTAAGTAATCACAGTCCTTTCATCAAACACATGATGTTTTACTACTTGAGCCGCTTGCTTTCCTGGATCAGACACAGGGAGAATCAAAATACAATTCTTAAGCATCGTCCCCTGGTGTCTCCTCCAGCTAAGTAATCACAGTCCTGTCATCAAACACATGATGTTTTACTACTTGAGCCACTTGCTTTCCTGGATCAGACACGGGGAGAATCAAAATACAATTCTTAAGCACCGTCCCCTGGTGTCTCCTCCAGCTAAGTAATGACAGTCCTTTCATCAAACACATGATGTTTTACTACTTGAGCCGCTTGCTTTCCTGGATCAGACACAGGGAGAATCGAAATGCGATTCTTAAGCACCGTCCTCTGGTGTCTCCTCCAGCTAAGTAATCACAGTCCTTTCATCAAACACATGATGTTTTACTACTTGAGCCGCTTGCTTTCCTGGATCAGACACAGGGAGAATCAAAATACAATTCTTAAGCATCGTCCCCTGGTGTCTCCTCCAGCTAAGTAATCACAGTCCTTTCATCAAACACATGATGTTTTACTACTTGAGCCGCTTGCTTTCCTGGATCAGACACAAGGAGAATCGAAATGCGATTCTTAAGCACCGTCCCCTGGTGTCTCCTCCAGCTAAGTAATCACAGTCCTTTCATCAAACACATGATGTTTTACTACTTGAGCCGCTTGCTTTCCTGGATCAGACACAGGGAGAATCGAAATGCGATTCTTAAGCACCGTCCCCTGGTGTCTCCTCCAGCTAAGTAATCACAGTCCTTTCATCAAACCTTTGATGTTTTACTACTTGAGTCGCTTGCTTTCCTGGATCAGACACGGGGAGAATCGAAATGTGATTCTTACGCACCGTCCCCTGGTGTCTCCTCCAGCTAAGTAATCACAGTCCTTTCATCAAACACATGATGTTTTACTACTTGAGCCGCTTGCTTTCCTGGATCAGACACGGGGAGAATCGAAATGCGATTCTTAAGCACCGTCCCCTGGTGTCTTCTCCAGCTAAGTAATCACAGTCCTTTCATCAAACACATGATGTTTTACTACTTGAGCCGCTTGCTTTCCTGGATCAGACACAGGGAGAATCAAAATACAATTCTTAAGCATCGTCCCCTGGTGTCTCCTCCAGCTAAGTAATCACAGTCCTTTCATCAAACACATGATGTTTTACTACTTGAGCCACTTGCTTTCCTGGATCAGACACGGGGAGAATCAAAATACAATTCTTAAGCACCGTCCCCTGGTGTCTCCTCCAGCTAAGTAATGACAGTCCTTTCATCAAACACATGATGTTTTACTACTTGAGCCGCTTGCTTTCCTGGATCAGACACAGGGAGAATCGAAATGCGATTCTTAAGCACCGTCCCCTGGTGTCTCCTCCAGCTAAGTAATCACAGTCCTTTCATCAAACACATGATGTTTTACTACTTGAGCCGCTTGCTTTCCTGGATCAGACACAGGGAGAATCAAAATACAATTCTTAAGCATCGTCCCCTGGTGTCTCCTCCAGCTAAGTAATCACAGTCCTTTCATCAAACACATGATGTTTTACTACTTGAGCCACTTGCTTTCCTGGATCAGACACGGGGAAAATCAAAATACAATTCTTAAGCACCGTCCCCTGGTGTCTCCTCCAGCTAAGTAATGACAGTCCTTTCATCAAACACATGATGTTTTACTACTTGAGCCGCTTGCTTTCCTGGATCAGACACAGGGAGAATCGAAATGCGATTCTTAAGCACCGTCCCCTGGTGTCTCCTCCAGCTAAGTAATCACAGTCCTTTCATCAAACACATGATGTTTTACTACTTGAGCCGCTTGCTTTCCTGGATCAGACACAGGGAGAATCAAAATACAATTCTTAAGCATCGTCCCCTGGTGTCTCCTCCAGCTAAGTAATCACAGTCCTTTCATCAAACACATGATGTTTTACTACTTGAGCCGCTTGCTTTCCTGGATCAGACACAGGGAGAATCGAAATGCGATTCTTAAGCACCGTCCCCTGGTGTCTCCTCCAGCTAAGTAATCACAGTCCTTTCATCAAACACATGATGTTTTACTACTTGAGCCGCTTGCTTTCCTGGATCAGACACAGGGAGAATCGAAATGCGATTCTTAAGCACCGTCCCCTGGTGTCTCCTCCAGCTAAGTAATCACAGTCCTTTCATCAAACCTTTGATGTTTTACTACTTGAGCCGCTTGCTTTCCTGGATCAGACACGGGGAGAATCGAAATGTGATTCTTACGCACCGTCCCCTGGTGTCTCATCCAGCTAAGTAATCACAGTCCTTTCATCAAACACATGATGTTTTACTACTTGAGCCGCTTGCTTTCCTGGATCAGACACGGGGAGAATCGAAATGCGATTCTTAAGCACCGTCCCCTGGTGTCTCCTCCAGCTAAGTAATCACAGTCCTTTCATCAAACACATGATGTTTTACTACTTGAGCCGCTTGCTTTCCTGGATCAGACACAGGGAGAATCAAAATACAATTCTTAAGCATCGTCCCCTGGTGTCTCCTCCAGCTAAGTAATCACAGTCCTTTCATCAAACACATGATGTTTTACTACTTGAGCCACTTGCTTTCCTGGATCAGACACGGGGAGAATCAAAATACAATTCTTAAGCACCGTCCCCTGGTGTCTCCTCCAGCTAAGTAATCACAGTCCTTTCATCAAACACATGATGTTTTACTACTTGAGCCGCTTGCTTTCCTGGATCAGAAACAGGGAGAATCAAAATACAATTCTTAAGCATCGTCCCCTGGTGTCTCCTCCAGCTAAGTAATCACAGTCCTTTCATCAAACACATGATGTTTTACTACTTGAGCCACTTGCTTTCCTGGATCAGACACGGGGAGAATCAAAATACAATTCTTAAGCACCGTCCCCTGGTGTCTCCTCCAGCTAAGTAATGACAGTCCTTTCATCAAACACATGATGTTTTACTACTTGAGCCGCTTGCTTTCCTGGATCAGACACAGGGAGAATCGAAATGCGATTCTTAAGCACCGTCCCCTGGTGTCTCCTCCAGCTAAGTAATGACAGTCCTTTCATCAAACACATGATGTTTTACTACTTGAGCCGCTTGCTTTCCTGGATCAGACACAGGGAGAATCAAAATACAATTCTTAAGCATCGTCCCCTGGTGTCTCCTCCAGCTAAGTAATCACAGTCCTTTCATCAAACACATGATGTTTTACTACTTGAGCCGCTTGCTTTCCTGGATCAGACACAGGGAGAATCGAAATGCGATTCTTAAGCACCGTCCCCTGGTGTCTCCTCCAGCTAAGTAATCACAGTCCTTTCATCAAACCTTTGATGTTTTACTACTTGAGCCGCTTGCTTTCCTGGATCAGACACGGGGAGAATCGAAATGTGATTCTTACGCACCGTCCCCTGGTGTCTCATCCAGCTAAGTAATCACAGTCCTTTCATCAAACACATGATGTTTTACTACTTGAGCCGCTTGCTTTCCTGGATCAGACACGGGGAGAATCGAAATGCGATTCTTAAGCACCGTCCCCTGGTGTCTCCTCCAGCTAAGTAATCACAGTCCTTTCATCAAACACATGATGTTTTACTACTTGAGCCGCTTGCTTTCCTGGATCAGACACAGGGAGAATCAAAATACAATTCTTAAGCATCGTCCCCTGGTGTCTCCTCCAGCTAAGTAATCACAGTCCTTTCATCAAACACATGATGTTTTACTACTTGAGCCGCTTGCTTTCCTGGATCAGACACGGGGAGAATCAAAATACAATTCTTAAGCACCGTCCCCTGGTGTCTCCTCCAGCTAAGTAATGACAGTCCTTTCATCAAACACATGATGTTTTACTACTTGAGCCGCTTGCTTTCCTGGATCAGACACAGGGAGAATCGAAATGCGATTCTTAAGCACCGTCCCCTGGTGTCTCCTCCAGCTAAGTAATGACAGTCCTTTCATCAAACACATGATGTTTTACTACTTGAGCCGCTTGCTTTCCTGGATCAGACACAGGGAGAATCAAAATACAATTCTTAAGCATCGTCCCCTGGTGTCTCCTCCAGCTAAGTAATCACAGTCCTTTCATCAAACACATGATGTTTTACTACTTGAGCCGCTTGCTTTCCTGGATCAGACACAGGGAGAATCGAAATGCGATTCTTAAGCACCGTCCCCTGGTGTCTCCTCCAGCTAAGTAATCACAGTCCTTTCATCAAACACATGATGTTTTACTACTTGAGCCGCTTGCTTTCCTGGATCAGACACAGGGAGAATCGAAATGCGATTCTTAAGCACCGTCCCCTGGTGTCTCCTCCAGCTAAGTAATCACAGTCCTTTCATCAAACCTTTGATGTTTTACTACTTGAGCCGCTTGCTTTCCTGGATCAGACACGGGGAGAATCGAAATGTGATTCTTACGCACCGTCCCCTGGTGTCTCCTCCAGCTAAGTAATCACAGTCCTTTCATCAAACACATGATGTTTTACTACTTGAGCCGCTTGCTTTCCTGGATCAGACACGGGGAGAATCGAAATGCGATTCTTAAGCACCGTCCCCTGGTGTCTCCTCCAGCTAAGTAATCACAGTCCTTTCATCAAACACATGATGTTTTACTACTTGAGCCGCTTGCTTTCCTGGATCAGACACAGGGAGAATCGAAATGCGATTCTTAAGCACCGTCCCCTGGTGTCTCCTCCAGCTAACTAATCATAGTCCTTTCATCAAACACATGATGTGTTAGTACTTGAGCCGCTTGCTTTCCTGGATCAGACACAGGGAGAATCAAAATGTGATTCTTAAGCACCGTCCCCTGGTGTCTCCTCCAGCTAAGTAATCACAGTCCTTTCATCAAACACATGATGTTTTACTACTTGAGCCGCTTGCTTTCCTGGATCAGACACAGGGAGAATCAAAATACAATTCTTAAGCATCGTCCCCTGGTGTCTCCTCCAGCTAAGTAATCACAGTCCTTTCATCAAACACATGATGTTTTACTACTTGAGCCACTTGCTTTCCTGGATCAGACACGGGGAGAATCAAAATACAATTCTTAAGCACCGTCCCCTGGTGTCTCCTCCAGCTAAGTAATCACAGTCCTTTCATCAAACACATGATGTTTTACTACTTGAGCCGCTTGCTTTCCTGGATCAGACACAGGGAGAATCAAAATACAATTCTTAAGCATCGTCCCCTGGTGTCTCCTCCAGCTAAGTAATCACAGTCCTTTCATCAAACACATGATGTTTTACTACTTGAGCCACTTGCTTTCCTGGATCAGACACGGGGAGAATCAAAATACAATTCTTAAGCACCGTCCCCTGGTGTCTCCTCCAGCTAAGTAATCACAGTCCTTTCATCAAACACATGATGTTTTACTACTTGAGCCGCTTGCTTTCCTGGATCAGACACAGGGAGAATCGAAATGCGATTCTTAAGCACCGTCCCCTGGTGTCTCCTCCAGCTAAGTAATCACAGTCCTTTCATCAAACACATGATGTTTTACTACTTGAGCCGCTTGCTTTCCTGGATCAGACACAGGGAGAATCAAAATACAATTCTTAAGCATCGTCCCCTGGTGTCTCCTCCAGCTAAGTAATCACAGTCCTTTCATCAAACACATGATGTTTTACTACTTGAGCCGCTTGCTTTCCTGGATCAGACACAGGGAGAATCGAAATGCGATTCTTAAGCACCGTCCCCTGGTGTCTCCTCCAGCTAAGTAATCACAGTCCTTTCATCAAACACATGATGTTTTACTACTTGAGCCGCTTGCTTTCCTGGATCAGACACAGGGAGAATCGAAATGCGATTCTTAAGCACCGTCCCCTGGTGTCTCCTCCAGCTAAGTAATCACAGTCCTTTCATCAAACCTTTGATGTTTTACTACTTGAGCCGCTTGCTTTCCTGGATCAGACACGGGGAGAATCGAAATGCGATTCTTAAGCACCGTCCCCTGGTGTCTCCTCCAGCTAAGTAATCACAGTCCTTTCATCAAACACATGATGTTTTACTACTTGAGCCGCTTGCTTTCCTGGATCAGACACAGGGAGAATCAAAATACAATTCTTAAGCATCGTCCCCTGGTGTCTCCTCCAGCTAAGTAATCACAGTCCTTTCATCAAACACATGATGTTTTACTACTTGAGCCGCTTGCTTTCCTGGATCAGACACGGGGAGAATCAAAATACAATTCTTAAGCACCGTCCCCTGGTGTCTCCTCCAGCTAAGTAATCACAGTCCTTTCATCAAACACATGATGTTTTACTACTTGAGCCGCTTGCTTTCCTGGATCAGACACAGGGAGAATCAAAATACAATTCTTAAGCATCGTCCCCTGGTGTCTCCTCCAGCTAAGTAATCACAGTCCTTTCATCAAACACATGATGTTTTACTACTTGAGCCGCTTGCTTTCCTGGATCAGACACGGGGAGAATCAAAATACAATTCTTAAGCACCGTCCCCTGGTGTCTCCTCCAGCTAAGTAATGACAGTCCTTTCATCAAACACATGATGTTTTACTACTTGAGCCGCTTGCTTTCCTGGATCAGACACAGGGAGAATCGAAATGCGATTCTTAAGCACCGTCCCCTGGTGTCTCCTCCAGCTAAGTAATGACAGTCCTTTCATCAAACACATGATGTTTTACTACTTGAGCCGCTTGCTTTCCTGGATCAGACACAGGGAGAATCAAAATACAATTCTTAAGCATCGTCCCCTGGTGTCTCCTCCAGCTAAGTAATCACAGTCCTTTCATCAAACACATGATGTTTTACTACTTGAGCCGCTTGCTTTCCTGGATCAGACACAGGGAGAATCGAAATGCGATTCTTAAGCACCGTCCCCTGGTGTCTCCTCCAGCTAAGTAATCACAGTCCTTTCATCAAACACATGATGTTTTACTACTTGAGCCGCTTGCTTTCCTGGATCAGACACAGGGAGAATCGAAATGCGATTCTTAAGCACCGTCCCCTGGTGTCTCCTCCAGCTAAGTAATCACAGTCCTTTCATCAAACCTTTGATGTTTTACTACTTGAGCCGCTTGCTTTCCTGGATCAGACACGGGGAGAATCGAAATGTGATTCTTACGCACCGTCCCCTGGTGTCTCCTCCAGCTAAGTAATCACAGTCCTTTCATCAAACACATGATGTTTTACTACTTGAGCCGCTTGCTTTCCTGGATCAGACACGGGGAGAATCGAAATGCGATTCTTAAGCACCGTCCCCTGGTGTCTCCTCCAGCTAAGTAATCACAGTCCTTTCATCAAACACATGATGTTTTACTACTTGAGCCGCTTGCTTTCCTGGATCAGACACAGGGAGAATCGAAATGCGATTCTTAAGCACCGTCCCCTGGTGTCTCCTCCAGCTAACTAATCATAGTCCTTTCATCAAACACATGATGTGTTAGTACTTGAGCCGCTTGCTTTCCTGGATCAGACACAGGGAGAATCAAAATGTGATTCTTAAGCACCGTCCCCTGGTGTCTCCTCCAGCTAAGTAATCACAGTCCTTTCATCAAACACATGATGTTTTACTACTTGAGCCGCTTGCTTTCCTGGATCAGATACGGGGAGAATCGAAATACAATTCTTAAGCACCGTCCCCTGGTGTCTCCTCCAGCTAAGTAATGACAATCCTTTCATCAAACACATGATGTTTTACTACTTGAGCCGCTTGCTTTCCTGGATCAGACACAGGGAGAATCAAAATACAATTCTTAAGCACCGTCCCCTGGTGTCTCCTCCAGCTAAGTAATCACAGTCCTTTCATCAAACACATGATGTTTTACTACTTGAGCCGCTTGCTTTCCTGGATCAGACACGGGGAGAATCGAAATTCGATTCTTAAGCACCGTCCCCTGGTGTCTCCTCCAGCTAAGTAATCACAGTCCTTTCATCAAACACATGATGTTTTACTACTTGAGCCGCTTGCTTTCCTGGATCAGACACGGGGAGAATCGAAATGCGATTCTTAAGCACCGTCCCCTGGTGTCTCCTCCAGCTAAGTAATCACAGTCCTTTCATCAAACACATGATGTTTTACTACTTGAGCCGCTTGCTTTCCTGGATCAGATACAGGGAGAATCGAAATACAATTCTTAAGCACCGTCCCCTGGTGTCTCCTCCAGCTAAGTAATCACAGTCCTTTCATCAAACACATGATGTTTTACTACTTGAGCCGCTTGCTTTCCTGGATCAGACACGGGGAGAATCGAAATGCGATTCTTAAGCACCGTCTCCTGGTGTCTCCTCCAGCTAAGTAATCACAGTCCTTTCATCAAACACATGATGTTTTACTACTTGAGCCGCTTGCTTTCCTGGATCAGACACGGGGAGAATCGAAATGCGATTCTTAAGCACCGTCCCCTGGTGTCTCCTCCAGCTAAGTAATCACAGTCCTTTCATCAAACACATGATGTTTTACTACTTGAGCCGCTTGCTTTCCTGGATCAGACATGGGGAGAATCGAAATGCGATTCTTAAGCACCGTCCCCTGGTGTCTCCTCCAGCTAAGTAATCACAGTCCTTTCATCAAACACATGATGTTTTACTACTTGAGCCGCTTGCTTTCCTGGATCAGATACGGGGAGAATCGAAATACAATTCTTAAGCACCGTCCCCTGGTGTCTCCTCCAGCTAAGTAATCACAGTCCTTTCATCAAACACATGATGTTTTACTACTTGAGCCACTTGCTTTCCTGGATCAAACACGGGGAGAATCAAAATACAATTCTTAAGCACCGTCCCCTGGTGTCTCCTCCAGCTAAGTAATGACAATCCTTTCATCAAACACATGATGTTTTACTACTTGAGCCGCTTGCTTTCCTGGATCAGACACAGGGAGAATCGAAATACAATTCTTAAGCACCGTCCCCTGGTGTCTCCTCCAGCTAAGTAATCACAGTCCTTTCATCAAACACATGATGTTTTACTACTTGAGCCGCTTGCTTTCCTGGATCAGACACAGGGAGAATCGAAATGCGATTCTTAAGCACCGTCCCCTGGTGTCTCCTCCAGCTAAGTAATCACAGTCCTTTCATCAAACACATGTTGTTTTACTACTTGAGCCGCTTGCTTTCCTGGATCAGACACAGGGAGAATCGAAATGCGATTCTTAAGCACCGTCCCCTGGTGTCTCCTCCAGCTAAGTAATCACAGTCCTTTCATCAAACACATGATGTTTTACTACTTGAGCCGCTTGCTTTCCTGGATCAGACACAGGGAGAATCGAAATGCGATTCTTAAGCACCGTCCCCTGGTGTCTCCTCCAGCTAAGTAATCACAGTCCTTTCATCAAACCTTTGATGTTTTACTACTTGAGCCGCTTGCTTTCCTGGATCAGACACGGGGAGAATCGAAATGTGATTCTTACGCACCGTCCCCTGGTGTCTCCTCCAGCTAAGTAATCACAGTCCTTTCATCAAACACATGATGTTTTACTACTTGAGCCGCTTGCTTTCCTGGATCAGACACGGGGAGAATCGAAATGCGATTCTTAAGCACCGTCCCCTGGTGTCTCCTCCAGCTAAGTAATCACAGTCCTTTCATCAAACACATGATGTTTTACTACTTGAGCCGCTTGCTTTCCTGGATCAGACACAGGAAGAATCGAAATGCGATTCTTAAGCACCGTCCCCTGGTGTCTCCTCCAGCTAAGTAATCACAGTCCTTTCATCAAACACATGATGTTTTAGTACTTGAGCCGCTTGCTTTCCTGGATCAGACACAGGGAGAATCAAAATGTGATTCTTAAGCACCATCCCCTGGTGTCTCCTCCAGCTAAGTAATCACAGTCCTTTCATCAAACACATGATGTTTTACTACTTGAGCCGCTTGCTTTCCTGGATCAGATACGGGGAGAATCGAAATACAATTCTTATGCACCGTCCCCTGGTGTCTCCTCCAGCTAAGTAATGACAATCCTTTCATCAAACACATGATGTTTTACTACTTGAGCCGCTTGCTTTCCTGGATCAGACACAGGGAGAATCAAAATACAATTCTTAATTACCGTCCCCTGGTGTCTCCTCCAGCTAAGTAATCACAGTCCTTTCATCAAACACATGATGTTTTACTACTTGAGCCGCTTGCTTTCCTGGATCAGACACGGGGAGAATCGAAATGCGATTCTTAAGCACCGTCCCCTGGTGTCTCCTCCAGCTAAGTAATCACAGTCCTTTCATCAAACACATGATGTTTTACTACTTGAGCCGCTTGCTTTCCTGGATCAGACACGGGGAGAATCGAAATGCGATTCTTAAGCACCGTCCCCTGGTGTCTCCTCCAGCTAAGTAATCACAGTCCTTTCATCAAACACATGATGTTTTACTACTTGAGCCGCTTGCTTTCCTGGATCAGATACAGGGAGAATCGAAATACAATTCTTAAGCACCGTCCCCTGGTGTCTCCTCCAGCTAAGTAATCACAGTCCTTTCATCAAACACATGATGTTTTACTACTTGAACCGCTTGCTTTCCTGGATCAGACACGGGGAGAATCGAAATGCGATTCTTAAGCACCGTCCCCTGGTGTCTCCTCCAGCTAAGTAATCACAGTCCTTTCATCAAACACATGATGTTTTACTACTTGAGCCGCTTGCTTTCCTGGATCAGACACGGGGAGAATCGAAATGTGATTCTTAAGCACCGTCCCCTGGTGTCTCCTCCAGCTAAGTAATCACAGTCCTTTCATCAAACATATGATGTTTTACTACTTGAGCCGCTTGCTTTCCTGGATCAGACACGGGGAGAATCGAAATGCGATTCTTAAGCACCGTCCCCTGGTGTCTCCTCCAGCTAAGTAATCACAGTCCTTTCATCAAACACATGATGTTTTACTACTTGAGCCGCTTGCTTTCCTGGATCAGATACGGGGAGAATCGAAATACAATTCTTAAGCACCGTCCCCTGGTGTCTCCTCCAGCTAAGTAATCACAGTCCTTTCATCAAACACATGATGTTTTACTACTTGAGCCACTTGCTTTCCTGGATCAAACACGGGGAGAATCAAAATACAATTCTTAAGCACCGTCCCCTGGTGTCTCCTCCAGCTAAGTAATGACAATCCTTTCATCAAACACATGATGTTTTACTACTTGAGCCGCTTGCTTTCCTGGATCAGACACAGGGAGAATCGAAATGTGATTCTTAAGCATCGTCCCCTGGTGTCTCCTCCAGCTAAGTAATCACAGTCCTTTCATCAAACACATGATGTTTTACTACTTGAGCCGCTTGCTTTCCTGGATCAGATACGGGGAGAATCGAAATACAATTCTTAAGCACCGTCCCCTGGTGTCTCCTCCAGCTAAGTAATCACAGTCCTTTCATCAAACACATGATGTTTTACTACTTGAGCCACTTGCTTTCCTGGATCAAACACGGGGAGAATCAAAATACAATTCTTAAGCACCGTCCCCTGGTGTCTCCTCCAGCTAAGTAATGACAATCCTTTCATCAAACACATGATGTTTTACTACTTGAGCCGCTTGCTTTCCTGGATCAGACACAGGGAGAATCGAAATACAATTCTTAAGCACCGTCCCCTGGTGTCTCCTCCAGCTAAGTTATCACAGTCCTTTCATCAAACACATGATGTTTTACTACTTGAGCCGCTTGCTTTCCTGGATCAGACACAGGGAGAATCGAAATGCGATTCTTAAGCACCGTCCCCTGGTGTCTCCTCCAGCTAAGTAATCACAGTCCTTTCATCAAACACATGTTGTTTTACTACTTGAGCCGCTTGCTTTCCTGGATCAGACACAGGGAGAATCGAAATGCGATTCTTAAGCACCGTCCCCTGGTGTCTCCTCCAGCTAAGTAATCACAGTCCTTTCATCAAACACATGATGTTTTACTACTTGAGCCGCTTGCTTTCCTGGATCAGACACAGGGAGAATCGAAATGCGATTCTTAAGCACCGTCCCCTGGTGTCTCCTCCAGCTAAGTAATCACAGTCCTTTCATCAAACCTTTGATGTTTTACTACTTGAGCCGCTTGCTTTCCTGGATCAGACACGGGGAGAATCGAAATGTGATTCTTACGCACCGTCCCCTGGTGTCTCCTCCAGCTAAGTAATCACAGTCCTTTCATCAAACACATGATGTTTTACTACTTGAGCCGCTTGCTTTCCTGGATCAGACACGGGGAGAATCGAAATGCGATTCTTAAGCACCGTCCCCTGGTGTCTCCTCCAGCTAAGTAATCACAGTCCTTTCATCAAACACATGATGTTTTAGTACTTGAGCCGCTTGCTTTCCTGGATCAGACACAGGGAGAATCAAAATGTGATTCTTAAGCACCATCCCCTGGTGTCTCCTCCAGCTAAGTAATCACAGTCCTTTCATCAAACACATGATGTTTTACTACTTGAGCCGCTTGCTTTCCTGGATCAGATACGGGGAGAATCGAAATACAATTCTTATGCACCGTCCCCTGGTGTCTCCTCCAGCTAAGTAATGACAATCCTTTCATCAAACACATGATGTTTTACTACTTGAGCCGCTTGCTTTCCTGGATCAGACACAGGGAGAATCAAAATACAATTCTTAAGCACCGTCCCCTGGTGTCTCCTCCAGCTAAGTAATCACAGTCCTTTCATCAAACACATGATGTTTTACTACTTGAGCCGCTTGCTTTCCTGGATCAGACACGGGGAGAATCGAAATGCGATTCTTAAGCACCGTCCCCTGGTGTCTCCTCCAGCTAAGTAATCACAGTCCTTTCATCAAACACATGATGTTTTACTACTTGAGCCGCTTGCTTTCCTGGATCAGACACGGGGAGAATCGAAATGCGATTCTTAAGCACCGTCCCCTGGTGTCTCCTCCAGCTAAGTAATCACAGTCCTTTCATCAAACACATGATGTTTTACTACTTGAGCCGCTTGCTTTCCTGGATCAGATACAGGGAGAATCGAAATACAATTCTTAAGCACCGTCCCCTGGTGTCTCCTCCAGCTAAGTAATCACAGTCCTTTCATCAAACACATGATGTTTTACTACTTGAACCGCTTGCTTTCCTGGATCAGACACGGGGAGAATCGAAATGCGATTCTTAAGCACCGTCCCCTGGTGTCTCCTCCAGCTAAGTAATCACAGTCCTTTCATCAAACACATGATGTTTTACTACTTGAGCCGCTTGCTTTCCTGGATCAGACACGGGGAGAATCGAAATGTGATTCTAAAGCACCGTCCCCTGGTGTCTCCTCCAGCTAAGTAATCACAGTCCTTTCATCAAACACATGATGTTTTACTACTTGAGCCGCTTGCTTTCCTGGATCAGACACGGGGAGAATCGAAATGCGATTCTTAAGCACCGTCCCCTGGTGTCTCCTCCAGCTAAGTAATCACAGTCCTTTCATCAAACACATGATGTTTTACTACTTGAGCCGCTTGCTTTCCTGGATCAGATACGGGGAGAATCGAAATACAATTCTTAAGCACCGTCCCCTGGTGTCTCCTCCAGCTAAGTAATCACAGTCCTTTCATCAAACACATGATGTTTTACTACTTGAGCCACTTGCTTTCCTGGATCAAACACGGGGAGAATCAAAATACAATTCTTAAGCACCGTCCCCTGGTGTCTCCTCCAGCTAAGTAATGACAATCCTTTCATCAAACACATGATGTTTTACTACTTGAGCCGCTTGCTTTCCTGGATCAGACACAGGGAGAATCGAAATGTGATTCTTAAGCATCGTCCCCTGGTGTCTCCTCCAGCTAAGTAATCACAGTCCTTTCATCAAACACATGATGTTTTACTACTTGAGCCGCTTGCTTTCCTGGATCAGACACAGGGAGAATCAAAATACAATTCTTAAGCATCGTCCCCTGGTGTCTCCTCCAGCTAAGTAATCACAGTCCTTTCATCAAACACATGATGTTTTACTACTTGAGCCACTTGCTTTCCTGGATCAGACACGGGGAGAATCAAAATACAATTCTTAAGCACCGTCCCCTGGTGTCTCCTCCAGCTAAGTAATCACAGTCCTTTCATCAAACACATGATGTTTTACTACTTGAGCCGCTTGCTTTCCTGGATCAGACACGGGGAGAATCGAAATGCGATTCTTAAGCACCGTCCCCTGGTGTCTCCTCCAGCTAAGTAATCACAGTCCTTTCATCAAACACATGATGTTTTACTACTTGAGCCGCTTGCTTTCCTGGATCAGACACGGGGAGAATCGAAATGCGATTCTTAAGCACCGTCCCCTGGTGTCTCCTCCAGCTAAGTAATCACAGTCCTTTCATCAAACACATGATGTTTTACTACTTGAGCCGCTTGCTTTCCTGGATCAGATACAGGGAGAATCGAAATACAATTCTTAAGCACCGTCCCCTGGTGTCTCCTCCAGCTAAGTAATCACAGTCCTTTCATCAAACACATGATGTTTTACTACTTGAGCCGCTTGCTTTCCTGGATCAGACACGAGGAGAATCGAAATGCGATTCTTAAGCACCGTCCCCTGGTGTCTCCTCCAGCTAAGTAATCACAGTCCTTTCATCAAACACATGATGTTTTACTACTTGAGCCGCTTGCTTTCCTGGATCAGACACGGGGAGAATCGAAATGTGATTCTTACGCACCGTCCCCTGGTGTCTCCTCCAGCTAAGTAATCACAGTCCTTTCATCAAACACATGATGTTTTACTACTTGAGCCGCTTGCTTTCCTGGATCAGACACGGGGAGAATCGAAATGCGATTCTTAAGCACCGTCCCCTGGTGTCTCCTCCAGCTAAGTAATCACAGTCCTTTCATCAAACACATGATGTTTTACTACTTGAGCCGCTTGCTTTCCTGGATCAGATACGGGGAGAATCGAAATACAATTCTTAAGCACCGTCCCCTGGTGTCTCCTCCAGCTAAGTAATCACAGTCCTTTCATCAAACACATGATGTTTTACTACTTGAGCCACTTGCTTTCCTGGATCAAACACGGGGAGAATCAAAATACAATTCTTAAGCACCGTCCCCTGGTGTCTCCTCCAGCTAAGTAATGACAATCCTTTCATCAAACACATGATGTTTTACTACTTGAGCCGCTTGCTTTCCTGGATCAGACACAGGGAGAATCGAAATGTGATTCTTAAGCATCGTCCCCTGGTGTCTCCTCCAGCTAAGTAATCACAGTCCTTTCATCAAACACATGATGTTTTACTACTTGAGCCGCTTGCTTTCCTGGATCAGACACAGGGAGAATCAAAATACAATTCTTAAGCATCGTCCCCTGGTGTCTCCTCCAGCTAAGTAATCACAGTCCTTTCATCAAACACATGATGTTTTACTACTTGAGCCACTTGCTTTCCTGGATCAGACACGGGGAGAATCAAAATATAATTCTTAAGCACCGTCCCCTGGTGTCTCCTCCAGCTAAGTAATCACAGTCCTTTCATCAAACACATGATGTTTTACTACTTGAGCCGCTTGCTTTCCTGGATCAGACACAGGGAGAATCGAAATGCGATTCTTAAGCACCGTCCCCTGGTGTCTCCTCCAGCTAAGTAATCACAGTCCTTTCATCAAACACATGATGTTTTACTACTTGAGCCGCTTGCTTTCCTGGATCAGACACGGGGAGAATCGAAATGCGATTCTTAAGCACCGTCCCCTGGTGTCTCCTCCAGCTAAGTAATCACAGTCCTTTCATCAAACACATGATGTTTTACTACTTGAGCCGCTTGCTTTCCTGGATCAGATACAGGGAGAATCGAAATACAATTCTTAAGCACCGTCCCCTGGTGTCTCCTCCAGCTAAGTAATCACAGTCCTTTCATCAAACACATGATGTTTTACTACTTGAGCCGCTTGCTTTCCTGGATCAGACACGAGGAGAATCGAAATGCGATTCTTAAGCACCGTCCCCTGGTGTCTCCTCCAGCTAAGTAATCACAGTCCTTTCATCAAACACATGATGTTTTACTACTTGAGCCGCTTGCTTTCCTGGATCAGACACGGGGAGAATCGAAATGCGATTCTTAAGCACCGTCCCCTGGTGTCTCCTCCAGCTAAGTAATCACAGTCCTTTCATCAAACACATGATGTTTTACTACTTGAGCCGCTTGCTTTCCTGGATCAGACACGGGGAGAATCGAAATGTGATTCTTAAGCACCGTCCCCTGGTGTCTCCTCCAGCTAAGTAATGACAATCCTTTCATCAAACACATGATGTTTTACTACTTGAGCCGCTTGCTTTCCTGGATCAGACACGGGGAGAATCGAAATGCGATTCTTAAGCACCGTCCCCTGGTGTCTCCTCCAGCTAAGTAATCACAGTCCTTTCATCAAACACATGATGTTTTACTACTTGAGCCGCTTGCTTTCCTGGATCAGATACGGGGAGAATCGAAATACAATTCTTAAGCACCGTCCCCTGGTGTCTCCTCCAGCTAAGTAATCACAGTCCTTTCATCAAACACATGATGTTTTACTACTTGAGCCACTTGCTTTCCTGGATCAAACACGGGGAGAATCAAAATACAATTCTTAAGCACCGTCCCCTGGTGTCTCCTCCAGCTAAGTAATGACAATCCTTTCATCAAACACATGATGTTTTACTACTTGAGCCGCTTGCTTTCCTGGATCAGACACAGGGAGAATCGAAATGTGATTCTTAAGCATCGTCCCCTGGTGTCTCCTCCAGCTAAGTAATCACAGTCCTTTCATCAAACACATGATGTTTTACTACTTGAGCCGCTTGCTTTCCTGGATCAGACACAGGGAGAATCAAAATACAATTCTTAAGCATCGTCCCCTGGTGTCTCCTCCAGCTAAGTAATCACAGTCCTTTCATCAAACACATGATGTTTTACTACTTGAGCCACTTGCTTTCCTGGATCAGACACGGGGACAATCAAAATACAATTCTTAAGCACCGTCCCCTGGTGTCTCCTCCAGCTAAGTAATCACAGTCCTTTCATCAAACATATGATGTTTTACTACTTGAGCCGCTTGCTTTCCTGGATCAGACACAGGGAGAATCGAAATGCGATTCTTAAGCACCGTCCCCTGGTGTCTCCTCCAGCTAAGTAATCACAGTCCTTTCATCAAACACATGATGTTTTACTACTTGAGCCGCTTGCTTTCCTGGATCAGACACGGGGAGAATCGAAATGTGATTCTTACGCACCGTCCCCTGGTGTCTCCTCCAGCTAAGTAATCACAGTCCTTTCATCAAACACATGATGTTTTACTACTTGAGCCGCTTGCTTTCCTGGATCAGACACGGGGAGAATCGAAATGCGATTCTTAAGCACCGTCCCCTGGTGTCTCCTCCAGCTAAGTAATCACAGTCCTTTCATCAAACACATGATGTTTTACTACTTGAGCCGCTTGCTTTCCTGGATCAGACACGGGGAGAATCAAAATACAATTCTTAAGCACCGTCCCCTGGTGTCTCCTCCAGCTAAGTAATCACAGTCCTTTCATCAAACACATGATGTTTTACTACTTGAGCCGCTTGCTTTCCTGGATCAGACACAGGGAGAATCGAAATGCGATTCTTAAGCACCGTCCCCTGGTGTCTCCTCCAGCTAAGTAATCACAGTCCTTTCATCAAACACATGATGTTTTACTACTTGAGCCGCTTGCTTTCCTGGATCAGACACGGGGAGAATCGAAATGTGATTCTTACGCACCGTCCCCTGGTGTCTCCTCCAGCTAAGTAATCACAGTCCTTTCATCAAACACATGATGTTTTACTACTTGAGCCGCTTGCTTTCCTGGATCAGACACGGGGAGAATCGAAATGCGATTCTTAAGCACCGTCCCCTGGTGTCTCCTCCAGCTAAGTAATCACAGTCCTTTCATCAAACACATGATGTTTTACTACTTGAGCCGCTTGCTTTCCTGGATCAGACACAGGGAGAATCGAAATGCGATTCTTAAGCACCGTCCCCTGGTGTCTCCTCCAGCTAAGTAATCACAGTCCTTTCATCAAACACATGATGTTTTAGTACTTGAGCCGCTTGCTTTCCTGGATCAGACACAGGGAGAATCAAAATGTGATTCTTAAGCACCGTTCCCTGGTGTCTCCTCCAGCTAAGTAATCACAGTCCTTTCATCAAACACATGATGTTTTACTACTTGAGCCACTTGCTTTCCTGGATCAGACACGGGGAAAATCAAAATACAATTCTTAAGCACCGTCCCCTGGTGTCTCCTCCAGCTAAGTAATCACAGTCCTTTCATCAAACACATGATGTTTTACTACTTGAGCCACTTGCTTTCCTGGATCAAACACGGGGAGAATCAAAATACAATTCTCAAGCACCGTCCCCTGGTGTCTCCTCCAGCTAAGTAATGACAATCCTTTCATCAAACACATGATGTTTTACTACTTGAGCCACTTGCTTTCCTGGATCAGACACAGGGAGAATCAAAATACAATTCTTAAGCACCATCCCCTGGTGTCTCCTCCAGCTAAGTAATCAGTCCTTTCATCAAACACATGATGTTTTACTACTTGAGCCGCTTGCTTTCCTGGATCAGACACGGGGAGAATCGAAATGTGATTCTTACGCACCGTCCCCTGGTGTCTCCTCCAGCTAAGTAATCACAGTCCTTTCATCAAACACATGATGTTTTACTACTTGAGCCGCTTGCTTTCCTGGATCAGACACGGGGAGAATCGAAATGTGATTCTTACGCACCGTCCCCTGGTGTCTCCTCCAGCTAAGTAATCACAGTCCTTTCATCAAACACATGATGTTTTACTACTTGAGCCGCTTGCTTTCCTGGATCAGACACGGGGAGAATCGAAATGCGATTCTTAAGCACCGTCCCCTGGTGTCTCCTCCAGCTAAGTAATCACAGTCCTTTCATCAAACACATGATGTTTTAGTACTTGAGCCGCTTGCTTTCCTGGATCAGACACAGGGAGAATCAAAATGTGATTCTTAAGCACCGTCCCCTGGTGTCTCCTCCAGCTAAGTAATCACAGTCCTTTCATCAAACACATGATGTTTTACTACTTGAGCCGCTTGCTTTCCTGGATCAGATACGGGGAGAATCGAAATACAATTCTTAAGCACCGTCCCCTGGTGTCTCCTCCAGCTAAGTAATCACAGTCCTTTCATCAAACACATGATGTTTTATTACTTGAGCCACTTGCTTTCCTGGATCAAACACGGGGAGAATCAAAATACAATTCTTAAGCACAGTCCCCTGGTGTCTCCTCCAGCTAAGTAATCACAGTCCTTTCATCAAACACATGATGTTTTACTACTTGAGCCGCTTGCTTTCCTGGATCAGACACGGGGAGAATCGAAATGTGATTCTTACGCACCGTCCCCTGGTGTCTCCTCCAGCTAAGTAATCACAGTCCTTTCATCAAACACATGATGTTTTACTACTTGAGCCGCTTGCTTTCCTGGATCAGACACGGGGAGAATCGAAATGCGATTCTTAAGCACCGTCCCCTGGTATCTCCTCCAGCTAAGTAATCACAGTCCTTTCATCAAACACATGATGTTTTACTACTTGAGCCGCTTGCTTTCCTGGATCAGACACAGGGAGAATCAAAATGTGATTCTTAAGCACCGTCCCCTGGTGTCTCCTCCAGCTAAGTAATCACAGTCCTTTCATCAAACACATGATGTTTTACTACTTGAGCCGCTTGCTTTCCTGGATCAGATACGGGGAGAATCGAAATACAATTCTTAAGCACCGTCCCCTGGTGTCTCCTCCAGCTAAGTAATCACAGTCCTTTCATCAAACACATGATGTTTTACTACTTGAGCCACTTGCTTTCCTGGATCAAACACGGGGAGAATCAAAATACAATTCTCAAGCACCGTCCCCTGGTGTCTCCTCCAGCTAAGTAATGACAATCCTTTCATCAAACACATGATGTTTTACTACTTGAGCCACTTGCTTTCCTGGATCAGACACAGGGAGAATCAAAATACAATTCTTAAGCACCATCCCCTGGTGTCTCCTCCAGCTAAGTAATCAGTCCTTTCATCAAACACATGATGTTTTACTACTTGAGCCGCTTGCTTTCCTGGATCAGACACGGGGAGAATCGAAATGTGATTCTTACGCACCGTCCCCTGGTGTCTCCTACAGCTAAGTAATCACAGTCCTTTCATCAAACACATGATGTTTTACTACTTGAGCCGCTTGCTTTCCTGGATCAGACACGGGGAGAATCGAAATATGATTCTTACGCACCGTCCCCTGGTGTCTCCTCCAGCTAAGTAATCACAGTCCTTTCATCAAACACATGATGCTTTACTACTTGAGCCGCTTGCTTTCCTGGATCAGACACGGGGAGAATCGAAATGCGATTCTTAAGCACCGTCCCCTGGTGTCTCCTCCAGCTAAGTAATCACAGTCCTTTCATCAAACACATGATGTTTTACTACTTGAGCCGCTTGCTTTCCTGGATCAGACACAGGGAGAATCAAAATACAATTCTTAAGCATCGTCCCCTGGTGTCTCCTCCAGCTAAGTAATCACAGTCCTTTCATCAAACACATGATGTTTTACTACTTGAGCCGCTTGCTTTCCTGGATCAGACACAGGGAGAATCGAAATGCGATTCTTAAGCACCGTCCCCTGGTGTCTCCTCCAGCTAAGTAATCACAGTCCTATCATCAAACACATGATGTTTTAGTACTTGAGCCGCTTGCTTTCCTGGATCAGACACAGGGAGAATCAAAATGTGATTCTTAAGCACCGTCCCCTGGTGTCTCCTCCAGCTAAGTAATCACAGTCCTTTCATCAAACACATGATGTTTTACTACTTGAGCCGCTTGCTTTCCTGGATCAGATACGGGGAGAATCGAAATACAATTCTTAAGCACCGTCCCCTGGTGTCTCCTCCAGCTAAGTAATCACAGTCCTTTCATCAAACACATGATGTTTTATTACTTGAGCCACTTGCTTTCCTGGATCAAACACGGGGAGAATCAAAATACAATTCTTAAGCACCGTCCCCTGGTGTCTCCTCCAGCAAAGTAATGACAATCCTTTCATCAAACACATGATGTTTTACTACTTGAGCCACTTGCTTTCCTGGATCAGACACAGGGAGAATCAAAATACAATTCTTAAGCACCATCCCCTGGTGTCTCCTCCAGCTAAGTAATCACAGTCCTTTCATCAAACACATGATGTTTTACTACTTGAGCCGCTTGCTTTCCTGGATCAGACACGGGGAGAATCGAAATGTGATTCTTACGCACCGTCCCCTGGTGTCTCCTCCAGCTAAGTAATCACAGTCCTTTCATCAAACACATGATGTTTTACTACTTGAGCCGCTTGCTTTCCTGGATCAGACACGGGGAGAATCGAAATGCGATTCTTAAGCACCGTCCCCTGGTGTCTCCTCCAGCTAAGTAATCACAGTCCTTTCATCAAACACATGATGTTTTACTACTTGAGCCGCTTGCTTTCCTGGATCAGACACGGGGAGAATCGAAATGCGATTCTTAAGCACCGTCCCCTGGTGTCTCCTCCAGCTAAGTAATCACAGTCCTTTCATCAAACACATGATGTTTTACTACTTGAGCCGCTTGCTTTCCTGGATCAGATACGGGGAGAATCGAAATACAATTCTTAAGCACCGTCCCCTGGTGTCTCCTCCAGCTAAGTAATCACAGTCCTTTCATCAAACACATGATGTTTTACTACTTGAGCCACTTGCTTTCCTGGATCAAGCACGGGGAGAATCAAAATACAATTCTTAAGCACCGTCCCCTGGTGTCTCCTCCAGCTAAGTAATGACAATCCTTTCATCAAACACATGATGTTTTACTACTTGAGCCGCTTGCTTTCCTGGATCAGACACAGGGAGAATCGAAATGTGATTCTTAAGCATCGTCCCCTGGTGTCTCCTCCAGCTAAGTAATCACAGTCCTTTCATCAAACACATGATGTTTTACTACTTGAGCCGCTTGCTTTCCTGGATCAGACACAGGGAGAATCAAAATACAATTCTTAAGCATCGTCCCCTGGTGTCTCCTCCAGCTAAGTAATCACAGTCCTTTCATCAAACACATGATGTTTTACTACTTGAGCCACTTGCTTTCCTGGATCAGACACGGGGAGAATCAAAATACAATTCTTAAGCACCGTCCCCTGGTGTCTCCTCCAGCTAAGTAATGACAGTCCTTTCATCAAACACATGATGTTTTACTACTTGAGCCGCTTGCTTTCCTGGATCAGACACAGGGAGAATCGAAATGCGATTCTTAAGCACCGTCCCCTGGTGTCTCCTCCAGCTAAGTAATCACAGTCCTTTCATCAAACACATGATGTTTTACTACTTGAGCCGCTTGCTTTCCTGGATCAGACACAGGGAGAATCAAAATACAATTCTTAAGCATCGTCCCCTGGTGTCTCCTCCAGCTAAGTAATCACAGTCCTTTCATCAAACACATGATGTTTTACTACTTGAGCCACTTGCTTTCCTGGATCAAACACAGGGAGAATCAAAATACAATTCTCAAGCACCGTCCCCTGGTGTCTCCTCCAGCTAAGTAATGACAATCCTTTCATCAAACACATGATGTTTTACTACTTGAGCCACTTGCTTTCCTGGATCAGACACAGGGAGAATCAAAATACAATTCTTAAGCACCATCCCCTGGTGTCTCCTCCAGCTAAGTAATCAGTCCTTTCATCAAACACATGATGTTTTACTACTTGAGCCGCTTGCTTTCCTGGATCAGACACGGGGAGAATCGAAATGTGATTCTTACGCACCGTCCCCTGGTGTCTCCTCCAGCTAAGTAATCACAGTCCTTTCATCAAACACATGATGTTTTACTACTTGAGCCGCTTGCTTTCCTGGATCAGACACGGGGAGAATCGAAATGTGATTCTTACGCACCGTCCCCTGGTGTCTCCTCCAGCTAAGTAATCACAGTCCTTTCATCAAACACATGATGTTTTACTACTTGAGCCGCTTGCTTTCCTGGATCAGACACGGGGAGAATCGAAATGCGATTCTTAAGCACCGTCCCCTGGTGTCTCCTCCAGCTAAGTAATCACAGTCCTTTTATCAAACACATGATGTTTTAGTACTTGAGCCGCTTGCTTTCCTGGATCAGACACAGGGAGAATCAAAATGTGATTCTTAAGCACCGTCCCCTGGTGTCTCCTCCAGCTAAGTAATCACAGTCCTTTCATCAAACACATGATGTTTTACTACTTGAGCCGCTTGCTTTCCTGGATCAGATACGGGGAGAATCGAAATACAATTCTTAAGCACCGTCCCCTGGTGTCTCCTCCAGCTAAGTAATCACAGTCCTTTCATCAAACACATGATGTTTTATTACTTGAGCCACTTGCTTTCCTGGATCAAACACGGGGAGAATCAAAATACAATTCTTAAGCACAGTCCCCTGGTGTCTCCTCCAGCTAAGTAATCACAGTCCTTTCATCAAACACATGATGTTTTACTACTTGAGCCGCTTGCTTTCCTGGATCAGACACGGGGAGAATCGAAATGTGATTCTTACGCACCGTCCCCTGGTGTCTCCTCCAGCTAAGTAATCACAGTCCTTTCATCAAACACATGATGTTTTACTACTTGAGCCGCTTGCTTTCCTGGATCAGACACGGGGAGAATCGAAATGCGATTCTTAAGCACCGTCTTCTGGTATCTCCTCCAGCTAAGTAATCACAGTCCTTTCATCAAACACATGATGTTTTACTACTTGAGCCGCTTGCTTTCCTGGATCAGACACAGGGAGAATCAAAATGTGATTCTTAAGCACCGTCCCCTGGTGTCTCCTCCAGCTAAGTAATCACAGTCCTTTCATCAAACACATGATGTTTTACTACTTGAGCCGCTTGCTTTCCTGGATCAGATACGGGGAGAATCGAAATACAATTCTTAAGCACCGTCCCCTGGTGTCTCCTCCAGCTAAGTAATCACAGTCCTTTCATCAAACACATGATGTTTTACTACTTGAGCCACTTGCTTTCCTGGATCAGACACAGGGAGAATCAAAATACAATTCTTAAGCACCATCCCCTGGTGTCTCCTCCAGCTAAGTAATCAGTCCTTTCATCAAACACATGATGTTTTACTACTTGAGCCGCTTGCTTTCCTGGATCAGACACGGGGAGAATCGAAATGTGATTCTTACGCACCGTCCCCTGGTGTCTCCTACAGCTAAGTAATCACAGTCCTTTCATCAAACACATGATGTTTTACTACTTGAGCCGCTTGCTTTCCTGGATCAGACACGGGGAGAATCGAAATATGATTCTTACGCACCGTCCCCTGGTGTCTCCTCCAGCTAAGTAATCACAGTCCTTTCATCAAACACATGATGCTTTACTACTTGAGCCGCTTGCTTTCCTGGATCAGACACGGGGAGAATCGAAATGCGATTCTTAAGCACCGTCCCCTGGTGTCTCCTCCAGCTAAGTAATCACAGTCCTTTCATCAAACACATGATGTTTTACTACTTGAGCCGCTTGCTTTCCTGGATCAGACACAGGGAGAATCAAAATACAATTCTTAAGCATCGTCCCCTGGTGTCTCCTCCAGCTAAGTAATCACAGTCCTTTCATCAAACACATGATGTTTTACTACTTGAGCCGCTTGCTTTCCTGGATCAGACACAGGGAGAATCGAAATGCGATTCTTAAGCACCGTCCCCTGGTGTCTCCTCCAGCTAAGTAATCACAGTCCTATCATCAAACACATGATGTTTTAGTACTTGAGCCGCTTGCTTTCCTGGATCAGACACAGGGAGAATCAAAATGTGATTCTTAAGCACCGTCCCCTGGTGTCTCCTCCAGCTAAGTAATCACAGTCCTTTCATCAAACACATGATGTTTTACTACTTGAGCCGCTTGCTTTCCTGGATCAGATACGGGGAGAATCGAAATACAATTCTTAAGCACCGTCCCCTGGTGTCTCCTCCAGCTAAGTAATCACAGTCCTTTCATCAAACACATGATGTTTTATTACTTGAGCCACTTGGTTTCCTGGATCAAACACGGGGAGAATCAAAATACAATTCTTAAGCACCGTCCCCTGGTGTCTCCTCCAGCAAAGTAATGACAATCCTTTCATCAAACACATGATGTTTTACTACTTGAGCCACTTGCTTTCCTGGATCAGACACAGGGAGAATCAAAATACAATTCTTAAGCACCATCCCCTGGTGTCTCCTCCAGCTAAGTAATCACAGTCCTTTCATCAAACACATGATGTTTTACTACTTGAGCCGCTTGCTTTCCTGGATCAGACACGGGGAGAATCGAAATGTGATTCTTACGCACCGTCCCCTGGTGTCTCCTCCAGCTAAGTAATGACAATCCTTTCATCAAACACATGATGTTTTACTACTTGAGCCACTTGCTTTCCTGGATCAGACACAGGGAGAATCAAAATACAATTCTTAAGCACCATCCCCTGGTGTCTCCTCCAGCTAAGTAATCAGTCCTTTCATCAAACACATGATGTTTTACTACTTGAGCCGCTTGCTTTCCTGGATCAGACACGGGGAGAATCGAAATGTGATTCTTACGCACCGTCCCCTGGTGTCTCCTCCAGCTAAGTAATCACAGTCCTTTCATCAAACACATGATGTTTTACTACTTGAGCCGCTTGCTTTCCTGGATCAGACACGGGGAGAATCGAAATGTGATTCTTACGCACCGTCCCCTGGTGTCTCCTCCAGCTAAGTAATCACAGTCCTTTCATCAAACACATGATGTTTTACTACTTGAGCCGCTTGCTTTCCTGGATCAGACACGGGGAGAATCGAAATGCGATTCTTAAGCACCGTCCCCTGGTGTCTCCTCCAGCTAAGTAATCACAGTCCTTTCATCAAACACATGATGTTTTAGTACTTGAGCCGCTTGCTTTCCTGGATCAGACACAGGGAGAATCAAAATGTGATTCTTAAGCACCGTCCCCTGGTGTCTCCTCCAGCTAAGTAATCACAGTCCTTTCATCAAACACATGATGTTTTACTACTTGAGCCGCTTGCTTTCCTGGATCAGATACGGGGAGAATCGAAATACAATTCTTAAGCACCGTCCCCTGGTGTCTCCTCCAGCTAAGTAATCACAGTCCTTTCATCAAACACATGATGTTTTATTACTTGAGCCACTTGCTTTCCTGGATCAAACACGGGGAGAATCAAAATACAATTCTTAAGCACAGTCCCCTGGTGTCTCCTCCAGCTAAGTAATCACAGTCCTTTCATCAAACACATGATGTTTTACTACTTGAGCCGCTTGCTTTCCTGGATCAGACACGGGGAGAATCGAAATGTGATTCTTACGCACCGTCCCCTGGTGTCTCCTCCAGCTAAGTAATCACAGTCCTTTCATCAAACACATGATGTTTTACTACTTGAGCCGCTTGCTTTCCTGGATCAGACACGGGGAGAATCGAAATGCGATTCTTAAGCACCGTCCCCTGGTATCTCCTCCAGCTAAGTAATCACAGTCCTTTCATCAAACACATGATGTTTTACTACTTGAGCCGCTTGCTTTCCTGGATCAGACACAGGGAGAATCAAAATGTGATTCTTAAGCACCGTCCCCTGGTGTCTCCTCCAGCTAAGTAATCACAGTCCTTTCATCAAACACATGATGTTTTACTACTTGAGCCGCTTGCTTTCCTGGATCAGATACGGGGAGAATCGAAATACAATTCTTAAGCACCGTCCCCTGGTGTCTCCTCCAGCTAAGTAATCACAGTCCTTTCATCAAACACATGATGTTTTACTACTTGAGCCACTTGCTTTCCTGGATCAAACACGGGGAGAATCAAAATACAATTCTCAAGCACCGTCCCCTGGTGTCTCCTCCAGCTAAGTAATGACAATCCTTTCATCAAACACATGATGTTTTACTACTTGAGCCACTTGCTTTCCTGGATCAGACACAGGGAGAATCAAAATACAATTCTTAAGCACCATCCCCTGGTGTCTCCTCCAGCTAAGTAATCAGTCCTTTCATCAAACACATGATGTTTTACTACTTGAGCCGCTTGCTTTCCTGGATCAGACACGGGGAGAATCGAAATGTGATTCTTACGCACCGTCCCCTGGTGTCTCCTACAGCTAAGTAATCACAGTCCTTTCATCAAACACATGATGTTTTACTACTTGAGCCGCTTGCTTTCCTGGATCAGACACGGGGAGAATCGAAATATGATTCTTACGCACCGTCCCCTGGTGTCTCCTCCAGCTAAGTAATCACAGTCCTTTCATCAAACACATGATGCTTTACTACTTGAGCCGCTTGCTTTCCTGGATCAGACACGGGGAGAATCGAAATGCGATTCTTAAGCACCGTCCCCTGGTGTCTCCTCCAGCTAAGTAATCACAGTCCTTTCATCAAACACATGATGTTTTACTACTTGAGCCGCTTGCTTTCCTGGATCAGACACAGGGAGAATCAAAATACAATTCTTAAGCATCGTCCCCTGGTGTCTCCTCCAGCTAAGTAATCACAGTCCTTTCATCAAACACATGATGTTTTACTACTTGAGCCGCTTGCTTTCCTGGATCAGACACAGGGAGAATCGAAATGCGATTCTTAAGCACCGTCCCCTGGTGTCTCCTCCAGCTAAGTAATCACAGTCCTATCATCAAACACATGATGTTTTAGTACTTGAGCCGCTTGCTTTCCTGGATCAGACACAGGGAGAATCAAAATGTGATTCTTAAGCACCGTCCCCTGGTGTCTCCTCCAGCTAAGTAATCACAGTCCTTTCATCAAACACATGATGTTTTACTACTTGAGCCGCTTGCTTTCCTGGATCAGATACGGGGAGAATCGAAATACAATTCTTAAGCACCGTCCCCTGGTGTCTCCTCCAGCTAAGTAATCACAGTCCTTTCATCAAACACATGATGTTTTATTACTTGAGCCACTTGCTTTCCTGGATCAAACACGGGGAGAATCAAAATACAATTCTTAAGCACCGTCCCCTGGTGTCTCCTCCAGCAAAGTAATGACAATCCTTTCATCAAACACATGATGTTTTACTACTTGAGCCACTTGCTTTCCTGGATCAGACACAGGGAGAATCAAAATACAATTCTTAAGCACCATCCCCTGGTGTCTCCTCCAGCTAAGTAATCACAGTCCTTTCATCAAACACATGATGTTTTACTACTTGAGCCGCTTGCTTTCCTGGATCAGACACGGGGAGAATCGAAATGTGATTCTTACGCACCGTCCCCTGGTGTCTCCTCCAGCTAAGTAATCACAGTCCTTTCATCAAACACATGATGTTTTACTACTTGAGCCGCTTGCTTTCCTGGATCAGACACGGGGAGAATCGAAATGCGATTCTTAAGCACCGTCCCCTGGTGTCTCCTCCAGCTAAGTAATCACAGTCCTTTCATCAAACACATGATGTTTTACTACTTGAGCCGCTTGCTTTCCTGGATCAGACACGGGGAGAATCGAAATGCGATTCTTAAGCACCGTCCCCTGGTGTCTCCTCCAGCTAAGTAATCACAGTCCTTTCATCAAACACATGATGTTTTACTACTTGAGCCGCTTGCTTTCCTGGATCAGATACGGGGAGAATCGAAATACAATTCTTAAGCACCGTCCCCTGGTGTCTCCTCCAGCTAAGTAATCACAGTCCTTTCATCAAACACATGATGTTTTACTACTTGAGCCACTTGCTTTCCTGGATCAAGCACGGGGAGAATCAAAATACAATTCTTAAGCACCGTCCCCTGGTGTCTCCTCCAGCTAAGTAATGACAATCCTTTCATCAAACACATGATGTTTTACTACTTGAGCCGCTTGCTTTCCTGGATCAGACACAGGGAGAATCGAAATGTGATTCTTAAGCATCGTCCCCTGGTGTCTCCTCCAGCTAAGTAATCACAGTCCTTTCATCAAACACATGATGTTTTACTACTTGAGCCGCTTGCTTTCCTGGATCAGACACAGGGAGAATCAAAATACAATTCTTAAGCATCGTCCCCTGGTGTCTCCTCCAGCTAAGTAATCACAGTCCTTTCATCAAACACATGATGTTTTACTACTTGAGCCACTTGCTTTCCTGGATCAGACACGGGGAGAATCAAAATACAATTCTTAAGCACCGTCCCCTGGTGTCTCCTCCAGCTAAGTAATCACAGTCCTTTCATCAAACACATGATGTTTTACTACTTGAGCCGCTTGCTTTCCTGGATCAGACACAGGGAGAATCGAAATGCGATTCTTAAGCACCGTCCCCTGGTGTCTCCTCCAGCTAAGTAATCACAGTCCTTTCATCAAACACATGATGTTTTACTACTTGAGCCGCTTGCTTTCCTGGATCAGACACAGGGAGAATCAAAATACAATTCTTAAGCATCGTCCCCTGGTGTCTCCTCCAGCTAAGTAATCACAGTCCTTTCATCAAACACATGATGTTTTACTACTTGAGCCACTTGCTTTCCTGGATCAAACACGGGGAGAATCAAAATACAATTCTCAAGCACCGTCCCCTGGTGTCTCCTCCAGCTAAGTAATGACAATCCTTTCATCAAACACATGATGTTTTACTACTTGAGCCACTTGCTTTCCTGGATCAGACACAGGGAGAATCAAAATACAATTCTTAAGCACCATCCCCTGGTGTCTCCTCCAGCTAAGTAATCAGTCCTTTCATCAAACACATGATGTTTTACTACTTGAGCCGCTTGCTTTCCTGGATCAGACACGGGGAGAATCGAAATGTGATTCTTACGCACCGTCCCCTGGTGTCTCCTCCAGCTAAGTAATCACAGTCCTTTCATCAAACACATGATGTTTTACTACTTGAGCCGCTTGCTTTCCTGGATCAGACACGGGGAGAATCGAAATGTGATTCTTACGCACCGTCCCCTGGTGTCTCCTCCAGCTAAGTAATCACAGTCCTTTCATCAAACACATGATGTTTTACTACTTGAGCCGCTTGCTTTCCTGGATCAGACACGGGGAGAATCGAAATGCGATTCTTAAGCACCGTCCCCTGGTGTCTCCTCCAGCTAAGTAATCACAGTCCTTTCATCAAACACATGATGTTTTAGTACTTGAGCCGCTTGCTTTCCTGGATCAGACACAGGGAGAATCAAAATGTGATTCTTAAGCACCGTCCCCTGGTGTCTCCTCCAGCCAAGTAATCACAGTCCTTTCATCAAACACATGATGTTTTACTACTTGAGCCGCTTGCTTTCCTGGATCAGATACGGGGAGAATCGAAATACAATTCTTAAGCACCGTCCCCTGGTGTCTCCTCCAGCTAAGTAATCACAGTCCTTTCATCAAACACATGATGTTTTATTACTTGAGCCACTTGCTTTCCTGGATCAAACACGGGGAGAATCAAAATACAATTCTTAAGCACAGTCCCCTGGTGTCTCCTCCAGCTAAGTAATCACAGTCCTTTCATCAAACACATGATGTTTTACTACTTGAGCCGCTTGCTTTCCTGGATCAGACACGGGGAGAATCGAAATGTGATTCTTACGCACCGTCCCCTGGTGTCTCCTCCAGCTAAGTAATCACAGTCCTTTCATCAAACACATGATGTTTTACTACTTGAGCCGCTTGCTTTCCTGGATCAGACACGGGGAGAATCGAAATGCGATTCTTAAGCACCGTCCCCTGGTATCTCCTCCAGCTAAGTAATCACAGTCCTTTCATCAAACACATGATGTTTTACTACTTGAGCCGCTTGCTTTCCTGGATCAGACACAGGGAGAATCAAAATGTGATTCTTAAGCACCGTCCCCTGGTGTCTCCTCCAGCTAAGTAATCACAGTCCTTTCATCAAACACATGATGTTTTACTACTTGAGCCGCTTGCTTTCCTGGATCAGATACGGGGAGAATCGAAATACAATTCTTAAGCACCGTCCCCTGGTGTCTCCTCCAGCTAAGTAATCACAGTCCTTTCATCAAACACATGATGTTTTACTACTTGAGCCACTTGCTTTCCTGGATCAAACATGGGGAGAATCAAAATACAATTCTCAAGCACCGTCCCCTGGTGTCTCCTCCAGCTAAGTAATGACAATCCTTTCATCAAACACATGATGTTTTACTACTTGAGCCACTTGCTTTCCTGGATCAGACACAGGGAGAATCAAAATACAATTCTTAAGCACCATCCCCTGGTGTCTCCTCCAGCTAAGTAATCAGTCCTTTCATCAAACACATGATGTTTTACTACTTGAGCCGCTTGCTTTCCTGGATCAGACACGGGGAGAATCGAAATGTGATTCTTACGCACCGTCCCCTGGTGTCTCCTACAGCTAAGTAATCACAGTCCTTTCATCAAACACATGATGTTTTACTACTTGAGCCGCTTGCTTTCCTGGATCAGACACGGGGAGAATCGAAATATGATTCTTACGCACCGTCCCCTGGTGTCTCCTCCAGCTAAGTAATCACAGTCCTTTCATCAAACACATGATGCTTTACTACTTGAGCCGCTTGCTTTCCTGGATCAGACACGGGGAGAATCGAAATGCGATTCTTAAGCACCGTCCCCTGGTGTCTCCTCCAGCTAAGTAATCACAGTCCTTTCATCAAACACATGATGTTTTACTACTTGAGCCGCTTTCTTTCCTGGATCAGACACAGGGAGAATCAAAATACAATTCTTAAGCATCGTCCCCTGGTGTCTCCTCCAGCTAAGTAATCACAGTCCTTTCATCAAACACATGATGTTTTACTACTTGAGCCGCTTGCTTTCCTGGATCAGACACAGGGAGAATCGAAATGCGATTCTTAAGCACCGTCCCCTGGTGTCTCCTCCAGCTAAGTAATCACAGTCCTATCATCAAACACATGATGTTTTAGTACTTGAGCCGCTTGCTTTCCTGGATCAGACACAGGGAGAATCAAAATGTGATTCTTAAGCACCGTCCCCTGGTGTCTCCTCCAGCTAAGTAATCACAGTCCTTTCATCAAACACATGATGTTTTACTACTTGAGCCGCTTGCTTTCCTGGATCAGATACGGGGAGAATCGAAATACAATTCTTAAGCACCGTCCCCTGGTGTCTCCTCCAGCTAAGTAATCACAGTCCTTTCATCAAACACATGATGTTTTATTACTTGAGCCACTTGCTTTCCTGGATCAAACACGGGGAGAATCAAAATACAATTCTTAAGCACCGTCCCCTGGTGTCTCCTCCAGCAAAGTAATGACAATCCTTTCATCAAACACATGATGTTTTACTACTTGAGCCACTTGCTTTCCTGGATCAGACACAGGGAGAATCAAAATACAATTCTTAAGCACCATCCCCTGGTGTCTCCTCCAGCTAAGTAATCACAGTCCTTTCATCAAACACATGATGTTTTACTACTTGAGCCGCTTGCTTTCCTGGATCAGACACGGGGAGAATCGAAATGTGATTCTTACGCACCGTCCCCTGGTGTCTCCTCCAGCTAAGTAATCACAGTCCTTTCATCAAACACATGATGTTTTACTACTTGAGCCGCTTGCTTTCCTGGATCAGACACGGGGAGAATCGAAATGCGATTCTTAAGCACCGTCCCCTGGTGTCTCCTCCAGCTAAGTAATCACAGTCCTTTCATCAAACACATGATGTTTTACTACTTGAGCCGCTTGCTTTCCTGGATCAGACACGGGGAGAATCGAAATGCGATTCTTAAGCACCGTCCCCTGGTGTCTCCTCCAGCTAAGTAATCACAGTCCTTTCATCAAACACATGATGTTTTACTACTTGAGCCGCTTGCTTTCCTGGATCAGATACGGGGAGAATCGAAATACAATTCTTAAGCACCGTCCCCTGGTGTCTCCTCCAGCTAAGTAATCACAGTCCTTTCATCAAACACATGATGTTTTACTACTTGAGCCACTTGCTTTCCTGGATCAAGCACGGGGAGAATCAAAATACAATTCTTAAGCACCGTCCCCTGGTGTCTCCTCCAGCTAAGTAATGACAATCCTTTCATCAAACACATGATGTTTTACTACTTGAGCCGCTTGCTTTCCTGGATCAGACACAGGGAGAATCGAAATGTGATTCTTAAGCATCGTCCCCTGGTGTCTCCTCCAGCTAAGTAATCACAGTCCTTTCATCAAACACATGATGTTTTACTACTTGAGCCGCTTGCTTTCCTGGATCAGACACAGGGAGAATCAAAATACAATTCTTAAGCATCGTCCCCTGGTGTCTCCTCCAGCTAAGTAATCACAGTCCTTTCATCAAACACATGATGTTTTACTACTTGAGCCACTTGCTTTCCTGGATCAGACACGGGGAGAATCAAAATACAATTCTTAAGCACCGTCCCCTGGTGTCTCCTCCAGCTAAGTAATCACAGTCCTTTCATCAAACACATGATGTTTTACTACTTGAGCCGCTTGCTTTCCTGGATCAGACACAGGGAGAATCGAAATGCGATTCTTAAGCACCGTCCCCTGGTGTCTCCTCCAGCTAAGTAATCACAGTCCTTTCATCAAACACATGATGTTTTACTACTTGAGCCGCTTGCTTTCCTGGATCAGACACAAGGAGAATCAAAATACAATTCTTAAGCATCGTCCCCTGGTGTCTCCTCCAGCTAAGTAATCACAGTCCTTTCATCAAACACATGATGTTTTACTACTTGAGCCACTTGCTTTCCTGGATCAGATACGGGGAGAATCGAAATACAATTCTTAAGCACCGTCCCCTGGTGTCTCCTCCAGCTAAGTAATCACAGTCCTTTCATCAAACACATGATGTTTTACTACTTGAGCCACTTGCTTTCCTGGATCAAACACGGGGAGAATCAAAATACAATTCTTAAGCACCGTCCCCTGGTGTCTCCTCCAGCTAAGTAATGACAATCCTTTCATCAAACACATGATGTTTTACTACTTGAGCCGCTTGCTTTCCTGGATCAGACACAGGGAGAATCGAAATGTGATTCTTAAGCATCGTCCCCTGGTGTCTCCTCCAACTAAGTAATCACAGTCCTTTCATCAAACACATGATGTTTTCCTATTTCAGCCGCTTGCTTTCCTGGATCAGACACAGGGAGAATCAAAATACAATTCTTAAGCATCGTCCCCTGGTGTCTCCTCCAGCTAAGTAATGACAATCCTTTCATCAAACACATGATGTTTTACTACTTGAGCCACTTGCTTTCCTGGATCAGACACGGGGAGAATCGAAATGCGATTCTTAAGCACCGTCCCCTGGTGTCTCCTCCAGCTAAGTAATCACAGTCCTTTCATCAAACACATGATGTTTTACTACTTGAGCCGCTTGCTTTCCTGGATCAGACACGGGGAGAATCGAAATGCGATTCTTAAGCACCGTCCCCTGGTGTCTCCTCCAGCTAAGTAATCACAGTCCTTTCATCAAACACATGATGTTTTACTACTTGAGCCGCTTGCTTTCCTGGATCAGATACGGGGAGAATCGAAATACAATTCTTAAGCACCGTCCCCTGGTGTCTCCTCCAGCTAAGTAATCACAGTCCTTTCATCAAACACATGATGTTTTACTACTTGAGCCAATTGCTTTCCACGATCAAACACGGGGAGAATCAAAATACAATTCTTAAGCACCGTCCCCTGGTGTCTCCTCCAGCTAAGTAATGACAATCCTTTCATCAAACACATGATGTTTTACTACTTGAGCCGCTTGCTTTCCTGGATCAGACACAGGGAGAATCGAAATGTGATTCTTAAGCATCGTCCCCTGGTGTCTCCTCCAGCTAAGTAATCACAGTCCTTTCATCAAACACATGATGTTTTACTACTTGAGCCGCTTGCTTTCCTGGATCAGACACAGGGAGAATCAAAATACAATTCTTAAGCATCGTCCCCTGGTGTCTCCTCCAGCTAAGTAATCACAGTCCTTTCATCAAACACATGATGTTTTACTACTTGAGCCACTTGCTTTCCTGGATCAGACACGGGGAGAATCAAAATACAATTCTTAAGCACCGTCCCCTGGTGTCTCCTCCAGCTAAGTAATCACAGTCCTTTCATCAAACACATGATGTTTTACTACTTGAGCCGCTTGCTTTCCTGGATCAGACACAGTGAGAATCGAAATGCGATTCTTAAGCACCGTCCCCTGGTGTCTCCTCCAGCTAAGTAATCACAGTCCTTTCATCAAACACATGATGTTTTACTACTTGAGCCGCTTGCCTTCCTGGATCAGACACAGGGAGAATCAAAATACAATTCTTAAGCATCGTCCCCTGGTGTCTCCTCCAGCTAAGTAATCACAGTCCTTTCATCAAACACATGATGTTTTACTACTTGAGCCACTTGCTTTCCTGGATCAGATACGGGGAGAATCGAAATGCGATTCTTAAGCACCGTCCCCTGGTGTCTCCTCCAGCTAAGTAATCACAGTCCTTTCATCAAACACATGATGTTTTACTACTTGAGCCACTTGCTTTCCTGGATCAAACATGGGGAGAATCAAAATACAATTCTTAAGCACCGTCCCCTGGTGTCTCCTCCAGCTAAGTAATGACAATCCTTTCATCAAACACATGATGTTTTACTACTTGAGCCGCTTGCTTTCCTGGATCAGACACAGGGAGAATCGAAATGTGATTCTTAAGCATCGTCCCCTGGTGTCTCCTCCAGCTAAGTAATCACAGTCCTTTCATCAAACACATGATGTTTTACTACTTGAGCCACTTGCTTTCCTGGATCAGACACGGGGAGAATCAAAATACAATTCTTAAGCACCGTCCCCTGGTGTCTCCTCCAGCTAAGTAATCACAGTCCTTTCATCAAACACATGATGTTTTACTACTTGAGCCGCTTGCTTTCCTGGATCAGACACAGGGAGAATCGAAATGCGATTCTTAAGCACCGTCCCCTGGTGTCTCCTCCAGCTAAGTAATCACAGTCCTTTCATCAAACACATGATGTTATTACTACTTGAGCCGCTTGCTTTCCTGGATCAGACACAGGGAGAATCAAAATACAATTCTTAAGCATCGTCCCCTGGTGTCTCCTCCAGCTAAGTAATCACAGTCCTTTCATCAAACACATGATGTTTTACTACTTGAGCCGCTTGCTTTCCTGGATCAGACACAGGGAGAATCGAAATGCGATTCTTAAGCACCGTCCCCTGGTGTCTCCTCCAGCTAAGTAATCACAGTCCTTTCATCAAACACATGATGTTTTACTACTTGAGCCGCTTGCTTTCCTGGATCAGATACGGGGAGAATCGAAATACAATTCTTAAGCACCGTCCCCTGGTGTCTCCTCCAGCTAAGTAATCACAGTCCTTTCATCAAACACATGATGTTTTACTACTTGAGCCACTTGCTTTCCTGGATCAGATACGGGGAGAATCGAAATGCGATTCTTAAGCACCGTCCCCTGGTGTCTCCTCCAGCTAAGTAATCACAGTCCTTTCATCAAACACATGATGTTTTACTACTTGAGCCACTTGCTTTCCTGGATCAAACATGGGGAGAATCAAAATACAATTCTTAAGCACCGTCCCCTGGTGTCTCCTCCAGCTAAGTAATGACAATCCTTTCATCAAACACATGATGTTTTACTACTTGAGCCGCTTGCTTTCCTGGATCAGACACAGGGAGAATCGAAATGTGATTCTTAAGCATCGTCCCCTGGTGTCTCCTCCAGCTAAGTAATCACAGTCCTTTCATCAAACACATGATGTTTTACTACTTGAGCCACTTGCTTTCCTGGATCAGACACGGGGAGAATCAAAATACAATTCTTAAGCACCGTCCCCTGGTGTCTCCTCCAGCTAAGTAATCACAGTCCTTTCATCAAACACATGATGTTTTACTACTTGAGCCGCTTGCTTTCCTGGATCAGACACAGGGAGAATCGAAATGCGATTCTTAAGCACCGTCCCCTGGTGTCTCCTCCAGCTAAGTAATCACAGTCCTTTCATCAAACACATGATGTTATTACTACTTGAGCCGCTTGCTTTCCTGGATCAGACACAGGGAGAATCAAAATACAATTCTTAAGCATCGTCCCCTGGTGTCTCCTCCAGCTAAGTAATCACAGTCCTTTCATCAAACACATGATGTTTTACTACTTGAGCCGCTTGCTTTCCTGGATCAGACACAGGGAGAATCGAAATGCGATTCTTAAGCACCGTCCCCTGGTGTCTCCTCCAGCTAAGTAATCACAGTCCTTTCATCAAACACATGATGTTTTACTACTTGAGCCGCTTGCTTTCCTGGATCAGATACGGGGAGAATCGAAATACAATTCTTAAGCACCGTCCCCTGGTGTCTCCTCCAGCTAAGTAATCACAGTCCTTTCATCAAACACATGATGTTTTACTACTTGAGCCACTTGCTTTCCTGGATCAAACATGGGGAGAATCAAAATACAATTCTTAAGCACCGTCCCCTGGTGTCTCCTCCAGCTAAGTAATCACAGTCCTTTCATCAAACACATGATGTTTTACTACTTGAGCCACTTGCTTTCCTGGATCAAACACGGGGAGAATCAAAATACAATTCTTAAGCACCGTCCCCTGGTGTCTCCTCCAGCTAAGTAATGACAATCCTTTCATCAAACACATGATGTTTTACTACTTGAGCCACTTGCTTTCCTGGATCAGACACAGGGAGAATCGAAATGCGATTCTTAAGCACCGTCCCCTGGTGTCTCCTCCAGCTAAGTAATCACAGTCCTTTCATCAAACACATGATGTTTTACTACTTGAGCCGCTTGCTTTCCTGGATCAGACACGGGGAGAATCGAAATGCGATTCTTAAGCACCGTCCCCTGGTGTCTCCTCCAGCTAAGTAATCACAATCCTTTCATCAAACACATGATGTTTTACTACTTGAGCCGCTTGCTTTCCTGGATCAGATACGGGGAGAATCGAAATACAATTCTTAAGCACCGTCCCCTGGTGTCTCCTCCAGCTAAGTAATCACAGTCCTTTCATCAAACACATGATGTTTTACTACTTGAGCCAATTGCTTTCCTGGATCAAACACGGGGAGAATCAAAATACAATTCTTAAGCACCGTCCCCTGGTGTCTCCTCCAGCTAAGTAATGACAATCCTTTCATCAAACACATGATGTTTTACTACTTGAGCCGCTTGCTTTCCTGGATCAGACACAGGGAGAATCGAAATGTGATTCTTAAGCATCGTCCCCTGGTGTCTCCTCAAGCTAAGTAATCACAGTCCTTTCATCAAACACATGATGTTTTACTACTTGAGCCGCTTGCTTTCCTGGATCAGACACAGGGAGAATCAAAATACAATTCTTAAGCATCGTCCCCTGGTGTCTCCTCCAGCTAAGTAATCACAGTCCTTTCATCAAACACATGATGTTTTACTACTTGAGCCACTTGCTTTCCTGGATCAGACACGGGGAGAATCAAAATACAATTCTTAAGCACCGTCCCCTGGTGTCTCCTCCAGCTAAGTAATCACAGTCCTTTCATCAAACACATGATGTTTTACTACTTGAGCCGCTTGCTTTCCTGGATCAGACACAGGGAGAATCGAAATGCGATTCTTAAGCACCGTCCCCTGGTGTCTCCTCCAGCTAATTAATCACAGTCCTTTCATCAAACACATGATGTTTTACTACTTGAGCCGCTTGCTTTCCTGGATCAGACACAGGGAGAATCAAAATACAATTCTTAAGCATCGTCCCCTGGTGTCTCCTCCAGCTAAGTAATCACAGTCCTTTCATCAAACACATGATGTTTTACTACTTGAGCCACTTGCTTTCCTGGATCAGATACGGGGAGAATCGAAATGCGATTCTTAAGCACCGTCCCCTGGTGTCTCCTCCAGCTAAGTAATCACAGTCCTTTCATCAAACACATGATGTTTTACTACTTGAGCCACTTGCTTTCCTGGATCAAACATGGGGAGAATCAAAATACAATTCTTAAGCACCGTCCCCTGGTGTCTCCTCCAGCTAAGTAATGACAATCCTTTCATCAAACACATGATGTTTTACTACTTGAGCCGCTTGCTTTCCTGGATCAGACACAGGGAGAATCGAAATGTGATTCTTAAGCATCGTCCCCTGGTGTCTCCTCCAGCTAAGTAATCACAGTCCTTTCATCAAACACATGATGTTTTACTACTTGAGCCACTTGCTTTCCTGGATCAGACACGGGGAGAATCAAAATACAATTCTTAAGCACCGTCCCCTGGTGTCTCCTCCAGCTAAGTAATCACAGTCCTTTCATCAAACACATGATGTTTTACTACTTGAGCCGCTTGCTTTCCTGGATCAGACACAGGGAGAATCGAAATGCGATTCTTAAGCACCGTCCCCTGGTGTCTCCTCCAGCTAAGTAATCACAGTCCTTTCATCAAACACATGATGTTATTACTACTTGAGCCGCTTGCTTTCCTGGATCAGACACAGGGAGAATCAAAATACAATTCTTAAGCATCGTCCCCTGGTGTCTCCTCCAGCTAAGTAATCACAGTCCTTTCATCAAACACATGATGTTTTACTACTTGAGCCGCTTGCTTTCCTGGATCAGACACAGGGAGAATCGAAATGCGATTCTTAAGCACCGTCCCCTGGTGTCTCCTCCAGCTAAGTAATCACAGTCCTTTCATCAAACACATGATGTTTTACTACTTGAGCCGCTTGCTTTCCTGGATCAGATACGGGGAGAATCGAAATACAATTCTTAAGCACCGTCCCCTGGTGTCTCCTCCAGCTAAGTAATCACAGTCCTTTCATCAAACACATGATGTTTTACTACTTGAGCCACTTGCTTTCCTGGATCAAACATGGTGAGAATCAAAATACAATTCTTAAGCACCGTCCCCTGGTGTCTCCTCCAGCTAAGTAATCACAGTCCTTTCATCAAACACATGATGTTTTACTACTTGAGCCGCTTGCTTTCCTGGATCAGACACAGGGAGAATCGAAATGCGATTCTTAAGCACCGTCCCCTGGTGTCTCCTCCAGCTAAGTAATCACAGTCCTTTCATCAAACACATGATGTTTTACTACTTGAGCCGCTTGCTTTCCTGGATCAGACACAGGGAGAATCAAAATACAATTCTTAAGCATCGTCCCCTGGTGTCTCCTCCAGCTAAGTAATCACAGTCCTTTCATCAAACACATGATGTTTTACTACTTGAGCCGCTTGCTTTCCTGGATCAGACACAGGGAGAATCGAAATGCGATTCTTAAGCACCGTCCCCTGGTGTCTCCTCCAGCTAAGTAATCACAGTCCTTTCATCAAACACATGATGTTTTACTACTTGAGCCACTTGCTTTCCTGGATCAAATATGGGGAGAATCAAAATACAATTCTTAAGCACCGTCCCCTGGTGTCTCCTCCAGCTAAGTAATGACAATCCTTTCATCAAACACATGATGTTTTACTACTTGAGCCGCTTGCTTTCCTGGATCAGACACAGGGAGAATCGAAATGTGATTCTTAAGCATCGTCCCCTGGTGTCTCCTCCAGCTAAGTAATCACAGTCCTTTCATCAAACACATGATGTTTTACTATTTGAGCCGCTTGCTTTCCTGGATCAGACACAGGGAGAATCAAAATACAATTCTTAAGCATCGTCCCCTGGTGTCTCCTCCAGCTAAGTAATCACAGTCCTTTCATCAAACACATGATGTTTTACTACTTGAGCCACTTGCTTTCCTGGATCAGACACGGGGAGAATCAAAATACAATTCTTAAGCACCGTCCCCTGGTGTCTCCTCCAGCTAAGTAATCACAGTCCTTTCATCAAACACATGATGTTTTACTACTTGAGCCGCTTGCTTTCCTGGATCAGACACAGGGAGAATCGAAATGCGATTCTTAAGCACCGTCCCCTGGTGTCTCCTCCAGCTAAGTAATCACAGTCCTTTCATCAAACACATGATGTTTTACTACTTGAGCCGCTTGCTTTCCTGGATCAGACACAGGGAGAATCCAAATACAATTCTTAAGCATCGTCCCCTGGTGTCTCCTCCAGCTAAGTAATCACAGTCCTTTCATCAAACACATGATGTTTTACTACTTGAGCCGCTTGCTTTCCTGGATCAGACACAGGGAGAATCGAAATGCGATTCTTAAGCACCGTCCCCTGGTGTCTCCTCCAGCTAAGTAATCACAGTCCTTTCATCAAACACATGATGTTTTACTACTTGAGCCGCTTGCTTTCTTGGATCAGATACGGGGAGAATCGAAATACAATTCTTAAGCACCGTCCCCTGGTGTCTCCTCCAGCTAAGTAATCACAGTCCTTTCATCAAACACATGATGTTTTACTACTTGAGCCACTTGCTTTCCTGGATCAAACATGGGGAGAATCAAAATACAATTCTTAAGCACCGTCCCCTGGTGTCTCCTCCAGCTAAGTAATGACAATCCTTTCATCAAACACATGATGTTTTACTACTTGAGCCGCTTGCTTTCCTGGATCAGACACAGGGAGAATCGAAATGTGATTCTTAAGCATCGTCCCCTGGTGTCTCCTCCAGCTAAGTAATCACAGTCCTTTCATCAAACACATGATGTTTTACTATTTGAGCCGCTTGCTTTCCTGGATCAGACACAGGGAGAATCAAAATACAATTCTTAAGCATCGTCCCCTGGTGTCTCCTCCAGCTAAGTAATCACAGTCCTTTCATCAAACACATGATGTTTTACTACTTGAGCCACTTGCTTTCCTGGATCAGACACAGGGAGAATCAAAATACAATTCTTAAGCACCGTCCCCTGGTGTCTCCTCCAGCTAAGTAATCACAGTCCTTTCATCAAACACATGATGTTTTACTACTTGAGCCGCTTGCTTTCCTGGATCAGACACAGGGAGAATCGAAATGCGATTCTTAAGCACCGTCCCCTGGTGTCTCCTCCAGCTAAGTAATCACAGTCCTTTCATCAAACACATGATGTTTTACTACTTGAGCCGCTTGCTTTCCTGGATCAGACACAGGGAGAATCAAAATACAATTCTTAAGCATCGTCCCCTGGTGTCTCCTCCAGCTAAGTAATCACAGTCCTTTCATCAAACACATGATGTTTTACTACTTGAGCCGCTTGCTTTCCTGGATCAGACACAGGGAGAATCAAAATACAATTCTTAAGCATCGTCCCCTGGTGTCTCCTCCAGCTAAGTAATCACAGTCCTTTCATCAAACACATGATGTTTTACTACTTGAGCCACTTGCTTTCCTGGATCAGATACGGGGAGAATCGAAATGCGATTCTTAAGCACCGTCCCCTGGTGTCTCCTCCAGCTAAGTAATCACAGTCCTTTCATCAAACACATGATGTTTTACTACTTGAGCCACTTGCTTTCCTGGATCAAACATGGGGAGAATCAAAATACAATTCTTAAGCACCGTCCCCTGGTGTCTCCTCCAGCTAAGTAATGACAATCCTTTCATCAAACACATGATGTTTTACTACTTGAGCCGCTTGCTTTCCTGGACCAGACACAGGGAGAATCGAAATGTGATTCTTAAGCATCGTCCCCTGGTGTCTCCTCCAGCTAAGTAATCACAGTCCTTTCATCAAACACATGATGTTTTACTATTTGAGCCGCTTGCTTTCCTGGATCAGACACAGGGAGAATCAAAATACAATTCTTAAGCATCGTCCCCTGGTGTCTCCTCCAGCTAAGTAATCACAGTCCTTTCATCAAACACATGATGTTTTACTACTTGAGCCACTTGCTTTCCTGGATCAGACACGGGGAGAATCAAAATACAATTCTTAAGCACCGTCCCCTGGTGTCTCCTCCAGCTAAGTAATCACAGTCCTTTCATCAAACACATGATGTTTTACTACTTGAGCCGCTTGCTTTCCTGGATCAGACACAGGGAGAATCGAAATGCGATTCTTAAGCACCGTCCCCTGGTGTCTCCTCCAGCTAAGTAATCACAGTCCTTTCATCAAACACATGATGTTTTACTACTTGAGCCGCTTGCTTTCCTGGATCAGACACAGGGAGAATCAAAATACAATTCTTAAGCATCGTCCCCTGGTGTCTCCTCCAGCTAAGTAATCACAGTCCTTTCATCAAACACATGATGTTTTACTACTTGAGCCGCTTGCTTTCCTGGATCAGACACAGGGAGAATCGAAATGCGATTCTTAAGCACCGTCCCCTGGTGTCTCCTCCAGCTAAGTAATCACAGTCCTTTCATCAAACACATGATGTTTTACTATTTGAGCCGCTTGCTTTCCTGGATCAGACACAGGGAGAATCAAAATACAATTCTTAAGCATCGTCCCCTGGTGTCTCCTCCAGCTAAGTAATCACAGTCCTTTCATCAAACACATGATGTTTTACTACTTGAGCCACTTGCTTTCCTGGATCAGACACGGGGAGAATCAAAATACAATTCTTAAGCACCGTCCCCTGGTGTCTCCTCCAGCTAAGTAATCACAGTCCTTTCATCAAACACATGATGTTTTACTACTTGAGCCGCTTGCTTTCCTGGATCAGACACAGGGAGAATCGAAATGCGATTCTTAAGCACCGTCCCCTGGTGTCTCCTCCAGCTAAGTAATCACAGTCCTTTCATCAAACACATGATGTTTTACTACTTGAGCCGCTTGCTTTCCTGGATCAGACACAGGGAGAATCAAAATACAATTCTTAAGCATCGTCCCCTGGTGTCTCCTCCAGCTAAGTAATCACAGTCCTTTCATCAAACACATGATGTTTTACTACTTGAGCCGCTTGCTTTCCTGGATCAGACACAGGGAGAATCGAAATGCGATTCTTAAGCACCGTCCCCTGGTGTCTCCTCCAGCTAAGTAATCACAGTCCTTTCATCAAACACATGATGTTTTACTACTTGAGCCGCTTGCTTTCCTGGATCAGACACAGGGAGAATCGAAATGCGATTCTTAAGCACCGTCCCCTGGTGTCTCCTCCAGCTAAGTAATCACAGTCCTTTCATCAAACACATGATGTTTTACTACTTGAGCCGCTTGCTTTCCTGGATCAGACACGGGGAGAATCGAAATGTGATTCTTACGCACCGTCCCCTGGTGTCTCCTCCAGCTAAGTAATCACAGTCCTTTCATCAAACACATGATGTTTTACTACTTGAGCCGCTTGCTTTCCTGGATCAGACACGGGGAGAATCGAAATGCGATTCTTAAGCATCGTCCCCTGGTGTCTCCTCCAGCTAAGTAATCACAGTCCTTTCATCAAACACATGATGTTTTACTACTTGAGCCGCTTGCTTTCCTGGATCAGATACGGGGAGAATCGAAATACAATTCTTAAGCACCGTCCCCTGGTGTCTCCTCCAGCTAAGTAATCACAGTCCTTTCATCAAACACATGATGTTTTACTACTTGAGCCACTTGCTTTCCTGGATCAAACACGGGGAGAATCAATATACAATTCTTAAGCACCGTCCCCTGGTGTCTCCTCCAGCTAAGTAATGACAATCCTTTCATCAAACACATGATGTTTTACTACTTGAGCCACTTGCTTTCCTGGATCAGACACAGGGAGAATCAAAATACAATTCTTAAGCACCATCCCCTGGTGTCTCCTCCAGCTAAGTAATCACAGTCCTTTCATCAAACACATGATGTTTTACTACTTGAGCCACTTGCTTTCCTGGATCAGACACGGGGAGAATCGAAATGTGATTCTTACGCACCGTCCCCTGGTGTCTCCTCCAGCTAAGTAATCACAGTCCTTTCATCAAACACATGATGTTTTACTACTTGAGCCGCTTGCTTTCCTGGATCAGACACGGGGAGAATCGAAATGCGATTCTTAAGCACCGTCCCCTGGTGTCTCCTCCAGCTAAGTAATCACAGTCCTTTCATCAAACACATGATGTTTTACTACTTGAGCCGCTTGCTTTCCTGGATCAGATACGGGGAGAATCGAAATACAATTCTTAAGCACCGTCCCCTGGTGTCTCCTCCAGCTAAGTAATCACAGTCCTTTCATCAAACACATGATGTTTTACTACTTGAGCCACTTGCTTTCCTGGATCAAACACGGGGAGAATCAAAATACAATTCTTAAGCATCGTCCCCTGGTGTCTTCTCCAGCTAAGTAATGACAATCCTTTCATCAAACACATGATGTTTTACTACTTGAGCCGCTTGCTTTCCTGGATCAGACACAGGGAGAATCAAAATACAATTCTTAAGCACCATCCCCTGGTGTCTCCTCCAGCTAAGTAATCACAGTCCTTTCATCAAACACATGATGTTTTACTACTTGAGCCACTTACTTTCCTGGATCAGACACAGGGAGAATCAAAATACAATTCTTAAGCACCGTCCCCTGGTGTCTTCTCCAGCTAAGTAATCACAGTCCTCTCATCAAACACATGATGTTTTACTACTTGAGCCGCTTGCTTTCCTGGATCAGACACAGGGAGAATCAAAATACAATTCTTAAGCACTGTCCCCTGGTGTCTCCTCCAGCTAAGTAATCACAGTCCTTTCATCAAACACATGCTGTTTTACTACTTGAGCTGCTTGCTTTCCTGGATCAGACACAGGGAGAATCGAAATGCGATTCTTAAGCACCGTCCTCTGGTGTCTCCTCCAGCTAAGTAATCACAGTCCTTTCATCAAACACATGATGTTTTACTACTTGAGCCGCTTGCTTTCCTGGATCAGATACGGGGAGAATCGAAATGCGATTCTTAAGCACTGTCCCCTGGTGTCTCCTCCAGCTAAGTAATCACAGTCCTTTCATCAAACACATGATGTTTTACTACTTGAGCCGCTTGCTTTCCTGGATCAGACACGGGGAGAATCGAAATGCGATTCTTAAGCACCGTCCCCTGGTGTCTCCTCCAGCTAAGTAATCACAGTCCTTTCATCAAACACATGATGTTTTACTACTTGAGCCGCTTGCTTTCCTGGATCAGACATGGGGAGTATCGAAATGCGATTCTTAAGCACCATCCCCTGGTGTCTCCTCCAGCTAAGTAATCACAGTCCTTTCATCAAACACATGATGTTTTACTACTTGAGCCGCTTGCTTTCCTGGATCAGACACGGGGAGAATCGAAATGCGATTCTTAAGCACCGTCCCCTGGTGTCTCCTCCAGCTAAGTAATCACAGTCCTTTCATCAAACACATGATGTTTTACTACTTGAGCCGCTTGCTTTCCTGGATCAGATACGGGGAGAATCGAAATACAATTCTTAAGCACCGTCCCCTGGTGTCTCCTCCAGCTAAGTAATCACAGTCCTTTCATCAAACACATGATGTTTTACTACTTGAGCCAATTGCTTTCCTGGATCAAACACGGGGAGAATCAAAATACAATTCTTAAGCACCGTCCCCTGATGTCTCCTCCAGCTAAGTAATGACAATCCTTTCATCAAACACATGATGTTTTACTACTTGAGCCGCTTGCTTTCCTGGATCAGACACAGGGAGAATCGAAATGTGATTCTTAAGCATCGTCCCCTGGTGTCTCCTCCAGCTAAGTAATCACAGTCCTTTCATCAAACACATGATGTTTTACTACTTGAGCCGCTTGCTTTCCTGGATCAGACACAGGGAGAATCAAAATACAATTCTTAAGCATCGTCCCCTGGTGTCTCCTCCAGCTAAGTAATCACAGTCCTTTCATCAAACACATGATGTTTTACTACTTGAGCCACTTGCTTTCCTGGATCAGACACGGGGAGAATCAAAATACAATTCTTAAGCACCGTCCCCTGGTGTCTCCTCCAGCTAAGTAATCACAGTCCTTTCATCAAACACATGATGTTTTACTACTTGAGCCGCTTGCTTTCCTGGATCAGACACAGGGAGAATCGAAATGCGATTCTTAAGCACCGTCCCCTGGTGTCTCCTCCAGCTAAGTAATCACAGTCCTTTCATCAAACACATGATGTTTTACTACTTGAGCCGCTTGCTTTCCTGGATCAGACACAGGGAGAATCAAAATACAATTCTTAAGCATCGTCCCCTGGTGTCTCCTCCAGCTAAGTAATCACAGTCCTTTCATCAAACACATGATGTTTTACTACTTGAGCCACTTGCTTTCCTGGATCAGATACGGGGAGAATCGAAATGCGATTCTTAAGCACCGTCCCCTGGTGTCTCCTCCAGCTAAGTAATCACAGTCCTTTCATCAAACACATGATGTTTTACTACTTGAGCCACTTGCTTTCCTGGATCAAACATGGGGAGAATCAAAATACAATTCTTAAGCACCGTCCCCTGGTGTCTCCTCCAGCTAAGTAATGACAATCCTTTCATCAAACACATGATGTTTTACTACTTGAGCCGCTTGCTTTCCTGGATCAGACACAGGGAGAATCGAAATGTGATTCTTAAGCATCGTCCCCTGGTGTCTCCTCCAGCTAAGTAATCACAGTCCTTTCATCAAACACATGATGTTTTACTATTTGAGCCGCTTGCTTTCCTGGATCAGACACAGGGAGAATCAAAATACAATTCTTAAGCATCGTCCCCTGGTGTCTCCTCCAGCTAAGTAATCACAGTCCTTTCATCAAACACATGATGTTTTACTACTTGAGCCACTTGCTTTCCTGGATCAGACACGGGGAGAATCAAAATACAATTCTTAAGCACCGTCCCCTGGTGTCTCCTCCAGCTAAGTAATCACAGTCCTTTCATCAAACACATGATGTTTTACTACTTGAGCCGCTTGCTTTCCTGGATCAGACACAGGGAGAATCGAAATGCGATTCTTAAGCACCGTCCCCTGGTGTCTCCTCCAGCTAAGTAATCACAGTCCTTTCATCAAACACATGATGTTTTACTACTTGAGCCGCTTGCTTTCCTGGATCAGACACAGGGAGAATCAAAATACAATTCTTAAGCATCGTCCCCTGGTGTCTCCTCCAGCTAAGTAATCACAGTCCTTTCATCAAACACATGATGTTTTACTACTTGAGCCGCTTGCTTTCCTGGATCAGACACAGGGAGAATCGAAATGCGATTCTTAAGCACCGTCCCCTGGTGTCTCCTCCAGCTAAGTAATCACAGTCCTTTCATCAAACACATGATGTTTTACTACTTGAGCCGCTTGCTTTCCTGGATCAGATACGGGGAGAATCGAAATACAATTCTTAAGCACCGTCCCCTGGTGTCTCCTCCAGCTAAGTAATCACAGTCCTTTCATCAAACACATGATGTTTTACTACTTGAGCCACTTGCTTTCCTGGATCAAACATGGGGAGAATCAAAATACAATTCTTAAGCACCGTCCCCTGGTGTCTCCTCCAGCTAAGTAATGACAATCCTTTCATCAAACACATGATGTTTTACTACTTGAGCCGCTTGCTTTCCTGGATCAGACACAGGGAGAATCGAAATGTGATTCTTAAGCATCGTCCCCTGGTGTCTCCTCCAGCTAAGTAATCACAGTCCTTTCATCAAACACATGATGTTTTACTATTTGAGCCGCTTGCTTTCCTGGATCAGACACAGGGAGAATCAAAATACAATTCTTAAGCATCGTCCCCTGGTGTCTCCTCCAGCTAAGTAATCACAGTCCTTTCATCAAACACATGATGTTTTACTACTTGAGCCACTTGCTTTCCTGGATCAGACACGGGGAGAATCAAAATACAATTCTTAAGCACCGTCCCCTGGTGTCTCCTCCAGCTAAGTAATCACAGTCCTTTCATCAAACACATGATGTTTTACTACTTGAGCCGCTTGCTTTCCTGGATCAGACACAGGGAGAATCGAAATGCGATTCTTAAGCACCGTCCCCTGGTGTCTCCTCCAGCTAAGTAATCACAGTCCTTTCATCAAACACATGATGTTTTACTACTTGAGCCGCTTGCTTTCCTGGATCAGACACAGGGAGAATCAAAATACAATTCTTAAGCATCGTCCCCTGGTGTCTCCTCCAGCTAAGTAATCACAGTCCTTTCATCAAACACATGATGTTTTACTACTTGAGCCGCTTGCTTTCCTGGATCAGACACAGGGAGAATCGAAATGCGATTCTTAAGCACCGTCCCCTGGTGTCTCCTCCAGCTAAGTAATCACAGTCCTTTCATCAAACACATGATGTTTTACTACTTGAGCCGCTTGCTTTCCTGGATCAGACACAGGGAGAATCGAAATGCGATTCTTAAGCACCGTCCCCTGGTGTCTCCTCCAGCTAAGTAATCACAGTCCTTTCATCAAACACATGATGTTTTACTACTTGAGCCGCTTGCTTTCCTGGATCAGACACAGGGAGAATCAAAATACAATTCTTAAGCATCGTCCCCTGGTGTCTCCTCCAGCTAAGTAATCACAGTCCTTTCATCAAACACATGATGTTTTACTACTTGAGCCGCTTGCTTTCCTGGATCAGACACAGGGAGAATCGAAATGCGATTCTTAAGCACCGTCCCCTGGTGTCTCCTCCAGCTAAGTAATCACAGTCCTTTCATCAAACACATGATGTTTTACTACTTGAGCCGCTTGCTTTCCTGGATCAGATATGGGGAGAATCGAAATACAATTCTTAAGCACCGTCCCCTGGTGTCTCCTCCAGCTAAGTAATCACAGTCCTTTCATCAAACACATGATGTTTTACTACTTGAGCCACTTGCTTTCCTGGATCAAACATGGGGAGAATCAAAATACAATTCTTAAGCACCGTCCCCTGGTGTCTCCTCCAGCTAAGTAATGACAATCCTTTCATCAAACACATGATGTTTTACTACTTGAGCCGCTTGCTTTCCTGGATCAGACACAGGGAGAATCGAAATGTGATTCTTAAGCATCGTCCCCTGGTGTCTCCTCCAGCTAAGTAATCACAGTCCTTTCATCAAACACATGATGTTTTACTATTTGAGCCGCTTGCTTTCCTGGATCAGACACAGGGAGAATCAAAATACAATTCTTAAGCATCGTCCCCTGGTGTCTCCTCCAGCTAAGTAATCACAGTCCTTTCATCAAACACATGATGTTTTACTACTTGAGCCACTTGCTTTCCTGGATCAGACACGGGGAGAATCAAAATACAATTCTTAAGCACCGTCCCCTGGTGTCTCCTCCAGCTAAGTAATCACAGTCCTTTCATCAAACACATGATGTTTTACTACTTGAGCCGCTTGCTTTCCTGGATCAGACACAGGGAGATTCGAAATGCGATTCTTAAGCACCGTCCCCTGGTGTCTCCTCCAGCTAAGTAATCACAGTCCTTTCATCAAACACATGATGTTTTACTACTTGAGCCGCTTGCTTTCCTGGATCAGACACAGGGAGAATCAAAATACAATTCTTAAGCATCGTCCCCTGGTGTCTCCTCCAGCTAAGTAATCACAGTCCTTTCATCAAACACATGATGTTTTACTACTTGAGCCGCTTGCTTTCCTGGATCAGACACAGGGAGAATCGAAATGCGATTCTTAAGCACCGTCCCCTGGTGTCTCCTCCAGCTAAGTAATCACAGTCCTTTCATCAAACACATGATGTTTTACTACTTGAGCCGCTTGCTTTCCTGGATCAGACACAGGGAGAATCGAAATGCGATTCTTAAGCACCGTCCCCTGGTGTCTCCTCCAGCTAAGTAATCACAGTCCTTTCATCAAACACATGATGTTTTACTACTTGAGCCGCTTGCTTTCCTGGATCAGACACGGGGAGAATCGAAATGTGATTCTTACGCACCGTCCCCTGGTGTCTCCTCCAGCTAAGTAATCACAGTCCTTTCATCAAACACATGATGTTTTACTACTTGAGCCGCTTGCTTTCCTGGATCAGACACGGGGAGAATCGAAATGCGATTCTTAAGCACCGTCCCCTGGTGTCTCCTCCAGCTAAGTAATCACAGTCCTTTCATCAAACACATGATGTTTTACTACTTGAGCCGCTTGCTTTCCTGGATCAGACATGGGGAGTATCGAAATGCGATTCTTAAGCACCATCCCCTGGTGTCTCCTCCAGCTAAGTAATCACAGTCCTTTCATCAAACACATGATGTTTTACTACTTGAGCCGCTTGCTTTCCTGGATCAGACACGGGGAGAATCGAAATGCGATTCTTAAGCACCGTCCCCTGGTGTCTCCTCCAGCTAAGTAATCACAGTCCTTTCATCAAACACATGATGTTTTACTACTTGAGCCGCTTGCTTTCCTGGATCAGATACGGGGAGAATCGAAATACAATTCTTAAGCACTGTCCCCTGGTGTCTCCTCCAGCTAAGTAATCACAGTCCTTTCATCAAACACATGATGTTTTACTACTTGAGCCGCTTGCTTTCCTGGATCAGACACGGGGAGAATCGAAATGCGATTCTTAAGCACCGTCCCCTGGTGTCTCCTCCAGCTAAGTAATCACAGTCCTTTCATCAAACACATGATGTTTTACTACTTGAGCCGCTTGCTTTCCTGGATCAGACATGGGGAGTATCGAAATGCGATTCTTAAGCACCATCCCCTGGTGTCTCCTCCAGCTAAGTAATCACAGTCCTTTCATCAAACACATGATGTTTTACTACTTGAGCCGCTTGCTTTCCTGGATCAGACACGGGGAGAATCGAAATGCGATTCTTAAGCACCGTCCCCTGGTGTCTCCTCCAGCTAAGTAATCACAGTCCTTTCATCAAACACATGATGTTTTACTACTTGAGCCGCTTGCTTTCCTGGATCAGATACGGGGAGAATCGAAATACAATTCTTAAGCACCGTCCCCTGGTGTCTCCTCCAGCTAAGTAATCACAGTCCTTTCATCAAACACATGATGTTTTACTACTTGAGCCAATTGCTTTCCTGGATCAAACACGGGGAGAATCAAAATACAATTCTTAAGCACCGTCCCCTGATGTCTCCTCCAGCTAAGTAATGACAATCCTTTCATCAAACACATGATGTTTTACTACTTGAGCCGCTTGCTTTCCTGGATCAGACACAGGGAGAATCGAAATGTGATTCTTAAGCATCGTCCCCTGGTGTCTCCTCCAGCTAAGTAATCACAGTCCTTTCATCAAACACATGATGTTTTACTACTTGAGCCGCTTGCTTTCCTGGATCAGACACAGGGAGAATCAAAATACAATTCTTAAGCATCGTCCCCTGGTGTCTCCTCCAGCTAAGTAATCACAGTCCTTTCATCAAACACATGATGTTTTACTACTTGAGCCACTTGCTTTCCTGGATCAGACACGGGGAGAATCAAAATACAATTCTTAAGCACCGTCCCCTGGTGTCTCCTCCAGCTAAGTAATCACAGTCCTTTCATCAAACACATGATGTTTTACTACTTGAGCCGCTTGCTTTCCTGGATCAGACACAGGGAGAATCGAAATGCGATTCTTAAGCACCGTCCCCTGGTGTCTCCTCCAGCTAAGTAATCACAGTCCTTTCATCAAACACATGATGTTTTACTACTTGAGCCGCTTGCTTTCCTGGATCAGACACAGGGAGAATCAAAATACAATTCTTAAGCATCGTCCCCTGGTGTCTCCTCCAGCTAAGTAATCACAGTCCTTTCATCAAACACATGATGTTTTACTACTTGAGCCACTTGCTTTCCTGGATCAGATACGGGGAGAATCGAAATGCGATTCTTAAGCACCGTCCCCTGGTGTCTCCTCCAGCTAAGTAATCACAGTCCTTTCATCAAACACATGATGTTTTACTACTTGAGCCACTTGCTTTCCTGGATCAAACATGGGGAGAATCAAAATACAATTCTTAAGCACCGTCCCCTGGTGTCTCCTCCAGCTAAGTAATGACAATCCTTTCATCAAACACATGATGTTTTACTACTTGAGCCGCTTGCTTTCCTGGATCAGACACAGGGAGAATCGAAATGTGATTCTTAAGCATCGTCCCCTGGTGTCTCCTCCAGCTAAGTAATCACAGTCCTTTCATCAAACACATGATGTTTTACTATTTGAGCCGCTTGCTTTCCTGGATCAGACACAGGGAGAATCAAAATACAATTCTTAAGCATCGTCCCCTGGTGTCTCCTCCAGCTAAGTAATCACAGTCCTTTCATCAAACACATGATGTTTTACTACTTGAGCCACTTGCTTTCCTGGATCAGACACGGGGAGAATCAAAATACAATTCTTAAGCACCGTCCCCTGGTGTCTCCTCCAGCTAAGTAATCACAGTCCTTTCATCAAACACATGATGTTTTACTACTTGAGCCGCTTGCTTTCCTGGATCAGACACAGGGAGAATCGAAATGCGATTCTTAAGCACCGTCCCCTGGTGTCTCCTCCAGCTAAGTAATCACAGTCCTTTCATCAAACACATGATGTTTTACTACTTGAGCCGCTTGCTTTCCTGGATCAGACACAGGGAGAATCAAAATACAATTCTTAAGCATCGTCCCCTGGTGTCTCCTCCAGCTAAGTAATCACAGTCCTTTCATCAAACACATGATGTTTTACTACTTGAGCCGCTTGCTTTCCTGGATCAGACACAGGGAGAATCGAAATGCGATTCTTAAGCACCGTCCCCTGGTGTCTCCTCCAGCTAAGTAATCACAGTCCTTTCATCAAACACATGATGTTTTACTACTTGAGCCGCTTGCTTTCCTGGATCAGATACGGGGAGAATCGAAATACAATTCTTAAGCACCGTCCCCTGGTGTCTCCTCCAGCTAAGTAATCACAGTCCTTTCATCAAACACATGATGTTTTACTACTTGAGCCACTTGCTTTCCTGGATCAAACATGGGGAGAATCAAAATACAATTCTTAAGCACCGTCCCCTGGTGTCTCCTCCAGCTAAGTAATGACAATCCTTTCATCAAACACATGATGTTTTACTACTTGAGCCGCTTGCTTTCCTGGATCAGACACAGGGAGAATCGAAATGTGATTCTTAAGCATCGTCCCCTGGTGTCTCCTCCAGCTAAGTAATCACAGTCCTTTCATCAAACACATGATGTTTTACTATTTGAGCCGCTTGCTTTCCTGGATCAGACACAGGGAGAATCAAAATACAATTCTTAAGCATCGTCCCCTGGTGTCTCCTCCAGCTAAGTAATCACAGTCCTTTCATCAAACACATGATGTTTTACTACTTGAGCCACTTGCTTTCCTGGATCAGACACGGGGAGAATCAAAATACAATTCTTAAGCACCGTCCCCTGGTGTCTCCTCCAGCTAAGTAATCACAGTCCTTTCATCAAACACATGATGTTTTACTACTTGAGCCGCTTGCTTTCCTGGATCAGACACAGGGAGAATCGAAATGCGATTCTTAAGCACCGTCCCCTGGTGTCTCCTCCAGCTAAGTAATCACAGTCCTTTCATCAAACACATGATGTTTTACTACTTGAGCCGCTTGCTTTCCTGGATCAGACACAGGGAGAATCAAAATACAATTCTTAAGCATCGTCCCCTGGTGTCTCCTCCAGCTAAGTAATCACAGTCCTTTCATCAAACACATGATGTTTTACTACTTGAGCCGCTTGCTTTCCTGGATCAGACACAGGGAGAATCGAAATGCGATTCTTAAGCACCGTCCCCTGGTGTCTCCTCCAGCTAAGTAATCACAGTCCTTTCATCAAACACATGATGTTTTACTACTTGAGCCGCTTGCTTTCCTGGATCAGACACAGGGAGAATCGAAATGCGATTCTTAAGCACCGTCCCCTGGTGTCTCCTCCAGCTAAGTAATCACAGTCCTTTCATCAAACACATGATGTTTTACTACTTGAGCCGCTTGCTTTCCTGGATCAGACACAGGGAGAATCAAAATACAATTCTTAAGCATCGTCCCCTGGTGTCTCCTCCAGCTAAGTAATCACAGTCCTTTCATCAAACACATGATGTTTTACTACTTGAGCCGCTTGCTTTCCTGGATCAGACACAGGGAGAATCGAAATGCGATTCTTAAGCACCGTCCCCTGGTGTCTCCTCCAGCTAAGTAATCACAGTCCTTTCATCAAACACATGATGTTTTACTACTTGAGCCGCTTGCTTTCCTGGATCAGATATGGGGAGAATCGAAATACAATTCTTAAGCACCGTCCCCTGGTGTCTCCTCCAGCTAAGTAATCACAGTCCTTTCATCAAACACATGATGTTTTACTACTTGAGCCACTTGCTTTCCTGGATCAAACATGGGGAGAATCAAAATACAATTCTTAAGCACCGTCCCCTGGTGTCTCCTCCAGCTAAGTAATGACAATCCTTTCATCAAACACATGATGTTTTACTACTTGAGCCGCTTGCTTTCCTGGATCAGACACAGGGAGAATCGAAATGTGATTCTTAAGCATCGTCCCCTGGTGTCTCCTCCAGCTAAGTAATCACAGTCCTTTCATCAAACACATGATGTTTTACTATTTGAGCCGCTTGCTTTCCTGGATCAGACACAGGGAGAATCAAAATACAATTCTTAAGCATCGTCCCCTGGTGTCTCCTCCAGCTAAGTAATCACAGTCCTTTCATCAAACACATGATGTTTTACTACTTGAGCCACTTGCTTTCCTGGATCAGACACGGGGAGAATCAAAATACAATTCTTAAGCACCGTCCCCTGGTGTCTCCTCCAGCTAAGTAATCACAGTCCTTTCATCAAACACATGATGTTTTACTACTTGAGCCGCTTGCTTTCCTGGATCAGACACAGGGAGAATCGAAATGCGATTCTTAAGCACCGTCCCCTGGTGTCTCCTCCAGCTAAGTAATCACAGTCCTTTCATCAAACACATGATGTTTTACTACTTGAGCCGCTTGCTTTCCTGGATCAGACACAGGGAGAATCAAAATACAATTCTTAAGCATCGTCCCCTGGTGTCTCCTCCAGCTAAGTAATCACAGTCCTTTCATCAAACACATGATGTTTTACTACTTGAGCCGCTTGCTTTCCTGGATCAGACACAGGGAGAATCGAAATGCGATTCTTAAGCACCGTCCCCTGGTGTCTCCTCCAGCTAAGTAATCACAGTCCTTTCATCAAACACATGATGTTTTACTACTTGAGCCGCTTGCTTTCCTGGATCAGACACAGGGAGAATCGAAATGCGATTCTTAAGCACCGTCCCCTGGTGTCTCCTCCAGCTAAGTAATCACAGTCCTTTCATCAAACACATGATGTTTTACTACTTGAGCCGCTTGCTTTCCTGGATCAGACACGGGGAGAATCGAAATGTGATTCTTACGCACCGTCCCCTGGTGTCTCCTCCAGCTAAGTAATCACAGTCCTTTCATCAAACACATGATGTTTTACTACTTGAGCCGCTTGCTTTCCTGGATCAGACACGGGGAGAATCGAAATGCGATTCTTAAGCACCGTCCCCTGGTGTCTCCTCCAGCTAAGTAATCACAGTCCTTTCATCAAACACATGATGTTTTACTACTTGAGCCGCTTGCTTTCCTGGATCAGACACGGGGAGAATCGAAATGCGATTCTTAAGCACCGTCCCCTGGTGTCTCCTCCAGCTAAGTAATCACAGTCCTTTCATCAAACACATGATGTTTTAGTACTTGAGCCGCTTGCTTTCCTGGATCAGACACAGGGAGAATCAAAATGTGATTCTTAAGCACCGTCCCCTGGTGTCTCCTCCAGCTAAGTAATCACAGTCCTTTCATCAAACACATGATGTTTTACTACTTGAGCCGCTTGCTTTCCTGGATCAGATACGGGGAGAATCGAAATACAATTCTTAAGCACCGTCCCCTGGTGTCTCCTCCAGCTAAGTAATCACAGTCCTTTCATCAAACACATGATGTTTTACTACTTGAGCCACTTGCTTTCCTGGATCAAACACGGGGAGAATCAAAATACAATTCTTAAGCACCGTCCCCTGGTGTCTCCTCCAGCTAAGTAATCACAGTCCTTTCATCAAACACATGATGTTTTACTACTTGAGCCGCTTGCTTTCCTGGATCAGACACGGGGAGAATCGAAATGCGATTCTTAAGCACCGTCCCCTGGTGTCTCCTCCAGCTAAGTAATCACAGTCCTTTCATCAAACACATGATGTTTTAGTACTTGAGCCGCTTGCTTTCCTGGATCAGACACAGGGAGAATCAAAATGTGATTCTTAAGCACCGTCCCCTGGTGTCTCCTCCAGCTAAGTAATCACAGTCCTTTCATCAAACACATGATGTTTTACTACTTGAGCCGCTTGCTTTCCTGGATCAGATACGGGGAGAATCGAAATACAATTCTTAAGCACCGTCCCCTGGTGTCTCCTCCAGCTAAGTAATCACAGTCCTTTCATCAAACACATGATGTTTTACTACTTGAGCCACTTGCTTTCCTGGATCAAACACTGGGAGAATCAAAATACAATTCTTAAGCACCGTCCCCTGGTGTCTCCTCCAGCTAAGTAATGACAATCCTTTCATCAAACACATGATGTTTTACTACTTGAGCCACTTGCTTTCCTGGATCAGACACAGGGAGAATCAAAATACAATTCTTAAGCACCATCCCCTGGTGTCTCCTCCAGCTAAGTAATCACAGTCCTTTCATCAAACACATGATGTTTTACTACTTGAGCCACTTGCTTTCCTGGATCAGACACGGGGAGAATCGAAATGTGATTCTTACGCACCGTCCCCTGGTGTCTCCTCCAGCTAAGTAATCACAGTCCTTTCATCAAACACATGATGTTTTACTACTTGAGCCGCTTGCTTTCCTGGATCAGACACGGGGAGAATCGAAATGCGATTCTTAAGCACCGTCCCCTGGTGTCTCCTCCAGCTAAGTAATCACAGTCCTTTCATCAAACACATGATGTTTTACTACTTGAGCCGCTTGCTTTCCTGGATCAGATACGGGGAGAATCGAAATACAATTCTTAAGCACCGTCCCCTGGTGTCTCCTCCAGCTAAGTAATCACAGTCCTTTCATCAAACACATGATGTTTTACTACTTGAGCCACTTGCTTTCCTGGATCAAACACGGGGAGAATCAAAATACAATTCTTAAGCACCGTCCCCTGGTGTCTTCTCCAGCTAAGTAATGACAATCCTTTCATCAAACACATGATGTTTTACTACTTGAGCCGCTTGCTTTCCTGGATCAGACACAGGGAGAATCAAAATACAATTCTTAAGCACCATCCCCTGGTGTCTCCTCCAGCTAAGTAATCACAGTCCTTTCATCAAACACATGATGTTTTACTACTTGAGCCACTTACTTTCCTGGATCAGACACAGGGAGAATCAAAATACAATTCTTAAGCACCGTCCCCTGGTGTCTTCTCCAGCTAAGTAATCACAGTCCTCTCATCAAACACATGATGTTTTACTACTTGAGCCGCTTGCTTTCCTGGATCAGACACAGGGAGAATCAAAATACAATTCTTAAGCACTGTCCCCTGGTGTCTCCTCCAGCTAAGTAATCACAGTCCTTTCATCAAACACATGCTGTTTTACTACTTGAGCTGCTTGCTTTCCTGGATCAGACACAGGGAGAATCGAAATGCGATTCTTAAGCACCGTCCTCTGGTGTCTCCTCCAGCTAAGTAATCACAGTCCTTTCATCAAACACATGATGTTTTACTACTTGAGCCGCTTGCTTTCCTGGATCAGATACGGGGAGAATCGAAATGCGATTCTTAAGCACTGTCCCCTGGTGTCTCCTCCAGCTAAGTAATCACAGTCCTTTCATCAAACACATGATGTTTTACTACTTGAGCCGCTTGCTTTCCTGGATCAGACACGGGGAGAATCGAAATGCGATTCTTAAGCACCGTCCCCTGGTGTCTCCTCCAGCTAAGTAATCACAGTCCTTTCATCAAACACATGATGTTTTACTACTTGAGCCGCTTGCTTTCCTGGATCAGACATGGGGAGTATCGAAATGCGATTCTTAAGCACCATCCCCTGGTGTCTCCTCCAGCTAAGTAATCACAGTCCTTTCATCAAACACATGATGTTTTACTACTTGAGCTGCTTGCTTTCCTGGATCAGACACGGGGAGAATCAAAATGCGATTCTTAAGCACCGTCCCCTGGTGTCTCCTCCAGCTAAGTAATCACAGTCCTTTCATCAAACACATGATGTTTTACTACTTGAGCTGCTTGCTTTCCTGGATCAGACACGGGGAGAATGAAAATACAATTCTTAAGCACCGTTCCCTGGTGTCTCCTCCAGCTAAGTAATCACAGTCCTTTCATCAAACACATGATGTTTTACTACTTGAGCCGCTTGCTTTCCTGGATCAGACATGGGGAGAATCAAAATACAATTCTTAAGCATCGTCCCCTGGTGTCTCCTCCGGCTAAGTAATCGCATACATGTAGTCCATATTTCAACCATACGATGTACTCTGCTACTATACATTAGTCCTTGCCTCTCCTCGGGTCGTGCTGCCAAACACAGCCCACTTGCTGTAACATGTTATCATTTATATAGTTAGAACTGTCTTGTTTATGAACATATGTCTCCATTCTGTATTTTTGTAACTGCTGAAATAATTATGAATGTATATTTGTTATTGCCCCTTGAGGGGCCTTAATTGGAATAAAATATTGGTATTGGCATTGGCATTGGTACTAAATTTCCATGTGTGGGTTCATAAATCACTTTCTCCATGAAACTTGAAACAGATAAAGTTATTTTTCAAAAGGGACATAATCTGTTGTCTGATATATGCAACTATTCAGTTACATTTGTCTTTAAATTATTATTATACTGCCATTTATTTCACTATTTTGCTAAAATCAGACATTATGTATCTATTCTATTCTGGTTTGTAGCACACAACTGGACAAGGATAAAATTGGTGCTGAAATATGACTTATGGTATCACACAGATGTGCAGAAAAGCAATTTGTAATACATTTTTGTACTACAAAGTGATCATATGCCATATAAAATTGATCACACTGAAAAATAACTGATGACTATTACCATAAGAATCTCAGCTTGCCACTAGTACTAAAATTATTTCAACAAGATCAATCTGTTTTTATTTTATTGCATTTTTCATATTAGGCATAATATATTGTAAATATGTACTCCAAAGGTTTTAATTTTGTTACATTTTTAGCTCACCTTGCCAAAGGCAATATGAGCTTTTTCCATCACTTGGCGTCCGTCGTCCGTTAAATTTTCACATTTTAATCTTCTCCTTTGAAACCCCTCAGCCAAATGAACTGAAACTTTGTAGGGAGTATCTATGGAAGGTCCTCTATAAAGATTGCTCATTTCGTCCCAATCCATTAAAAAACATGGCCACCACAGGCAATTCTTGTTTCTGATTGGACGATTTAAACTCCTCTGAAACCGCTTGGCCAAATAAACCGAAACTTGGTAGGAAGCATCTATGGAAGGTCCTCTGTAAAGATTACTCTTTTCGTCCCGATCCATTAACAAACATGACCGCCACAGGCGACTCTTGTTTCTGATTGGCTGATTTTTAAAATTCTTCTCCTCTGAAACCGTTTGGCCAAATGAATCGAAACTTGGTAGGAAGCAGCTATGGGCGGTCCTCTCTAAAGATTGCACATTTTGTCCCAATCCATTAACAAACATGACTCTTTTTCAACAATTGTAAATGGCAGAATATTTTTATGTCATCAATTGATATAAATAAACTATCATGTGGCGGTAGTGGATATATAGAACAAGTAATAGAAAGTGTAAAAAATCAATTTTGGAAGGATGTATTATATGCTTGGAAATCTGTTATTGAAAAAGACGAAAACAAAGATTGGACAAACTTTCTTGCCAATACAGTTTGGTTGAATAAACAGGTAAAAATTGACAAAAGAACTATCTTTTATCCAGAGTGGTTCAATAGGGGTGTAAAGTTTGTTAACGATTTTGTCAATGATGATGGTTCTTTTCTGACTTTAGATCAGTTTTCAAACAAATTTGGACTTTGTGTAAATTTTCTGCAATATAATGGGGTTATTAGTTCTTTACGACAAATGCTAAAATTATATCCATATGGAGACAAATCATCTAATTTACAGACTCCTTTTGTCCCATCATCTCTACAAAATATTTTTCGAAGTTCTAAAGGTTCAAAAGATATGTACACAATTCTAAATAAAAACAATAGTGTTCCTACAGCTCAAAGAAAATGGAATACAGTTTTCGATATTAATTCAAATGAGTGGAAACAAATTTATATACTCCCATTTAAAGCTACAGCATGTACAAAATTACATTGGTTTCAATTTAGAATAAACCACAATATTCTGGCTACTAATTATTTCCTGAAAAAAATTAAAATTATTGATGATGCAAATTGTAATTTTTGCCAAAAGGAAAATGAAACCATTGAACACATTTTTTGGGGTTGTGAAAATGTACAAAATCTTCTAGGGCAAGTAAATTCTTGGTTCGGTGACAAAGACATAAACCAAACATTTTTAAAGAAGACTCTAAATTTTGGGGATGTTGATAAAGTATATAAAGATGATGTATACAATGCCATTTTACTAAACATAAAATACTATATATATACAAACAGGTGTCTGAAGAAAAAATTATCCTTTCTTTCGCTTAAAGCCTGTTTGATAAATTTATATAAAACTGAAAAAATGATTGCTGTCCGAAATCAAAGAATTGCAGAATTTCAGTTACATTGGAGTACTTTTGAAAAACTGTTTGAGGATTGTTGACATAGTTTTTATTCTTATGTAAATTCCCTTTCCATAGAGACACCACTAAATACTAACTGATATAGTCTATCTAAATATACTTTTCTTGTTTATATTTACTATACTATAGTATACTTTATAGTATACTCATTACAGGATAATTAAAACAATATGAATGTTTGATCCATCCAAATAATACTTTTGTATAGTCCAATTGATTGTTTGCACCAGGCCAGACCATAAAAGTTTTATATATAAATGCCAATATAAAGTACAATCTCATCTTCTCAATGTCTTCTTTTTTTTTTCTTCTTCTTTTTAAAAATACATTAAATTCTTATCTACTTTTTTTCCTAATTATACAAAAAAATATTTATCACATATATCAATAGTAAACAATTTTAAACTCTGCAAAATACCTCTTTTCTCATCTTTTATATTCTAAAAAAAAAAAAAACCTCCACTGCAATATACATATGATTATATACTGGAAAAGATTGTAAGAAGATTTAATTGTACTTTACTATATAGATTGTATGATGTTTTATATGTTATTATATTATTGTACTCTATTCTGTATTGATGTATTTTGCAGTTGAGAAAAAAAAAAAAAAATTAAAAAAAAAAAAAAATTAAAAAAAAAAAAAAACCAAACATGACTGCCACAGGCAATTCTTGTTTCTGATTGGTCGATTTTTTAAAATCTTCTCCTCTGAAACCGCATGACCAAATGAACCGAAACTTGGTAGGAAGCATCTATGGAAGGTCCTCTATAAAAATTGCCCATTTTGTCCCGATCGGTTAACAAACATGGCTGCCACAGGCAATTCTTCTTTCTGATTGGTTGATTTCTAAAAAATCTTCTCCTCTGTTAAAAGAAAGATAACTCTTGCCTAAACTGTTAAAAGAAAGATAACTCTTGCCATTATCTCCCTTAGAAATTAACTAATGCTGATATAGCGTAACATGTTTATTCTATACATTACAAGTAGGTATTCACATTTTAATATACTTTTTAGCAAACCTTGCCAAAGGAAATATGAGCTTTTGCCATCACTTGGTGTCTGTCGTCTGTCATCCGTTTACTTTTCACATTTTAATCTTCTCCTCTGAAAACCCTCAGCCAAATGAACTGAAACTTGGCAGGAAGCATCTATGGAAGGTCCTCTCTTAAGAGTCCACATTTTGTTATGATCCATTACCAAACATGGCCGCCACAGGCAATTCTTGTTTCTGATTGGCCGATTTAAAAAAATCTTCTCCTCTGAAACCACTAGGCCAAATGAACCGAAACTTGGTAGGAAGCATCTATGGAATGGCCTCTATGAAGGTTGCTCATTTTGTCCCGATCGGTTAACAAACATGGCTACCACCGAAACTTGGTAGGAATCATCTATGGAATGTCCTCTATGAAGATTGCTCATTTCGTCCCGATCGGTTAACAAACATGGCTACCACCGAAACTTGGTAGAAAGCATCTATGGAATGTCCTCTATGAAGATTGCTCATTTCGTCCCGATCGGGTAGCAAACTTGGCCACCACATGCAATTCTTGCTTCTGATTGGTCGATTTCTAAAACATCTTCTACTTTGAAACTGCTTAGCTATATGAACTGAAACTTGGTAGGAAGCATCTACATGTATGGAAGGTTCTGTATTAAGTTTCCTCAAAGCAGAATGAAAGGTGAGCGACACAGGTTCAGCCCACTGAGCCTCTAGTTACTTGTTGGTTTGATAAAAATATGCAGTTATCATGTAAAGTTGTTATTTAACCTGTTTTATTAAGGAATTATATCAGAAGTTTGCACACAATTATTTTGATCTGCGTAAGCAGCGGTGAAAGCAGGTCTTGAAACCGCTCGACTCTTTGTCAGTCCATTTGTCCAACTGAAACAGTTGTTTGTAGGAGGGCTCATGTCTTATTTATGTTATTTGTGTTTATTTGCATATAGTGGTGTCCAACATTTTGTCCCATCATATGTCTTTACGTTCTTAGTTCATTGTTGTGATGTTCGCATAAAAACGATGTTCGGTTCGTCTTTACCCCTAATTGTTGATAGGAGGGCTCATGTTTTATTTATGTTATTTGTGTTTGTTTCTATATATTGGTGTCAACATGTCTTGACTGTTCTCCGAATTGTCCATTCTTGATAGCCTCTTCAGATTTCTCTAACGTTTATTTTGTACTAGACCAACACGCTTGGTTGAATTTTTATAGTGCTAGCTCACTGAAACACCCGTTCACGGTAGACATGTCACTCCACTCCGACACATTTGACTGATTTTGAACCAACTAGTATTTACTCTTACTTCTTAATGCTGCATGCGAAGAAGCAGCAAATACAAATTTGATAGTGTTTTGTTTGACACGACTGGGGCTCAAACCCACAATCTACAGCACTCGAGGTGAGCACGCTAACCATTACACCATTGATCCCACAATCTACAGCACTCGAGGTGAGCACGCTAACCATTACACCATTGATCCCACAATCTACAGCACTCGAGGTGAGCACGCTAACCATTACACCATTGATCCCACAATCTACAGCACTCGAGGTGAGCACGCTAACCATTACACCATTGATCCCACAATCTACAGCACTCGAAGTGAGCATGCTAACCATTACACCATTGATCCCACAATCTACAGCACTCGAGGTGAGCACGCTAACCATTACACCATTGATCCCACAATCTACAGCACTCGAGGTGAGCACGCTAACCATTACACCATTGATGCAATCGTTTGGTCATATAACAACAAATATACAGTACTATATAACAAAATCATTTTATTCAATAACAAATAAATGTATAAAATCAAATATATATATATATAATATAAAATTACAAATGGCAAGATGAAACATCTTTACATTATATAAAAATAGGAATATCTTTTTATTATTATATCTGTAATCATTTGTAGATGAATAAACAATGATTGATATTGATTTAAATTAAAAGTAAACTTTCATGATTTAATTTTAGAAATAAGAAGACTGCACCAAAAGTTGTAAATCCATAAAAATAATTAGTCTTACAGGTATTAAACAGATAACCAGAGGCTCACAGGAACCTGAATCGCTCACCTGGTTAGGGCCCGAGTGGCTCAATGAGTTAGGTAGTTGGATTACCTAACAACTCATACAAGCCTATAACCAATACAGCGTGGGTTCGCGCTCAGCTTTGTAAATTACAAAAAGGGTGCACTCGACTCGCAGCCGCAAGTGATAAAGTTTACCAGTTGCCTGCCCATGGTCGGTGGTTCTCTCCGGGTACCCCGGCTGCTTCCACCACTAAAACTGGTCACCATGATATAGCTGAAATATTGCTGAAAGTGGCGTTAAACACAATAAATCAATCGCTCACCTGGTTTACAAATATATATTTCTGTCAAGTCCATCATTCTGTCACAAAGGTTTGTACACACAATGGTAATTCCGCAAAACTTTACATGATTGCTTATAACCATAGGAACATTAATATATCATTAAAGCACTTCAATTGGACAGTTTATGTAGGAATTATTGCCCCTTTTTAGTTAGAATATTTCATCAAAAAGTTTGTGCTTGCAACTCCTCCTACATATTAAATGGGTATTCCTCAAAACTAAATCCTAAACCAGAAGATACAGTTGGTTAATGTAATTAATGATATGAATTAAGTTGTATTTTGTCATGTGTATTCAGGGAGTTGATAATTATTCATTGGTATTTTACCTGGACAAATGAGTTGTACTAAAACATGGGCATCTTGGGTCATTGTACAAACCAGGTGGTGTTAAATAAATTATCGAATCATACAAAAACATCTTTCCTACAGATTTTGGTTCATATTGACCCAGTAATGTCAGATGAGATGATCAAAACATGAAAAGTTAACGGACGGACGACAGACACCAAGTGATGGAAAAAGCTCCCCTTTGGATCAGGTGAGCTAAAGATATAAAATAATGAAAATAATGATGTATCAATAGTTTTGTTGTTTGTGGTAGGTGTAGTACACATGTATTCTAAATACATTTGTATCAATATTTTGTCATTTGTGACTAATAGGGAGTAGAAGCCCACTGATTTTTTACCATTCATTGCCTATTCTTTTAGTTAATATCTACTATTTTAATTATTCATAGCAAAAAGTGAAATAAATCATTTCGCTATATTTGTTAACCAAACTAAATAATTAACAATTTTTCACCTTTTAGATTGAGTCGAACGAGAAAGATATAACATACTTCTGTAGATTTTATTAAAGTTTTTACTGAATGAAAGTACTAGTGTAGTTAATATTTAAAAAATAAACTGTAATACACAAAATAAAAAAATTCCAAAAACATAAGCTTCATACATGTAGTCCATATTTCAACCATACGATGTACTCTGCTACTATACATTAGTCCTTGCCTCTCCTCGGGTCGTGCTGCCAAACACAGCCCACTTGCTGTAACATGTTATCATTTATATAGTTAGAACTGTCTTGTATATGAACATATGTCTCCATTCTGTATTTTTGTAACTGCTGAAATAATTATGAATGTATATTTGTTATTGCCCCTTGAGGGGCCTTAATTGGAATAAAATATTGGTATTGGCATTGGCATTGGTACTAAATTTCCATGTGTGGGTTCATAAATCACTTTCTCCATGAAACTTGAAACAGATAAAGTTATTTTTCAAAAGGGACATAATCTGTTGTCTGATATATGCAACTATTCAGTTACATTTGTCTTTAAATTATTATTATACTGCCATTTATTTCACTATTTTGCTAAAATCAGACATTATGTATCTATTCTATTCTGGTTTGTAGCACACAACTGGACAAGGATAAAATTGGTGCTGAAATATGACTTATGGTATCACACAGATGTGCAGAAAAGCAATTTGTAATACATTTTTGTACTACAAAGTGATCATATGCCATATAAAATTGATCACACTGAAAAATAACTGATGACTATTACCATAAGAATCTCAGCTTGCCACTAGTACTAAAATTATTTCAACAAGATCAATCTGTTTTTATTTTATTGCATTTTTCATATTAGGCATAATATATTGTAAATATGTACTCCAAAGGTTTTAATTTTGTTACATTTTTAGCTCACCTTGCCAAAGGCAATATGAGCTTTTTCCATCACTTGGCGTCCGTCGTCCGTTAAATTTTCACATTTTAATCTTCTCCTTTGAAACCCCTCAGCCAAATGAACTGAAACTTTGTAGGGAGTATCTATGGAAGGTCCTCTATAAAGATTGCTCATTTCGTCCCAATCCATTAAAAAACATGGCCACCACAGGCAATTCTTGTTTCTGATTGGACGATTTAAACTCCTCTGAAACCGCTTGGCCAAATAAACCGAAACTTGGTAGGAAGCATCTATGGAAGGTCCTCTGTAAAGATTACTCTTTTCGTCCCGATCCATTAACAAACATGACCGCCACAGGCGACTCTTGTTTCTGATTGGCTGATTTTTAAAATTCTTCTCCTCTGAAACCGTTTGGCCAAATGAATCGAAACTTGGTAGGAAGCAGCTATGGGCGGTCCTCTCTAAAGATTGCACATTTTGTCCCAATCCATTAACAAACATGACTCTTTTTCAACAATTGTAAATGGCAGAATATTTTTATGTCATCAATTGATATAAATAAACTATCATGTGGCGGTAGTGGATATATAGAACAAGTAATAGAAAGTGTAAAAAATCAATTTTGGAAGGATGTATTATATGCTTGGAAATCTGTTATTGAAAAAGACGAAAACAAAGATTGGACAAACTTTCTTGCCAATACAGTTTGGTTGAATAAACAGGTAAAAATTGACAAAAGAACTATCTTTTATCCAGAGTGGTTCAATAGGGGTGTAAAGTTTGTTAACGATTTTGTCAATGATGATGGTTCTTTTCTGACTTTAGATCAGTTTTCAAACAAATTTGGACTTTGTGTAAATTTTCTGCAATATAATGGGGTTATTAGTTCTTTACGACAAATGCTAAAATTATATCCATATGGAGACAAATCATCTAATTTACAGACTCCTTTTGTCCCATCATCTCTACAAAATATTTTTCGAAGTTCTAAAGGTTCAAAAGATATGTACACAATTCTAAATAAAAACAATAGTGTTCCTACAGCTCAAAGAAAATGGAATACAGTTTTCGATATTAATTCAAATGAGTGGAAACAAATTTATATACTCCCATTTAAAGCTACAGCATGTACAAAATTACATTGGTTTCAATTTAGAATAAACCACAATATTCTGGCTACTAATTATTTCCTGAAAAAAATTAAAATTATTGATGATGCAAATTGTAATTTTTGCCAAAAGGAAAATGAAACCATTGAACACATTTTTTGGGGTTGTGAAAATGTACAAAATCTTCTAGGGCAAGTAAATTCTTGGTTCGGTGACAAAGACATAAACCAAACATTTTTAAAGAAGACTCTAAATTTTGGGGATGTTGATAAAGTATATAAAGATGATGTATACAATGCCATTTTACTAAACATAAAATACTATATATATACAAACAGGTGTCTGAAGAAAAAATTATCCTTTCTTTCGCTTAAAGCCTGTTTGATAAATTTATATAAAACTGAAAAAATGATTGCTGTCCGAAATCAAAGAATTGCAGAATTTCAGTTACATTGGAGTACTTTTGAAAAACTGTTTGAGGATTGTTGACATAGTTTTTATTCTTATGTAAATTCCCTTTCCATAGAGACACCACTAAATACTAACTGATATAGTCTATCTAAATATACTTTTCTTGTTTATATTTACTATACTATAGTATACTTTATAGTATACTCATTACAGGATAATTAAAACAATATGAATGTTTGATCCATCCAAATAATACTTTTGTATAGTCCAATTGATTGTTTGCACCAGGCCAGACCATAAAAGTTTTATATATAAATGCCAATATAAAGTACAATCTCATCTTCTCAATGTCTTCTTTTTTTTTTCTTCTTCTTTTTAAAAATACATTAAATTCTTATCTACTTTTTTTCCTAATTATACAAAAAAATATTTATCACATATATCAATAGTAAACAATTTTAAACTCTGCAAAATACCTCTTTTCTCATCTTTTATATTCTAAAAAAAAAAAAAACCTCCACTGCAATATACATATGATTATATACTGGAAAAGATTGTAAGAAGATTTAATTGTACTTTACTATATAGATTGTATGATGTTTTATATGTTATTATATTATTGTACTCTATTCTGTATTGATGTATTTTGCAGTTGAGAAAAAAAAAAAAAAATTAAAAAAAAAAAAAAATTAAAAAAAAAAAAAAACCAAACATGACTGCCACAGGCAATTCTTGTTTCTGATTGGTCGATTTTTTAAAATCTTCTCCTCTGAAACCGCATGACCAAATGAACCGAAACTTGGTAGGAAGCATCTATGGAAGGTCCTCTATAAAAATTGCCCATTTTGTCCCGATCGGTTAACAAACATGGCTGCCACAGGCAATTCTTCTTTCTGATTGGTTGATTTCTAAAAAATCTTCTCCTCTGTTAAAAGAAAGATAACTCTTGCCTAAACTGTTAAAAGAAAGATAACTCTTGCCATTATCTCCCTTAGAAATTAACTAATGCTGATATAGCGTAACATGTTTATTCTATACATTACAAGTAGGTATTCACATTTTAATATACTTTTTAGCAAACCTTGCCAAAGGAAATATGAGCTTTTGCCATCACTTGGTGTCTGTCGTCTGTCATCCGTTTACTTTTCACATTTTAATCTTCTCCTCTGAAAACCCTCAGCCAAATGAACTGAAACTTGGCAGGAAGCATCTATGGAAGGTCCTCTCTTAAGAGTCCACATTTTGTTATGATCCATTACCAAACATGGCCGCCACAGGCAATTCTTGTTTCTGATTGGCCGATTTAAAAAAATCTTCTCCTCTGAAACCACTAGGCCAAATGAACCGAAACTTGGTAGGAAGCATCTATGGAATGGCCTCTATGAAGGTTGCTCATTTTGTCCCGATCGGTTAACAAACATGGCTACCACCGAAACTTGGTAGGAATCATCTATGGAATGTCCTCTATGAAGATTGCTCATTTCGTCCCGATCGGTTAACAAACATGGCTACCACCGAAACTTGGTAGAAAGCATCTATGGAATGTCCTCTATGAAGATTGCTCATTTCGTCCCGATCGGGTAGCAAACTTGGCCACCACATGCAATTCTTGCTTCTGATTGGTCGATTTCTAAAACATCTTCTACTTTGAAACTGCTTAGCTATATGAACTGAAACTTGGTAGGAAGCATCTACATGTATGGAAGGTTCTGTATTAAGTTTCCTCAAAGCAGAATGAAAGGTGAGCGACACAGGTTCAGCCCACTGAGCCTCTAGTTACTTGTTGGTTTGATAAAAATATGCAGTTATCATGTAAAGTTGTTATTTAACCTGTTTTATTAAGGAATTATATCAGAAGTTTGCACACAATTATTTTGATCTGCGTAAGCAGCGGTGAAAGCAGGTCTTGAAACCGCTCGACTCTTTGTCAGTCCATTTGTCCAACTGAAACAGTTGTTTGTAGGAGGGCTCATGTCTTATTTATGTTATTTGTGTTTATTTGCATATAGTGGTGTCCAACATTTTGTCCCATCATATGTCTTTACGTTCTTAGTTCATTGTTGTGATGTTCGCATAAAAACGATGTTCGGTTCGTCTTTACCCCTAATTGTTGATAGGAGGGCTCATGTTTTATTTATGTTATTTGTGTTTGTTTCTATATATTGGTGTCAACATGTCTTGACTGTTCTCCGAATTGTCCATTCTTGATAGCCTCTTCAGATTTCTCTAACGTTTATTTTGTACTAGACCAACACGCTTGGTTGAATTTTTATAGTGCTAGCTCACTGAAACACCCGTTCACGGTAGACATGTCACTCCACTCCGACACATTTGACTGATTTTGAACCAACTAGTATTTACTCTTACTTCTTAATGCTGCATGCGAAGAAGCAGCAAATACAAATTTGATAGTGTTTTGTTTGACACGACTGGGGCTCAAACCCACAATCTACAGCACTCGAGGTGAGCACGCTAACCATTACACCATTGATCCCACAATCTACAGCACTCGAGGTGAGCACGCTAACCATTACACCATTGATCCCACAATCTACAGCACTCGAGGTGAGCACGCTAACCATTACACCATTGATCCCACAATCTACAGCACTCGAGGTGAGCACGCTAACCATTACACCATTGATCCCACAATCTACAGCACTCGAAGTGAGCATGCTAACCATTACACCATTGATCCCACAATCTACAGCACTCGAGGTGAGCACGCTAACCATTACACCATTGATCCCACAATCTACAGCACTCGAGGTGAGCACGCTAACCATTACACCATTGATGCAATCGTTTGGTCATATAACAACAAATATACAGTACTATATAACAAAATCATTTTATTCAATAACAAATAAATGTATAAAATCAAATATATATATATATAATATAAAATTACAAATGGCAAGATGAAACATCTTTACATTATATAAAAATAGGAATATCTTTTTATTATTATATCTGTAATCATTTGTAGATGAATAAACAATGATTGATATTGATTTAAATTAAAAGTAAACTTTCATGATTTAATTTTAGAAATAAGAAGACTGCACCAAAAGTTGTAAATCCATAAAAATAATTAGTCTTACAGGTATTAAACAGATAACCAGAGGCTCACAGGAACCTGAATCGCTCACCTGGTTAGGGCCCGAGTGGCTCAATGAGTTAGGTAGTTGGATTACCTAACAACTCATACAAGCCTATAACCAATACAGCGTGGGTTCGCGCTCAGCTTTGTAAATTACAAAAAGGGTGCACTCGACTCGCAGCCGCAAGTGATAAAGTTTACCAGTTGCCTGCCCATGGTCGGTGGTTCTCTCCGGGTACCCCGGCTGCTTCCACCACTAAAACTGGTCACCATGATATAGCTGAAATATTGCTGAAAGTGGCGTTAAACACAATAAATCAATCGCTCACCTGGTTTACAAATATATATTTCTGTCAAGTCCATCATTCTGTCACAAAGGTTTGTACACACAATGGTAATTCCGCAAAACTTTACATGATTGCTTATAACCATAGGAACATTAATATATCATTAAAGCACTTCAATTGGACAGTTTATGTAGGAATTATTGCCCCTTTTTAGTTAGAATATTTCATCAAAAAGTTTGTGCTTGCAACTCCTCCTACATATTAAATGGGTATTCCTCAAAACTAAATCCTAAACCAGAAGATACAGTTGGTTAATGTAATTAATGATATGAATTAAGTTGTATTTTGTCATGTGTATTCAGGGAGTTGATAATTATTCATTGGTATTTTACCTGGACAAATGAGTTGTACTAAAACATGGGCATCTTGGGTCATTGTACAAACCAGGTGGTGTTAAATAAATTATCGAATCATACAAAAACATCTTTCCTACAGATTTTGGTTCATATTGACCCAGTAATGTCAGATGAGATGATCAAAACATGAAAAGTTAACGGACGGACGACAGACACCAAGTGATGGAAAAAGCTCCCCTTTGGATCAGGTGAGCTAAAGATATAAAATAATGAAAATAATGATGTATCAATAGTTTTGTTGTTTGTGGTAGGTGTAGTACACATGTATTCTAAATACATTTGTATCAATATTTTGTCATTTGTGACTAATAGGGAGTAGAAGCCCACTGATTTTTTACCATTCATTGCCTATTCTTTTAGTTAATATCTACTATTTTAATTATTCATAGCAAAAAGTGAAATAAATCATTTCGCTATATTTGTTAACCAAACTAAATAATTAACAATTTTTCACCTTTTAGATTGAGTCGAACGAGAAAGATATAACATACTTCTGTAGATTTTATTAAAGTTTTTACTGAATGAAAGTACTAGTGTAGTTAATATTTAAAAAATAAACTGTAATACACAAAATAAAAAAATTCCAAAAACATAAGCTTCATAATTTAGTTTGTATATTGTTACCCTAGCATTACTAACAGCTTATGTTAGTGGTTAGTTGACAAACAGACCAACCAACATAAACTTGACACAAAATCAATGAAGTATAATAATTAGTGCAATTCTAAGAAACAATTGGTTTGTTGTCCACCAACACCCACTGATAAAAACTTGTGCAAATTCAACAAAATCAATGAACAAACAAAAATTGTTCAACATCAAGAGACAAGTGGTTAGTTCAGATTTACACTCTAAGAAGATTGGATTTACTCATTATGGTTGACCAGTCATGTATGGTGTTGAGAACCAGACCTAACCACTAAAATCTGAAGTAAATTCATCAGTCACTGAACAATAAAGTGTTGAGAAACAGACCTAACCACTAAAATCTGAAGTAAATTCAACAGTCACTGAACCATAAAGTGTTGAGAAACAGACCTAACCACTAAAATCTGACCTAAATTCAACAGTCACTGAACCATAAAGTGTTGAGAAACAGACCTAACCACTAAAATCTGACCTAAATTCAACAGTCACTGAACCATAAAGTGTTGAGAAACAGACCTAACCACTAAAATCTGAAGTAAATTCAACAGTCACTGAACCATAAAGTGTTGAGAAACAGACCTAACCACTAAAATCTGATCTAAATTCAACAGTCACTGAACCATAAAGTGTTGAGAAACAGACCTAACCACTAAAATCTGACCTAAATTCAACAGTCACTGAACCATAAAGTGTTGAGAAACAGACCTAACCACTAAAATCTGATCTAAATTCAACAGTCACTGAACCATAAAGTGTTGAGAAACAGACCTAACAACTAAAATCTGACCTAAATTCAACTGTCACTGAACCATAAAGTGTTGAGAAACAGACCTAACCACTAAAATCTGATCTAAATTCAACAGTCACTGAACCATAAAAAATAAGCGATTTCTATGTTCCAGGATTATTGTCTTGATCAATTATGGTTCCTCAGTCATTTAGTAAGAAAGGATATAAACAATAATGAACATGAGAGACTATCCAACATTACACTTAGTATGGATGCTGAGAATTTAATCTAATCACAAAAACCTGACACAAACATATTTATTTTGGTCAATCAAAGCATCTGTATATAGGCCTAGTAATGCCTTTTCCCCTACATTCTATTTTTTTTTCGAAATTTGCCATGGTGATTATAGCTGTAATATTGCTCACTTTATGGTTGGCAACAGTCAATATGGCATAAGTCGTTGGACCATGATAATTACGTCAGAGTTAAATGACATGTACACTTTAAGATGAATTTGTGGAGCAATTATGGTGAACCAATGATGCATGACTATTGACAAACAGAAATAAGCATAAATGTTGCCTCTTGAAATTCAACACCAATGAAAAGCTTTCTGCAACTTCCATTACAGGTGAGACAAAACATTATATTGAGGAAATCATTTTATCACAAAAATTAGCATGGAAGTAAAAGATCATTCAGGCAGAGATGAGAATATAGGAATGTTTATGATAAGGTTGTCCTAACAGTACACTGAAACCTTTCTAAAACAAACCATGAACAAACATGATTAAGATTGTCCCAACAGTACACTGAAACCTTTCTAAACAAACCATGAATAAACATGATTAAGGTTGTCCTAACAGTACACTGAAACCTTTCTAAAACAAACCATGAATAAACATGATTAAGGTTGTCCTAACAGTACACTGAAACCTTTCTAAACAAACCCTGAATAAACATGATTAAGGTTGTCCTAACAGTACACTGAAACCTTTCTAAACAAACCATGAATAAACATGATTAAGGTTGTCCTAAAAGTACACTGAAACCTTTCTAAAACAAACCCTGAATAAAGATCAGAATATAGGAATGTTTATGATAAGGATGTCGTAACAGTACACTGAAACCTTTCTAAACAAACCCTGAATAAAGATCAGAATATAGGAATGTTTATGATAAGGTTGTCCTAACAGTACACTGAAACCTTTCTAAACAAACCCTGAATAAAGATCAGAATATAGGAATGTTTATGATAAGGTTGTCGTAACAGTACACTGAAACCTTTCTAAACAAACCCTGAATAAAGATCAGAATATGGGAATGTTTATGATAAGGTTGTCCTAACAGTACACTGAAACCTTTCTAAAACAAACCATGAATAAACATGATTAAGGTTGTCCTAACAGTACACTGAAACCTTTCTAAACAAACCATGAATAAACATGATTAAGGTTGTCCTAACAGTACACTGAAACCTTTCTAAACAAACTCTGAATAAACATGATTAAGGTTGTCCTAACAGTACACTGAAACCTTTCTAAACAAACCATGAATAAACATGATTAAGGTTGTCCTAACAGTAAACTGAAACCTTTCTAAAACAAACCATGAATAAACATGATTAAGGTTGTCCTAACAGTACACTGAAACCTTTCTAAAACAAACCATGAATAAACATGATTAAGGTTGTCCTAACAGTACACTGAAACCTTTCTAAAACAAACCATGAATAAACATGATTAAGGTTGCCCTAACAGTACACTGAAACCTTTCTAAACAAACCATGAATAAACATGATTAAGGTTGTCCTAACAGTACACTGAAACCTTTCTAAAACAAACCATGAATAAACATGATTAAGGTTGTCCTAACAGTACACTGAAACCTTTCTAAAACAAACCATGAATAAAGATCAGAATATAGGAATGTTTATGATAAGGTTGTCGTAACAGTACACTGAAACCTTTCTAAACAAACCATGAATAAAGATCAGAATATAGGAATGTTTATGATAAGGTTGTCCTAACAGTACACTGAAACCTTTCCAAACAAACCCTGAATAAACATGATTAAGGTTGTCCTAACAGTACATTGAAACCTTTCTAAAACAAACCATGAATAAACATGATTAAGGTTGTCCTAACAGTACACTGAAACCTTTCTAAAACAAACCATGAATAAACATGATTAAGGTTGTCCTAACAGTACACTGAAACCTTTCTAAAACAAACCATGAATAAAGATCAGAATATAGGAATGTTTATGATAAGGTTGTCGTAACAGTACACTGAAACCTTTCTAAACAAACCATGAATAAAGATCAGAATATAGGAATGTTTATGATAAGGTTGTCGTAACAGTACACTGAAACCTTTCTAAACAAACCATGAATAAAGATCAGAATATAGGAATGTTTATGATAAGGTTGTCCTAACAGTACACTGAAACCTTTCCAAACAAACCCTGAATAAACATGATTAAGGTTGTCCTAACAGTACACTGAAACCTTTCTAAAACAAACCATGAATAAACATGATTAAGGTTGTCCTAACAGTACACTGAAACCTTTCTAAAACAAACCATGAATAAACATGATTAAGGTTGTCCTAACAGTACACTGAAACCTTTCTAAACAAACCATGAATAAAGATCAGAATATAGGAATGTTTATGATAAGGTTGTCCTAACAGTACACTGAAACCTTTCCAAACAAACCCTGAATAAACATGAATACTATATAAACCAAACTTTAAAATAAAATCAGTGTATGAAATCTTTGTTAATTTAACCTATTTGAAAAAAAAACTATTATGAACACCAATGTTGGTCCCAAGTAGGTTCGATTTAGACAGGTTTAACTGTATAATTATTGTTTGTTAGAGTCATATGTAACAAATGAGACAATTTACAAAATAAAAAATTCTCCAAATGCAATACTGAAACACTTGTACCCTTTAAAAAATATAAAAATATAATTCATACAAAAATATGAACATGTACTATCACTGCATTTACAATACTTTACAGAACACTAAGTATCAGTGTTAACAAAGCTTTATACACAATGATCACATAATTTGAATAGTCCTGTTTTCTGTAAATGCTAATACCAAACTAATGTACAAATACAATCAATTGTTGCTGCATAAACTTTCATTTTGAATTTGAAAGTAGACTGGATATTTTATACTTGTGAGTAGGACAGTAACAAGACTCACTAAGCCAAACATTATTATGAAATAAACTAGTACTGTTAGTAGGAAATTAATAGAACACAATCATTTTTTACAAACTAGTAATGAATTTAGCTGCTAAATATGATTGCATTGGCACCTATATTAATTCCAAATAAATATATTTTCAAACTTTTGTTGTCATTTTATGAGAGCATATGTGTTCCAGACAATACAAGTATCCAATCTAAGAGTATTTATATACAGTCTGACCTTATTACAATACACTGACTAACTAGTATTCTCAAAAACAATATATACAGGGATTACGGTTGTGGTGTTTAACACCACTTTCTACAATATTTCAGCTATATCATGGTGGTCAGTTTTATTGGTGGAGGAAACCAAGAGTACTCAGAGAAAACCACCGACCTGCCAAAAGTCACTGACAAACTTGATCACATAATGATGTATAGAGAAAACCACCGACCTGTCAAAAGTCACTGACAAACTTGATCACATAATGTTGTATAGAGAAAACCACCGACCTGCCAAAAGTCACTGACAAACTTGATCACATAATGTTGTATAGAGAAAACCACCGACCTGCCAAAAGTCACTGACAAACTTGATCACATAATGTTGTATAGAGAAAACCACCGACCTGCCAAAAGTCACTGACAAACTTGATCACATAATGTTGTATAGAGAAAACCACCGACCTGTCACAAGTCACTGACAAACTTGATCACATAATGTTGTATAGAGAAAACCACCGACCTGCCAAAAGTCACTGACAAACTTGATCACATAATGTTGTATAGAGAAAACCACCGACCTGCCAAAAGTCACTGACAAACTTGATCACATAATGTTGTATAGAGAAAACCACCGACCTGCCAAAAGTCACTGACAAACTTGATCACATAATGTTGTATAGAGAAAACCACCGACCTGCCAAAAGTCACTGACAAACTTGATCACATAATGTTTTATCGAGTACACTTCGTCGTGAGCAGGATTCAAACTCTCAACTTTAGTGGTGATAGGCACTGATTGCATAAGTAGCTGTAAATCCAACAATCATACGATTATGACCATGACTACCCATTAACAATATATACAGCTTTCTTCTAGTATTTAGTAACAAATGAACAAAATAACAATAATTTAACAAAATATACAACAAAAATATTTAAAAAAACAAGTAACAAATATTGCTGGAACTGATCATGACTTAATAAGAGCATCGATAGATTACTTACATAGTTAACTTAAAGCAGTAGGAAAAAGAAATCGGTTTCTTAATCAAGGGGTTATGGTGTTTAACACCACTTTCAACAATATTTCAATTATATCCTGGAGGTCAGTTTTATTGGTGGAGGAAACCAGTCTACCCGAAGAAAACCACAGACCTGCTGCAAGTCACTGACAAGCTTTATCACATAAAGTTGTATCCTGTATACCTCGTCATGAGCGGAATTCACAACTGTAGTGGTGATAGGCACTGATTGCAGAGGTATCTTAATCAAAATATGACAAAACATTCCTTGCATAGGAAAATAATCTACTGTTAAAATGAATAATAAATCATCTACCAATAAATAGATCCCTTGTTTGGTTGTCATCTGCATGTACCGTGAACAATGCCACTCTCAGTACATATTTGATTTTTTATTTATTTAAGTTAACATCAACATTTTAATACTTTTTTTCTCTATCTACAAAAACAGAAAGTAAATGAAACATATAACAAATAAATCAAAATATGACACAAAAAAAGACAATATGTATAGGACAAGACTAAGGTAAAATAGGTTTACCCTGGGTAAAAGGGTAATATATGATATTATGACTAGAATTTTATTTGTATTTAATTTTTGTGTCATTCTGACTATGGATTTCATTTCAAATGACATGAGTATTTCAATTATATTGGTAAGACTTAATCTTTAATATTACCAGTCGTCCAAGGAAAAATAATTAATCCATGTTAAAAGTTATAAAGATTCAAAAATGAATCTACCCATTTCTAAAGCTGAATGATTTTTCTTGTAAATTATCTACTGTTCATCATCACTACTATCACTCTCATTACTAGGGCTACTTTGACTGTCTTTAATGGTTTGTCTCATTCTGTTCAATTCAGCCAACTCATTCTGCAGAAGAAAAAAAATACACAAGAAAATATTTTAAAAACTTTTAGACTGCTTTTCAAAATACTGAACAGATATATCATGTTTGGGATGGGTATTTGCGAAAAATACCAGTCGAGAGACGAAAAATTTTTCGACCCAAAAGGCAAGGGAAATTTAGTCTCAAATACCCCTCCCAAACATGTTTAATCTGTTTAATTACACCAAATATTATTTAGAACATTGGCTAAATAAATAATACCTTTTGTTTGTTGTTTTCAGGAATATTCTTTTTTTATTGTTTGTAACTTGGCAGTTGTTAAATACTATAGGACGCTTTGAACTGTTCCCTTCAGCATTTCGATTTGTTTTGTTAGACAGTGGTTGAAGTATTCCGAATGAATTTGACGGTTTGCGGCACGTGAGGGTAAAAAAGTGAAATACGTTTTCACAAATACCTCGACAGAGGGAAAAAAAGTTAAATCCTTTACTTTCAGAACACTTCTGGGCTTCAAATTTGATTAATCACGTTACTTTACCTATAAAGGTAAAAAAGAAATATTCCGAATGAATTTGGTGGTTTGATGCACACGAGGGTAAAAAAGTTAAATCCTCATGCAAATACCCCAGGAGCGGTAAAAATGAATGAAGTTAATCATAAATATGAAAATACACGAAAAATACACCGGCTATTAACCAATCAAAATCCAGGATTCTTATATAAGGTGTAATTAATATAAAAATAGAAATATGAAAAAACTCAGTAATACTATCTATGGATTAAGATATTTCTCCTTATTGATATCTATAGTACCTAATCTACCTGATTTACCAGATCATATGTTTAAGAGGAATTCTGGATGGATAGTGATAACTCAGCATCTTGTCAAAATTTAAACATTGCTTGTTCAAACCAGAGGCTCCCAGGAGCCTGTAATCGTTCACCTGAATTAAAGCTGCTTTCAATAACAACGCAAATTCACTGTGGTGGCCATCTTGGTGGGAGAGCACGACTGCCGGACACAATTTTGGAAGAGGACCATCCAATGACTATTCCATCAAAGTTTGGTTCTAATTGAGCTACTGGTTCCAGACAAGATGGTTTTTATGTGAATTTCCCATAGGGTCCTATGTTAAACTAAGTACAGCTGTGAAGCCATCTTGGTCAGAGGGCAGGACCACCAGACACAATTTTGGAAGAGGACCATCCAATGACTATTTTATCAAAGTTTGGTTCCAATTGAGTAACTGGTTCCAGACAAGAAGATTTTTATGTGAATTTCCCATAGGTTCCTATGTTAAAACTAAGTTCAGCTGTGGGGGCCATCTTGGTCGAAGGGCAGAACCGCCTGACATATTTTTGGAAGAGAACCATCCAATGACTATTTCATCAACATTTAGTTCTTATTGAGCAAATGGTTTGAAACAAGAAGATTTTTATGGGAATTTCCCATAGGGTCCTATGTTAAATTAAGTTCGGCTGTGGCGGCCATCTTGGTCAAAGGTCTGAAATGCCAGACATATTTTTTGAATGGGACCACCAAAGAATCATTTCAGCAAAGTTTGGTTGAGATTGGCTCAGTAGTTTCAGAGGAGAAGATTTTTTTAAAATTTCATCCCCCCTTTTTTCTATTTTTAGCTTGGCTGCCATCTTGGTTGGAAGTCGGGATCACCTGACACATTTTTGGAAGGGGGCCATCCAAGGACTATTCCACCAAAGTTTGGTTGCAATTGGCCCAGTGATTTCTGAGGAGAAGCTTTTTATGTGAATCTCCCATAGGGTCCTATGTTAAATTAAGTTCGGCTGTGGTGGCCATCTTGGTCGGAGGTCTGAAATGCCAGAAATAATTTTGGAAGGGGACCACCAAAGGATCATTTCAGCAAAGTTTGGTTGAGATTGGCTCAGTAGTTTCAGAGGAGAAGATTTTTTTTAAATTTCATCCCCCCTTTTTTCTATTTTTAGCTTGGCTGCCATCTTGGTTGGAAGTCGGGATCACCGGACACAATTTTGGAAGGGGGCCATCCAAGGACTATTCCACCAAAGTTTGGTTGCAATTGGCCCAGTGATTTCTGAGGAGAAGCTATGTGAATTTCCCATAGGGTCCTATGTTAAGCTAAGTTCGGCTGTGGGGGCCATCTTGGTCGAAGAGCCTGACATATTTTTGGAAGAGAACCATCCAATGACTATTTCATCAACATTTAGTTCTTATTGAGCAAATGGTTTCAGACAAGAAGATTTTTATGGGAATTTCCCATAGGGTCCTATGTTAAATTAAGTTCGGCTGTGGCAGCCATCTTGGTTGGAGGTATGAAATGCCGGACACAATTTTGGAAGGGGACCACCCAAGGATCTTTTCAGCAAAGTTTGGTTGAGATTGGCTCAGTAGTTTCAGAGGAGAAGATTTTTTTTAAATTTCATCCCCCTTTTTTCTATTTTTAGCTTGGCTGCCATCTTGGTTGGAAGTCAGGATCACCGGACACAATTTTGGAAGGGGGCCATCCAAGGACTATTCCACCAAAGTTTGGTTGCAATTGGCCCAGTGATTTCTGAGGAGAAGCTTTTTATGTGAATTTCCCATAGGGTCCTATGTTAAGCTAAGTTCGGCTGTGGGGGCCATCTTGGTCGAAGGGCCTGACATATTTTTGGAAGAGAACCATTCACTGACTATTTCATTAACATTTAGTTCTTATTGAGCAAATGGTTTCAGACAAGAAGATTTTTATGGGAATTTCCCATAGGGTTCTATGTTAAATTAAGTTTGGCTGTAGCAGCCATCCTGGTCGGAGGTATGAAATGCCGGACACAATTTTGGAAGGGGACCACCCAAGGATCTTTTCAGCAAAGTTTGGTTGAGATTGGCTCAGTAGTTTCAGAGGAGAAGATTTTTTTTAAATTTCATCCCCCCTTTTTTCTAATTTTAGCTTGGCTGCCATCTTGGTTGGAAGTCAGGATCACCGGACACAATTTTGGAAGGGGGCCATCCAAGGACTATTCCACCAAAGTTTGGTTGCAATTGGCCCAGTGATTTCTGAGGAGAAGCTTTTTATGTGAATTTCCCATAGGGTCCTATGTTAAGCTAAGTTCGGCTGTGGGGGCCATCTTGGTCGAAGGGCCTGACATATTTTTGGAAGAGAACCATTCACTGACTATTTCATTAACATTTAGTTCTTATTGAGCAAATGGTTTCAGACAAGAAGATTTTTATGGGAATTTCCCATAGGGTTCTATGTTAAATTAAGTTTGGCTGTAGCAGCCATCCTGGTCGGAGGTATGAAATGCCGGACACAATTTTGGAAGGGGACCACCCAAGGATCTTTTCAGCAAAGTTTGGTTGAGATTGGCTCAGTAGTTTCAGAGGAGAAGATTTTTTTTAAATTTCATCCCCCCTTTTTTCTAATTTTAGCTTGGCTGCCATCTTGGTTGGAAGTCAGGATCACCGGACACAATTTTGGAAGGGGGCCATCCAAGGACTATTCCACCAAAGTTTGGTTGCAATTGGCCCAGTGATTTCTGAGGAGAAGCTTTTTATGTGAATTTCCCATAGGGTCCTATGTTAAGCTAAGTTCGGCTGTGGGGGCCATCTTGGTCGAAGGGCCTGACATATTTTTGGAAGAGAACCATTCACTGACTATTTCATTAACATTTAGTTCTTATTGAGCAAATGGTTTCAGACAAGAAGATTTTTATGGGAATTTCCCATAGGGTTCTATGTTAAATTAAGTTTGGCTGTAGAAGCCATCCTGGTCGGAGGTATGAAATGCCGGACACAATTTTGGAAGGGGACCACCAAAGGATCTTTTCAGCAAAGTTTGGTTGAGATTGGCTCAGTAGTTTCAGAGGAGAAGATTTTTTTAAAATTTCATCCCCCCTTTTTTCTATTTTTAGCTTGGCTGCCATCTTGGTTGGAAGTCTGGACCACCGGACACAATTTTGGAAGGGGGCCATCCAAGGATCATTCCACCAAAGTTTGGTTGCAATTGGCCCAGTGGTTTCTGAGGAGAAGATTTTTATGTGAATTTCCCATAGGTTCCTATGTTAAGCTAAGTTCGGCTGTGGGGGCCATCTTGGTCGAAGGGCCGAACCGCCGGACACATTTTTGGAAGAGAACCATCCAATGACTATTTCATCAAAATTTTGTTCTTATTGAGCAAATGGTTTCAGACAAGAAGATTTTTATGGGAATTTCCCATATGGTCCTATGTTAAATTAAGTTCAGCTGTGGTGGCCATCTTGGTCGGAGTTCTGAAATACAGGACACAATTTTGGAAGAGGACCTCCCAAGAATCATTTCAGCAAAGTTTGGTTGAGATTGGCTCAGTAGTTTCAGAGGAGAAGATTTTTTTTAATTTCATCCCCCCCTTTTTTCTAATTTGCATAATCGGTCAAAATCGGCAAAAGTTCAAAGTTCATAAAAATCCTGTAATATATGTTAAAAAGCTCATCATTATGCTTATACGGTTCAAATTTGGGCAATTCTGGCTTAAAATAGAGCAGTTTTGGCCATTTGAAGAAATTTCTATTTTTAGTAATGGCGGCCATCTTGGATACAGGACGGCGCTGACGGACACATTTTAGAAAGGGACCCACCCAGGGACCATCCCTGCCAGGTTTCGTTTAATTTGGTTCAGCGGTTTCAGAGGAGAAGATTTAAATGTGATCTTTTATCAAAATATGCCTAATTTGCATAATCGGTATAAATCGGCTGAAAGAAAAATTTCAAACAAAAAACCCGAACATATGCTAAACTACTCCTTGCCATGTAGATGCAGTTAAAATTTGAGCTCATTTTGACTTATACTAAAGCAGCAATGGACAATTGAAGAAATTTCTATTTTTAGTAACAGCAGTCATCTTGAATGGAGGGCGGGGCTGTCGGACACAATTTTGAAAGGGACCCACCCAGGGACCATCCCTGCCAGTTTTCGATTAATTTGGTTCAGCGGTTTCAGAGGAGAAGATTTAAATGTGATCTTTTATCAAAATATGCCTAATTTGCATAATCGGTATAAATCGGCTGAAAGAAAAATTTCAAACAAAAAACCCGAACATATGCTAAACTACTCCTTGCCATGTAGATGCAGTTAAAATTTGAGCTCATTTTGACTTATACTAAAGCAGCAATGGACAATTGAAGAAATTTCTATTTTTAGTAACAGCAGTCATCTTGAATGGAGGGCGGGGCTGTCGGACACAATTTTGAAAGGGACCCACCCAGGGACCATCCCTGCCAGTTTTCGATTAATTTGGTTCAGCGGTTTCAGAGGAGAAGATTTAAATGTGATCTTTTATCAAAATATGCCTAATTTGCATAATCGGTATAAATCGGCTGAAAGAAAAATTTCAAACAAAAAACCCGAACATATGCTAAACTACTCCTTGCCATGTAGATGCATTTAAAATTTGAGCTCATTTTGACTTATACTAAAGCAGCAATGGACAATTGAAGAAATTTCTATTTTTAGTAACAGCAGTCATCTTGAATGGAGGGCGGGGCTGTCGGACACAATTTTGAAAGGGACCCACCCAGGGACCATCCCTGCCAGTTTTCGATTAATTTGGTTCAGCGGTTTCAGAGGAGAAGATTTAAATGTGATCTTTTATCAAAATATGCCTAATTTGCATAATCGGTATAAATCGGCTGAAAGAAAAATTTCAAACAAAAAACCCGAACATATGCTAAACTACTCCTTGCCATGTAGATGCAGTTAAAATTTGAGCTCATTTTGACTTATACTAAAGCAGCAATGGACAATTGAAGAAATTTCTATTTTTAGTAACAGCAGTCATCTTGAATGGAGGGCGGGGCTGTCGGACACAATTTTGAAAGGGACCCACCTAGGGACCATCCCTGCCAGTTTTCGATTAATTTGGTTCAGCGGTTTCAGAGGAGAAGATTTAAATGTGATCTTTTATCAAAATATGCCTAATTTGCATAATCGGTATAAATCGGCTGAAAGAAAAATTTCAAACAAAAAACCCGAACATATGCTAAACTACTCCTTGCCATGTAGATGCAGTTAAAATTTGAGCTCATTTTGACTTATACTAAAGCAGCAATGGACAATTGAAGAAATTTCTATTTTTAGTAACAGCAGTCATCTTGAATGGAGGGCGGGGCTGTCGGACACAATTTTGAAAGGGACCCACCTAGGGACCATCCCTGCCAGTTTTCGATTAATTTGGTTCAGCGGTTTCAGAGGAGAAGATTTAAATGTGATCTTTTATCAAATATGCCTAATTTGCATAATCGGTATATATCGCTGAAAAAAAAAATTCACAGAAAAACCCGGAATATATGTTAAACTACTCATTTTGACTTGCACTAAAGCAGCAATGGACAATTAAAATTTCATCCCCCCCTTTTTCTATTTTTAGCTTGGCAGCCATCTTGGTTGGAAGTCGGGATCACCGGACACAATTTTGGAAGGGGGCCATCCAAGGACCATTCCACCAAAGTTTGGTTGCACGGACGGACGGACGGACGACAGACGAAAAGTGATGACAATAGCTCACTTGGCCTAAAGGCCAGGTGAGCTAAAAACTGTATAAAATATGGAAATATTTGTCTAAAAGATCCTGATATGATTTTGTAGAGAGAAATACCATACAAAAACCACTGATGGTATATCCTTACAGAACTATCAAATTATTATTATAATACATGTATATCAAGTGGTTCTCTGTGATATGCTGTCTATCAGAACATTTGCATGAGCAGATAAAGCAATTACTTTATGACGTATTCATCTCCATGAGGAGCCCTAAATAACTCGTCAGTCCATTTAAAACAAGATATGATTATAATCTAACGATTATGAAGTCTCCCAAACCGGCCACTGACAACAGTTTAAATGAAAACTTTGCATTGTGACAAATTCTGAGCTTGATTTTTTGCGGTATTGTGGTGGCCATTTTGAAAATGGAGACGGTAGAAATTTTGCAATGTCGGGAATCAATTCCGGACATCATAATCTACCAACATATGAAATTTCGTTGAAATCGAACAATGTTGAATTTGTACGGTATTGTGGCATCCATTTTGAAAATGGCAACCGGTAGAAATTTTTCAATGTCGGGAATCAATTCGGGTTATCATTATCTACCCACATATCAAATTTTGATGATATCGGACAATGTTGAATTTTTGCGGTATTGTGGTGGCCATTTTGAAAATGGCGGCCGGTAGAAATTTTTCAATGTCGGGACATCATTATCTACCCACATATCAAATTTTGATGATATCGGACAATGTTGAATTTTTACCCCCCATTTTTATGCCGTGTTTTGGCAGCCATTTTGAAAATGGCAGACATCTTGAAAATTTTGAAAACACAGAATTGCTCCTCTAATGGTGACCTATCACTATGTCAAATTTTATGTCTCTATCATTATCCAGTTAGAAGTTATTAACATTAATGTACAAGTTTCCCATAGGATTCTATAGTAACCCCCACCCTCTTTGAACCTCCAACAATATGGCTTTGACCCCCTTTACCACAAATCTGAAAACTTTAGGATCAACTAGAAACATATATCTATAACTCCACCACGTTTCATGAAATTCTGTCCTGTAGTTCCTGAGATCTGCTGTGGACAAGTTCATGGTGCACGGAAAGAAAGGAGAAGAAGAAGAATAAGAATAAAGAATAATAATAATAATAAATAAGAAACGGAGCAAAAACAATAAGTCTCCCAAACTTTGTTTGGGAGACTTAATTACAGTCAAACTTGCCTTAAAGGGTAACACTATTTAACAAATCACTGTCTATAAATGGCAGTCTCATTTTTCCTATTAAAGAATAGTGCATATAAATTTAAGCTGTATATATGAGTGGGCAACTGCTCATAAAGGCCACATTTTCAGGTTCTCCTGAGTGGCTTTTATATACAGGAGGTGAATTTTATTAGTATCAACAATAACAGATTTTACCTTGACATGCTGTATATGGAACTGCCTCCTGGTACTAATTAACCTCATAGGAAAAGGATTGATCCAATTAAAGGCTAGCTACAATTACAAAAATAGTACATAATTATGACATTTGCATCCATTTAGCAGATATAATTTGTCACTAATATACTACCTTACTTTATGATTGTTAATATATACAATATATGTACATTGTTGGAAAATATATAATTTATTTGTACAAGCTTTAGAAACAGGCAGAAAAGCAAGCTATATCACACTAGAGGCTCAGTGGGCTGAGCTTGTGTCGCTCACCTTTCATTCTGCTTTGAGGAAACTTAATACAGAACCTTCCATACATGTAGATGCTTCCTACCAAGTGTCGGTTCATATGGCTAAGCAGTTTCAAAGGAGAAGATTTTTGAGAAATCGACTGATCAGAAACAAGAATTGCATGTGGTGGCCATGTTTGCTAACTGATTGGGATGAAATGAGCAATCTTCATAGAGGACATTCCATAGATGATTCCTACCAAGTTTTGGTGGTAGCCATGTTTGTTAACCGATCGTGACAAAATGAGCAATCTTCATAGAGGACATTCCATAGATGATTCCTACCAAGTTTTGGTGGTAGCCATGTTTGTTAACCGATCGTGACAAAATGAGCAATCTTCATAGAGGACATTCCATAGATGATTCCTACCAAGTTTTGGTGGTAGCCATGTTTGTTAACCGATCGGGACGAAATGAGCAATCTTCATAGAGGACATTCCATAGATGATTCCTACCAAGTTTTGGTGGTAGCCATGTTTGTTAACCGATCGGGACGAAATGAGCAATCTTCATAGAGGACATTCCATAGATGATTCCTACCAAGTTTCTGTGGTAGCCATGTTTGTAAACCGATCGGGATGAAATTAGCAATCTTCATAGAGGACATTCCATAGATGCTTCCTACCGAGTTTCGGTTCATTTGGTCAAGCGGTTTCAGAGGAGAAGATTTTAAAATATCGGCCAATCAGAAACAAGAATTGCCTGGGGCGGCCATGTTTGGTAATGGATCATAACAAAATGTGGACTCTTTAGAGAGGACCTTCCATAGATGCTTCCTACCAAGTTTCAGTTCATTTGGATAAGGGTTTTCAGAGGAGAAGATTAAAATGTGAAAAGTAAATGGATGACAGACGACAGACACCAAGTGATGGCAAAAGCTCATATTTCCTTTGGCAAGGTTTGCTAAAAAGAATATTAAAATGTGAAAACCTACTTTTAATGTATAGAATAAACATGTTACACTATATCAGCATTAGTTAATTTCTAAGGGAGATAATGGCAAGAGTTATCTTTCTTTTAACAGAGGAGAAGATTTTTTAGAAATCAATCAATCAGAAACAAGAATTGCCTGTGGCGGCCATGTTTGTTAATGGATCGGGAAGAAATGAGCAATCTTTATAGAGGACCTTCCATAGATGCTTCCTGCCAAGTTTCAGATCAATTGGCTTTGCGGTTTCAGAGGAGAAGATTAAAATGTGAAAAGTTAACAGACGACGGACGATGGACGCCTAGTGATGGCAAAAGCTCACATTGCCTTTGGCATGGTGAGCTAAAAGTCCAAGAACAACTACCAAATTGTCTAAAAATAGCTGAAACAAGGGTCGTTCTAATCATTTTCAATGGCGTCATCTGTGACATCGGCAATTATACTGTTACAGTTTCTTCCTGTTGCTCTACATGAATCAGGTACCAGAAATGCTTTATTAGGTCCATGACTAAAATAACACTGAAGTTTATTTGACCCCCTTTATTAGCACTGGTACTCAAAATCACACAATTGTAGGATAAAATAAAATATTCTACCTAACAAACACAAGCACATTTTGTTGGACATTATTATTTTTCAGATTAATATATACATCTAATCAATCAAATGAATGCTCAAATTGAGGGAAGACGAATGAACACACCATTTACCAAATGCAGACAAACAGCACTCTTATCATATTCAGATGAATTTAAAATATTGTATACAGAAGAATGAATTTTCTTGTCATATGAAAATGGACGCTCTTATCATCTGTAGATGAATGAAAGCTTTTAGTTTATGCAGATGAAAAAATTCACAAACAAACAAAATATAATATACAAATGAAAAATTGGGAATATTTTACATGTCAGGGGCTGTATGTGACAAATAACCACCGACCTGTTCAAGTGTCACTGACAAACTTGATCACATAATGTTGTATTGAGTAAACCTCGCCATGAACGGGGTTTGAACTTACAATGTTAGTGGTGATAGGCACTGATTGCATAAGTATTTATAAATTATTTTAAGAATAGTATCTTTACTGTAAATGTGTTGGGTAGATTATTATAAGATTTTGGTCTTTTTTTACTGACATGTCAATCTAATCATGGTTTCAAGAAGACAACCATTTTACATGACCACTGTTTATCTTACTTGACAAATTTGTTTAGGATCATTCATCTTTTCTCCCATAATCCTCATAAAATGATTCAGTTGCAGAGCATCCGTCTGCTTCAAAATGTCATCTTCTACAATCTTAAAAAAGGCAACAGCAAACCTAAACAAAACCTGAAATAGAAGTAAAATTAATTTAGATAAAATTTTTACATGAAATGATAGATCTGTGATTAAATATCGTGAAAATACACAGTAATACCTGTCTAAGCAAACTACTACTAGTTTGTTTAAACAGGATTTCAGTTAATCCAGGATTTGGTTTACAAAGGTTTTAGTGTACTTGTAATTCATGAAAGTACATACATGTATGTACAGTGATTTACTTAGAATTTGAATTTTGAAAGCAAATTTACTTAACATTTTGTGTCGAAAATAAAATGCTTCAAGTGTAGATAATGCATCATAGAAAGTAATTTTTTTACACATATTTCTTCTCTATCTGTAACATTATATACAAACAGTTGCCTGTTCTGAATTGTGCACTTTCAGTGAGTGAAGAAGGGGAATAACTCCATTAAAAATATTTGTGTTGACATGATATGTGCATCTCCATATGATAACCATAAATGTTGGAATTGTATCAGTGGTGTAATGGTTAGCATACTTGCCCTGAGTGCATTAGATCATGGGTTCGAGGCCTGGTCGAATCAAACCAATGACTATAAAATTGGTATTTGTTGCTTTTATGCTAAGCATGTAACAATAAGGTGTAAGAACACAGACTGTTTGGCTCAGAATAATTAAATACTATAATATCACACTAATCATGTTGGTTTAGTACAAAGTAGACATCATCATCATCTCATCGAATGTAATTTGTTCTTGCCATGATATGGCTGAAAAATTGCTGGTTGTTTAATGCCACTTTCAATATTATTGCATTTATTTCAAAATTGTATAAAACTATTTCATTTCACTCCAAAAAACTTGTACTGATATACTGAATAATTATATCTATTTCTGTGTGTTCTTTTCCATTGTTTGTCAACATTATCAAAAGGTTGTGTAATACTCAATGCCTCAAATCAAATATTTTATGTTGACAATAGGATTTCCTGTTATGAAATTTCACATATTTGTCATGAATATGTAATAAAAACCAAGCTTTGTTTCTTTAATAAATGTCAAACCTGCTTTAATGACCACCTCTAATAAGCAATAACTGGTATTATGTGACCTTAATTTTTATTCCCCTTCCCAGTGCATTTCATGTCAATCAAATCTGCATTAAGCGACCACCTGTCTTATGTGACCATATTTCACTCTTCCCTTGGAAGGTCACATAAGACAGGGTTTACTGTATGTTAAACTTTTCATTTTAAATAACGAGTACTTACTTTGCTGCCTTCATACAAAAACGAGTCCCATATCCTAAGGAATGTTGTAGTTGGAATGTTGTCTATAAAAATGGTCAGGAACCAGTTAAATGTAAACAGTGATATATCTACGTCTAACTGTTCAAAGTGTGTTGATAGTCTGGGTAATTTCTCATGAAGCAAGTCTTTCAATACTCTCTAAAAAATAAATTAACACATTATGTACAAACTTGAGATAGTTGACAGAGAAAGATATCATGCCAGCCTCCATAGGTTGTATTAGCTTAAGGATAGGGGATATGTATAGTGATTAATGCCACTTTCAACAATATTTCAGTTATATCGTGGCAGTCAGTTTTATTAGTGGAGGAAACCAGAATACATGGAGAAAACAACTGATCTGTCACAAGTCACTGACAAACTTTATCACATAATGTTGTATCGAGTACACCTTGATATGAAAGGGATTCAAACTGTATTAGTTTAAGTCTTTGAGCATTTAAAAAATAACACACATCACCATGAGATATAAATAGTATGATGTAACATTCTATCTAGTGTCTATTATCTATATGACAGCTGTAACATCAGAACCTAACTAGAATCCTCAACATTTTCAAAACATAATTTATAATTATGTTTACAGGGAGAACAAGTTGTATCTTTGAAAACTCAATATATATATTAACACTTAACAATTGTTTCAATGAAAAATATCAATATTTTCATCAGTACTTGCACATAATTAATCAAATGTTCACAGTGGGCATTAGAAAATAAGTATTCTTACCTGATCAACTTGGGCTGCCATTAATGTTTTACTATAGTAATCTCTAGGCATTAGAAAATCAACAATGGCTACCAGACACCAAAAAGCCTCTTCTTCTGTTAGGAATAATAAACTGATAGCTGCAAGTCTGTTTAAACCCTGTAGAAAATACATAAATTAATATATATATATATATATATATATAAATGTCCAAAAGGAGCCTGTTATAAAAAAAATGCTGTTTACACACTAAAAGTTTTAATTTGGTTCAAGCGAAGTATACTCCATACAACATTATGTGATAAAGTTTGTCAGTCACTTGCGGCAGGTTTTCTCTGTGTACTCCAGTTTCCTACACCAATATAACTGACTGCCACGATATAACTGAAATATTGTTGACAGTGGCATTAAACACCATAACCCTAACCATAACCCCCCTACATACTAAAATCTTTAGCATAAATTCAAAGTATTTTTCTGTCTGTATTATTACCTTTCAATTTTAATAAATTTCTACTAAGGTCATGCAATGCTGTTTATGAGTTTTTCTGCCATATTCTTATTTCTAATTTAGTTATCATTGATGAGAGCTGTAGACCTTTGATGTAAATTTGAACATGGCAAAAATATTGAGTGTACCGGTAAATTAAATTCAGTTGTGCGAGGGCAAATTTCTACAACAACTACATTCGTATCTCAGGTGAGCTAATCAAAAGTTTTCTCCATTACTTAAAACCATGAGAGTATGAGTTTTCTCTTATTACATAACCTTGAACTTACATGACAGCACTTCTGAAACCTAAATCTGACCTGGCAGTAGGAATAATAGAATTCAACACCCATAAAAGTAAGAGACTGGGAAATCTCAGCCACTCAAGAACAAGGCTTGCAGAATTCTCGATTGAAATCTTACCGTAGCATGGCTAAGATGACCTGGTCTTGTATATCATTTAAAAAGTGTTTGATTATATTTCTCTCACTTTTTAAAGGGCTTTAAAACAGTACAATTAAAATTCAGCAAAATAATGTTGATGAATAATAATGTCATAGTAAAACATGATGTCATATCAACACTTTCTGAGCAAAATTTAAACATTGGATGTATATTTGGCTATTTGTACACCTCTGATTTGAGGTAGATGGTGTTATTTTGTGGATCACATAACAATATGGCAAAGACAGTTATTTTCAAGGAAACTGTGTGTGGCTTGTCTTGTAAAATATACATTGTATGTCTTGTTTTTATTCTGCTACCTATAACTTACATGACAGTAGCCAATAACAGGAGTATACCAACTATAACTTACCTGACAGTAGTCAATAACAGGAGTATACCAACTATAACTTACGTGACAGTAGCCAATAACAGGAGTATACCAACTATAACTTACATGACAGTAGCCAATAACAGGAGTATACCAACTATAACTTACCTGACAGTAGTCAATAACAGGAGTATACCAACTATAACTTACATGACAGTAGCCAATAACAGGAGTATACCAACTATAACTTACCTGACAGTAGTCAATAACAGGATGATACCAGCTATAGCTTACCTGAGAGCAGCCAAAAACAGGATTATACCAACTATAACTTACCTGACAGTAGTCAATAACAGGATTATGCTAGCTATAACTTACATGACAGTAGTCAATAACAGGATTATGCCAAATATATCTTACCTGACAGTAGCCAATAACAAGATTATGCTAGCTATAACTTACCTGACAGTAGCCAATAACAGGATTATGCCAAATATAACTTACATGACAGTAGCCAATAACAGGATTATACCAAATATAACTTACATGACAGTAGCCAATAACAAGATTATGCCAGCTATAACTTACCTGACAGTAGCCAATAACAGGATTATACCAACTATAACTTACCTGACAGTAGCCAATAACAGGATTATACCAACTATAACTTACCTGACAGTAGCCAATAACAAGATTATACCAAATATAACTTACATGACAGTAGCCAATAACAAGATTATGCCAGCTATAACTTACCTGACAGTAGTCAATAACAAGATTATGCCAGCTATAACTTACATGAGAGTAGCCAATAACAGAATTATGCCAACAATAACTTACATGACAGTAGTCAATAACAGGATTATGCCAAATATAACTTACATGACAGTAGCCAATAACAAGATTATGCCAGCTATAACTTACATGACAGTAGCCAATAACAAGATTATGCCAAATATAACTTACATGACAGTAGTCAATAACAGGATTATGCCAAATATAACTTACATGACAGTAGCCAATAACAAGATTATTCCAGCTATAACTTACATGACAGTAGCCAATAACAGGATTATACCAACTATAACTTACCTGACAGTAGCCAATAACAAGATTATGCCAAATATAACTTACATGACAGTAGTCAATAACAGGATTATGCCAAATATAACGTACATGACAGTAGCCAATAACAAGATTATGCCAGCTATAACTTACCTGACAGTAGTCAATAACAAGATTATGCCAGCTATAACTTACATGACAGTAGCCAATAACAGGATTATGCCAACTATAACTTACCTGACAGTAGTCAATAACAGGAGTATGCCAAATATAACTTACATGACAGTAGCCAATAACAGGATTATGCCAAATATAACTTACCTGACAGTAGCCAATAACAAGATTATGCCAAATATAACTTACATGACAGTAGTCAATAACAGGATTATGCCAAATATAACTTACATGACAGTAGCCAATAACAAGATTATGCCAGCTATAACTTACCTGACAGTAGTCAATAACAGGATTATGCCAACTATAACTTACATGACAGTAGCCAATAACAAGATTATGCCAGCTATAACTTACCTGACAGTAGTCAATAACAGGATTATGCCAAATATAACTTACATGACAGTAGTCAATAACAGGATTATGCCAAATATAACGTACATGACAGTAGCCAATAACAAGATTATGCCAGCTATAACTTACCTGACAGTAGTCAATAACAAGATTATGCCAGCTATAACTTACCTGACAGTAGCCAATAACAGGATTATGCCAAATATAACTTACCTGACAGTAGCCAATAACAAGATTATGCCAGCTATAACTTACCTGACAGTAGTCAATAACAGGATTATGCCAACTATAACTTACATGACAGTAGCCAATAACAAGATTATGCCAGCTATAACTTACCTGACAGTAGTCAATAACAGGATTATGCCAAATATAACTTACATGACAGTAGTCAATAACAGGATTATGCCAAATATAACGTACATGACAGTAGCCAATAACAAGATTATGCCAGCTATAACTTACCTGACAGTAGTCAATAACAAGATTATGCCAGCTATAACTTACCTGACAGTAGCCAATAACAGGATTATGCCAACTATAACTTACCTGACAGTAGTCAATAACAGGATTATGCCAAATATAACTTACATGACAGTAGCCAATAACAAGATTATGCCAGCTATAACTTACCTGACAGTAGCCAATAACAAGATTATGCCAAATATAACTTACATGACAGTAGTCAATAACAGGATTATGCCAAATATAACTTACATGACAGTAGCCAATAACAAGATTATGCCAGCTATAACTTACCTGACAGTAGTCAATAACAGGATTATGCCAACTATAACTTACATGACAGTAGCCAATAACAAGATTATGCCAGCTATAACTTACCTGACAGTAGTCAATAACAGGATTATGCCAAATATAACTTACATGACAGTAGTCAATAACAAGATTATACCAACTATAACTTACATGACAGTAGCCAATAACAAGATTATGCCCGCTATAACTTACCTGACAGTAGTCAATAACAAGATTATGCCAGCTATAACTTACATGACAGTAGCCAATAACAGGATTATGCCAGCGATAACTTACATGACAGTAGCCAATAACAGGATTATGCCAGCTATAACTTACCTGACAGTAGTCAATAACAGGATTATGCCAACTATAACATCCCTGAGAGCAACCAATAACAGGATTATGCTAGCTATAACTTATCTGACAGTAGCCAATAACAAGAGTATGCCAACTATAACTTACCTACCAGTAGCCAATAACAGGATTATGCCAACTATAACTTACCTGACAGTAGCCAATAACAGGATTATGTCAACTATAACTTACCTGACAGTAGCCAATAACAGGATTATGCCAGCTATAACTTACCTGGCAGTAGCCAATAACAGGATTATGCCAGCTATAACTTAATAAAACCTTCCTTAGTTTATCTATCCCTTCATTTTCAATACTGTCATAATGTTTGTTATTAGGTAATGTTCTCAAAAGGTCAAGTTCTATCTGAAAGTATACATACATATAACAGTGTACTCTTTATTGGTTGTATCATATCTATCTACTGAAAGAGGAGAAAGTATTAAATTGTGCATTTTTGTCAAAGAAAAATGACATTTTTAGAGGGGAACATGTTGCTCAAACTGTAGATTTCTGTGCAGTGTATTGTAGATCATTGTTTGTCCTTTTTCTTTTGGCTACATGTATTGTATTGTCTGTCCTTTGATTTATGTCTCTTCTGATTCCCCTTTGGTATCTTCAAAGTTTTCTTATTCAATGTTTTTTTTTATTAACCTTTATAAAGATAACAATGATTATTATACTTTACTATAGAAGCCAAGCAAGAAATAATTAAGATATTTTAAAGTTTTATTCCATGGAACAAGAAATAACTCATTATTCCTGCGGCAAACTGCACGTAGGTCAAATAACTGTGAGGGAATCTGCATGTAGCACAAAATAACTGTTTGAAATTGGCGTGCTTTTCCAAGTCGAACCAATAACTAGTTATTTCCCTCAGCACGTCGAACCAATAACTACATGTAGTTATTTCCCTCAGCACGTCGAACCAATAACTAGTTATTTCCCTCAGCACGTCGAACCAATAACTACATGTAGTTATTTCCCTCAGCACGTCGAACCAATAACTAGTTATTTCCCTCATATTAGTTCAGTATAATAATACAGTTACGTCCTTCATGGGAAGTTAATATCCATAATTATTAAATCTCGAAAGGGTTATTTTCCCCCGAGGTACTATGGACCTCGGGAAAATAACCCTTTCTCAATTTAATAATTATGGATATTAACTTCTCATGAAGGCCGTAATTGTATATTATTAAAAGCATTCAAAGTGAAAATCAATTTCTAAGGACAAGTTTTCAGAGAAATTATATTTTCTTGATAAAAAAATATTGATCATTCAAATTTCTGATTCATGAAAAATAATGATTTTCCTAAAAAAAATATTATGAACTTTTTTTCCTGGAAAGCTATTTCCTAGATTTGATTAATCACAAATTAAATGTTTTCTATCAATCATAACGAAAATAAAAATATTGTTTACAGTGTTTAACTGTTACCATGACAACTAATTATGGATTCCAAGTTATCTTTACCTGTTTTGTTTCTGGATTAAGTGATGTATTCCTAGATTTGTCAGCTAGTTTTTTGTAATAGTGTGGACCTAGCTTGTCTCTCATTTCTCCAACATAAAAGTTTATACAACTGAAATAGAATGGTCAATTAGATAATGATACCAGGAACATGTGTAGGTGGACACTTTCAATATAGTCAAACCTGTATATAAAGGACATTGAAGAGAACCTGAAAATGTGTCCTTTTCACCCTTAAAGTACCATAATCCTGTCAATTGTTTAAAACATTATGGAAAAATTGATTTCTTTGATATTAATATTTGCATGGCAAAGTTGTCTGCACTGTTTGTTTCCTTTACAGGTAATCTTCTTCATTTTATGATCAGTAGTACTGAAAATTTCCTACACTTTGGGTAAACTCAACTGGTATGTGTATTTGTGTGGAAAGAGGTGTAGGTAAACTCAACTGGTATGTGTATTTGTGTGGTAAGAGGTGTAGGTAAACTCCACTGGTATGTGTATTTGTGTGGTAAGAGGTGTAGGTAAACCCAACTGGTATGTGTATTTGTGTGGAAAGAGGTGTAGGTAAACTCCACTGGTATGTGTATTTGTGTGGTAAGAGGTGTAGGTAAACTCCACTGGTATGTGTATTTGTGTGGTAAGAGGTGTAGATAAACCCAACTGGTATGTGTATTTGTGTGGAAAGAGGTGTAGGTAAACTCCACTGGTATGTGTATTTGTGTGGTAAGAGGTGTAGGCAAACTCCACTGGTATGTGTATTTGTGTGGTAAGAGGTGTAGGTAAACCCAACTGGTATGTGTATTTGTGTGGAAAGAGGTGTAGGTAAACTCCACTGGTATGTGTATTTGTGTGGTAAGAGGTGTAGGTAAACTCCACTGGTATGTGTATTTGTGTGGAAAGAGGTGTAGGTAAACCCAACTGGTATGTGTATTTGTGTGGAAAGAGGTGTAGGTAAATCCAACTGGTATGTGTATTTGTGTGGTAAGAGGTGTAGGGGAGTAATCAACTGGTATGTGTATTTGTGTGGTAAGAGGTGTAGGTAAACTCCACTGGTATGTGTATTTGTGTGGTAAGAGGTGTAGGTAAACCCAACTGGTATGTGTATTTGTGTGGAAAGAGGTGTAGGTAAATCCAACTGGTATGTGTATTTGTGTGGTAAGAGGTGTAGGGGAGTAATCAACTGGTATGTGTATTTGTGTGGTAAGAGGTGTAGGTAAACTCCACTGGTATGTGTATTTGTGTGGTAAGAGGTGTAGGTAAACTCCACTGGTATGTGTATTTGTGTGGTAAGAGGTGTAGGGGAGTAATCAACTGGTATGTGTATTTGTGTGGTAAGAGGTGTAGGGAAGTAAGTCCCAATACTATTTTTTGATACACAAACAACACAATGTAAGAATAAAGAAACTAAAAGACTAAATAGTAACATAATTTTTATCAAAACTTCAATGAGCCTGTTCATATTTAAAATCAAGGTCAGTGAACATGTGTAGTGCAAGAAGTCACAAAGATATACATTTAGCTGAAAAATTAGCATTGAATAATATCTATTGACTTAATCATTGCTTGTTTATAACTGTATTGGAGATTATGAAGAGGGAGTGGAATCCCTTTAACTAGTTTAACCCCACCACATTGTTGTGACTGTTCCAGGACCTGGCTTTCCAACATCACATGTCATGGTCTTTATGTGACTGTTCCAAGCTAGGACCTGGCTTTCCAACATCACATGTCATGGTCTTTATGTGACTGTTCCAAGCTAGGACCTGGCTTTCCAACATCACATGTCATGATCTTTATGTGACTGTTCCAAGCTAGGACCTGGCTTTCCAACATCACATGTCATGGTCTTTATGCTTTCAATTAGTTCAGTCAATATAAGAGACAATTGTTTTGTTGCTATTGGTGGAATTGTTGACCATCACTGTTTAAACTTTCTTTTGTTTTGTTGCTATTGGTGGAATTGTTGACCATCACTGTTTAAACTTTCTTTTCATAATAAATTTTTACTGTATAGTACATATCAATATATTACCTATGCTACGATATAGCTGAAATAATGCTAAAGTTGGTGTTAAACACCAATCAATTAATCAATCAATATATTACCCTTTCCATATCTGTTCTCTGTATTCATGTGGTATTCCCATTCTAATTAAAGCTTTTAATTCTGAAGATCTCACCAATGTCTTATGAGCTAAACTAACCATAAAATTCTCCCATTTTAATCTAAAAGACTGAATTACTTCTGCATCCTGAATATAAAAGATATATAAGATTTAATAAAAATACTGCTAAAGTTGGCATTAAATACCAATCAATAATCAGATAGGTATACCAGTCGCTAAAATACTTAGATCTATTAAATCAATGTTTGCAAACAAATTCTAATTTAATATTTAGATTGTTGGAAGTCATAATGTGGTCTTAATTTTGCTCACTAAATTGTTCTTTTTCTTTTCATTGAATTTTTTTCTTTTTTCAATCAGGGGTGATGGTTTATTGGTAAAGATGAGAACATCTGCTGTCCATTGACTGTTTGTAATCCCTTTCAAATAATGAATTAGATTAAATATGGCAATTGATCGTCTTTAATTAACCACTGTCCCTTTTACGAATCTATAGGTTCATGTACAGCTCATTGTGAGGTGCGCTCAACTTGTATTTTTAATACAATAAAATTTACCATTCTTTTAATATCATTAATATTAAATCAATTCATGCCATGCTTCCCCTTATCATTCATGTAATTTAAGTGATATACCGGTACAGTTAAATGACCCCATTAGAAATAATTGAAAATGATTTCATGGGTCATCATTGGAAGGATATTAACTTATAAGTGCCTGGAAGTACTTGTTTTATTTCATATTTTTAAATGCACCAATTTTCAATGAATTTTACCTTTACCGTTACCATATATTTACTAAAGTTTAGTGGTTTTAAGCAAGAATTCTGACTTCATCCAATACTTAATTTAATAGCCATGACACCACTGAACAATTACTGAAGGTAACATGAAGTCAATATTCAAGCAATGGATTGACCAATAAACCAGATTTTATCATTTATTCTGCAATCATTACTTTTGCTGTACAATATAAGTATTTATCTAACATTATGTACGTTTTCCTTTGAAATTAATGAAAGTCGCCTGTCTGATACAAGATGTTGTATCATCACACTGTGGTGATAAAAGAATGGCACGACGTTGCACGAGACGTTCTCTGCCGAACTACTTTGACATGTCGTCATATCATTGGAATGTGAGACAAAACACAGTAACCTGACATTGGTGAATGAACAGAAAAAATAATGTGACGTCATGCACAAAATGTAGTCTCCCTGAGAGTATTGTACAAATTTTAATTCAATCCTTGTTATTTGTTTAAAATTCGCTTTTATTGAAATGTTAGATAAACGTATTACATACATAGTGTGTTGGTACAAGACTCTATATCAGATCTTGCCTGTTGCGTGAACTAACCGCATCACAATGATAGCGACTCGTAGTGATACTGGTTCACACAACAGGCTCGACCTGATACAAAGTCTTGTACCACCACACTATGTATGTAATGGGTATTTATATGAATAAATGTTTGATATTGAAGGATAAACTCAAGATACCCATATTGTCAGTCAAAATAAAATTTTATTAGAATCATTTTCCACCTGTTTCTAAAGCATGTACAAATGAATTATATATTTTCCACGAATGTACATGTGTATATTGTAAAAATATATTAAGTACTTAAAATGGGAAAGATTTAGAACATTTTCTATACTTTACCAAGAAAGAATGACTATTTCTTAAACAGCTGTCCTGTTTAAATTGATGTCATATAATTCATAAAATTAGAAAACAAATTTGACTGGTTTTATCTATTTTTAGACTGGATTATGTAAAAACTTTTTTGGTAAACAATTTATTATAAATTACATTTTTAAATTGTACAGAAATTTCAGAGGGCATAACATTTTTATCTTGATCAAAGGTAAAAATATGTTTTCTCAACAGATAGAATTTTAAACTTATTCAAATGATCTTAGGGCTGTAACCACTTAATTTCACAAAAAAATCACTTTTCCCCCCAACATAAAATAAAATAACTGGTGATAGTCGTCACAAAAACAGATGAAAACCAGCTAATATATTCCCACGGCATTTCTGTATTTACTTTTAATCTATTGTTTATTTCCTCCGAATGTCTCTCCAACTGTTCTGCCTTGACTACCAATGGATCAACCTCTTCTTCATCTATTCCAAACTTCTTTATAAATCCATATCTGTCATATTCCTGCCCACTAAAAACATTTTTCTTGACAATAATATTTTATCTATTAATGACTTATTACCAGATTTTTGACAAGAGGAACACAACAGGTGCCACTAGTGGAGCAGGAACTTCTTACCCTTCTGTAGCCCCTGAGTTCACCACCATTTTTTGTGGGGGTCATGTTACTCAATCTTTAGTTGTCTTTGCAGTGTTTTGTAGATCATTGTTTTTTTTTGTCATTTTTCTTTTGACCAATGCATTGTCTGCCCTTCAATTTACAGCTTCTAATTACCCTTTGGCTATCTTCAAACAATTTGGACAAACATGTTTTTCAGTCAGATGGGTTAAGTTAACACAGTGACAGCATTTCATGTTTTGCTTCCATTGTGGTGATTATCTTACTTTATGTAGACTGCAAATAGTTAACATAGTAAAGAAAAGGGAAAAAGGGGGAAGGGTGTCAATATTTTTCAAAGGAAGATAATAGTTTAACAATGATTGGAATTTATGATTGATTGTTGTTCAGTTGATTTTTTAACTTAAAACTTGACATAACAACCATAATTTGAATGGATTTGTAAATTAGCAACTGAAAAGTTATTTTGAGACACTAGAAATTTTGACAAATCTATTCTGACAAAAGAGAAGTCAAATAATGTGAAATGCATTGATATTAAAACAGACTTTTTTTCTTCTTAAAAAATTTGACTCAACTGATTTTAACACAAAGAGATTCAACTGTAAATTGAAAACTTCCTGTCATTTCTTCCTTGTTGACAGTTTTACTGCTTTTTAAATATTCAGGAACACTTCCTGATAATATCTAATTGTTTACAACAAGGACATAAACGGGAAGGTCTAAAACGCGGAAGTGGGAAAACACGGAAGTAAGCCCAAAATGGGTACTTGAAAGGTCATATCTTGAAAAGTACTCAACCTAGGATAAAAATCTAAACGAATTCTAAAAGCTATTGTTAAGATCTATCTTTTGAAGAAATAAATAATAAAATATTTGATTATTTAGGTACATAAAAGTTGACCGGAAGTGTCAAAAATGAGAACGGGCAATGGTCAAAATTTTGACTTTGATCTCAAATGTATCAAAATTCAAACACCCCGGTCAAAAACCGTTTAGATATTCTTAAAGACAATTTTATACTCTATCAGACGATATAAAATTCTTTTTGTTAAAATATTAGATAAAAGAACAACCTTGACCGGAAGCCTACCTTTTCAGAGTTAGCCATCGGCTAATTTTCAACTTTGATTTCAAATTTCTGACAATTCAATGAACCCGGTCAAAAACCGTTTAAATATTCTTAAAGACAATTTTATACTCTATCAGATGATATAAATATGATTTTATGGAAATATTGGTGGAAAACACAATCTTGACCGGAAGCCTACCTTTTCAGAGTTAGCCAACTTTTAGTTTTCTAGAGCACTTTCTTATCCTATTGTTTACTACATCAATATATTACTACAAACTTTTAGTTTTCTAGAGTACTTTCTTATCCTATTGTTTACCATATAGATATATTATTACAAACTTCCTTTACAAAAGTATTAGTAACACAGCTACCTTGATGTCAGCTGGAATTCCATGTTCTCTGATTCATCATTTTCTGAATTCATGGCCTCCTTCAATAGTTGATTGACAGCATCCTCTTCTAGGTTTTCTGTTTCACCTTTAGATAAAAGTAGTGAATTAATAATAAGAGCACAGATATGCCTAATATCTCCTATAAACCCCAGGCCCATAGTCAAGATTTTTCAAGGAGGGGTTCAACAGACATGTGTAACAAAATGGTCTTGCAGAGGGGTTCAAAATCTGAGCCTTAATAGTCATAGTTCAACCAATATATATATAATATTCCTTCTTGGTTTTCAGACACAACGGGTGTGAGCCTTAACTCTTTAATTGAGTACTAAAATTAAATACTATAGGCTGTATGTTGTAGCAATCAATTGACACAAATAAATTTATATGAGTCTGTAAATTAATATAAGTAAGTCAAGCATTTACTTGAAACATTTGACTAAAATCACTAATAAGGAAAACAAAGTAAGAAGTGCACCTCAGTAGGTTATGAGAAGCAATGAGGTAAATTAAGGATAAATTCTATGAAGGATGGTCAGTTGTGGAATATAATAAAGTTTTCTTTACTCTATTGAAGAAAGTATTTTTTTCTTCAGATTTACAATTCATTTCTTTCACACAAATTCTAATATTAATTTATTCATACCTAATTTTGGTTTCTTTATTTCCTGTAACAAATATAAATATTTGCTTCTTGTTTGAAAATATTGTGCCTCTAGCTTAGCATTACTCCTACAAAAATAACAACATAAAACATTGATAAGCAAAGATAAAATGACAAAATATGGTAGAATGTGTCCATAGAAAACAGATGCCCCCACATCCAGCTAAAGTAAACAGATGCTCCCACATCCAGCTAAAGTAAACAGATGCCCCCACATCCAGCTAAAGTAAACAGATGCTTCCACATCCAGCTAAAGTAAACAGATGCTCCCACATCCAGCTAAAGTAAACAGATGCTCCCACATCCAGCTAAAGTAAACAGATGCTCCCACATCCAGCTAAAGTCAACAGATGCCCCCACATCCAGCTAAAGTAAACAGATGCTTCCACATCCAGCTAAAGTAAACAGATGCTCCCACATCCAGCTAAAGTAAACAGATGCTCCCACATCCAGCTAAAGTAAACAGATGCTCCCACATCCAGCTAAAGTAAACAGATGCTCCCACATCCAGCTAAAGTCAACAGATGCTCCCACATCCAGCTAAAGTAAACAGATGCCCCCACATCCAGCTAAAGTAAACAGATGCTCCCACATCCAGCTAAAGTAAACAGATGCTCCCACATCCAGCTAAAGTAAACAGATGCTCCCACATCCAGCTAAAGTAAACAGATGCTCCCACATCCAGCTAAAGTAAACAGATGCTCCCACATCCAGCTAAAGTAAACAGATGCTCCCACATCCAGCTAAAGTAAACAGATGCTCCCACATCCAGCTAAAGTAAACAGATGCTCCCACATCCAGCTAAAGTCAACAGATGCTCCCACATCCAGCTAAAGTAAACAGATGCCCCCACATCCAGCTAAAGTAAACAGATGCTCCCACATCCAGCTAAAGTAAACAGATGCTCCCACATCCAGCTAAAGTAAACAGATGCTCCCACATCCAGCTAAAGTAAACAGATGCTCCCACATCCAGCTAAAGTAAACAGATGCCCCCACATCCAGCTAAAGTAAACAGATGCTCCCACATCCAGCTAAAGTAAACAGATGCTCCCACATCCAGCTAAAGTAAACAGATGCCCCCACATCCAGCTAAAGTAAACAGATGCTCCCACATCCAGCTAAAGTAAACAGATGCCCCCACATCCAGCTAAAGTAAATAGATGCCCCCACATCCAGCTAAAGTAAACAGATGCTCCCACATCCAGCTAAAGTCAACAGATGCTCCTACATCCAGCTAAAGTAAACAGATGCTCCCACATCCAGCTAAAGTAAACAGATGCCCCCACATCCAGCTAAAGTAAACAGATGCTCCCACATCCAGCTAAAGTAAACAGATGCTCCCACATCCAGCTAAAGTAAACAGATGCTCCCACATCCAGCTAAAGTAAACAGATGCTCCCACATCCAGCTAAAGTAAACAGATGATCCCACATCCAGCTAAAGTAAACAGATGCCCCCACATCCAGCTAAAGTAAACAGATGCTCCCACATCCAGCTAAAGTAAACAGATGCTCCCACATCCAGCTAAAGTAAACAGATGCCCCCACATCCAGCTAAAGTAAACAGATGCTCCCACATCCAGCTAAAGTAAACAGATGCTCCCACATCCAGCTAAAGTAAACAGATGCTCCCACATCCAGCTAAAGTAAACAGATGCCCCCACATCCAGCTAAAGTCAACAGATGCTCCCACATCCAGCTAAAGTAAACAGATGCTCCCACATCCAGCTAAAGTAAACAGATGCCCCCACATCCAGCTAAAGTAAACAGATGCTCCCACATCCAGCTAAAGTAAACAGATGCTCCCACATCCAGCTAAAGTAAACAGATGCTCCCACATCCAGCTAAAGTAAACAGATGCTCCCACATACAGCTAAAGTAAACAGATGCCCCCACATACAGCTAAAGTAAACAGATGCTCCCACATCCAGCTAAAGTAAACAGAGGAACAGCTCAAGAACTGAAATCAAACCTGACCTTCCTTTTATGATTACTGATTTTGCATAAAAATTTCAAATGATTTGCTATGGGGAACTTCAGTTTTTGAGTAGAAGCCAAATGCAGGATGCACAGACTTGGGTAAAGCTTAATGATTAAGACACATAGTGGCAGGGGCAAACATATCAAAATATGAATAAAATCTGTTACTGGTTGTGTATTGTATACATTATTGGTACATAGTACACACCTCTTCTGTTGCCATATCCATCCTGATTGTAACAATGTACTAGCTAGTTTTTTTTTCTCCTCATTATTTCAAATATCTTTCAATTCCAACAGCATATGTTTTGATACCAAAGAGATGTATGTACACATGATGACAAGAAAGTTTAAACGGTAGTATTCAACAATCCCACCAATATCAACAAAACACGCAACGATCTCTAATCTCAAACCATTGGAAAAAAAAAAACAGATCACAACATAAGGCATTGGGAATCCAGGTCAACTCCCAATGCTCTTAAAACAACTTATTATCAAAACAATAAAAGTTTCCAATAAACGTTACAAAAAATCGAAGGAGCAATCAAAAATGGAAAATCCAAACACACAAGACACAAAACAAAGACAAACAAAAACTAAACCAGAGGCTCTCAAGAGCCTGTATCGTTCACCTGGTAATAAAAAAAACCAATTGGTCCTATGTAAAAACTATGTCCTGCGTCATCTTGGAATTACGATCAACATAAAAAACACAAAGTTTGTAAAGGACCTTCCAATGATTGATGCACAGTTTAGGTTCAATCAGTGCAATAGCTTCAGAGAAGAATATATTTCTGTATTTTCCCCATATGGTTCTGTGTTAATACTATGACCTGTGGTGGCAGCCATCTTGGATTTCCGATCGGCATAAAAAACACACACCTTGTAGAGGACCTTCCAATGATCATTCCTGGGCAGTTTGGTTTCAACTGTCCAAGTGGTTTCAGAGAAGAAGCATTTTGAAACATTTTTCCCATAGGGTCCAATGTTAAACTAAGTCCTGCCGTAGCCGCCATTTTGAATATCATATCAGAATAAAAAACGTATATTTTGTAGAGGACCATTCAATGAACATTCATGCACAGTTTGGCTTTAATCATATTTGTAGTTTCTGAGAAGAAGGCATTTGAACATTTTCCCATAGGGTCCAATGTTAATCTATGTCCTGCGGTGGTGGCCATCTTGGATTTCTGATCGGCATAAAAAACACACACCTTGTAGAGGACCTTCCAATGATCATTCCTGGGCAGTTTGGTTTCAATTATCCAAGTGGTTTCAGAGAAGAAGCGTTTTGAAACATTTTTCCCATAGGGTCCAATGTTAAACTAAGTCCTGCCATAGCCGCCATTTTGAATTTCATATCGGAACAAAAAACGTAAAGTTTGTAGAGGACCATCCAATGTACACACATATGGACAGTTTGGCTTTAATAATATTTGTAGTTTCTGAGAAGAAGGCATTTGAACATTTTCCCATAGGGTCCAATGTTAATCTATGTCCTGCGGTGGTGGCCATCTTGAATTTTCGATCGGCATAAAAAAACAGAAACTTTGTAGAGGACCTTCCAATGATCATTCCTGGGCAGTTTGGTTTCAACTGTTCTAGTGGTTTCAGAGAAGAAGCGTTTTCAAACATTTTTCCCATAGGGTCCAATGTTAAACTAAGTCCTGCCGTAGCCGCCATTTTGAATTTCATATCGGAACAAAAAACGTAAAGTTTGTAGAGGACCATCCAATGAACATTGTTGTACAGTTTGGCTTTAATCATATTTGTAGTTTCTGAGAAGAAGGCATTTGAACATTTTCCCATAGGGTCCAATGTTAAGTTATGTATTGTGGTGGCGGCCATCTTGGATTTCCGATCGGCATAAAAAACATAAAATTTGTAGAGGACCTTCCAATGATCATTCCTGGGCAGTTTGGTTTCAACTGTTCTAGTGGTTTCAGAGAAGAAGCGTTTTCAAACATTTCCCCCATAGGGTCCAATGTTAAACTAAGTCCTGCCGTAGCCGCCATTTTGAATTTCATATCGGAACAAAAAACGTAAAGTTTGTAGAGGACCATCCAATGAACATTCTTGTACAGTTTGGCTTTAATCATATTTGTAGTTTCTGAGAAGAAGGCATTTGAATATTTTCCCATAGGGTCCAATGTTAATCTATGTCCTGCGGTGGTGGCCATCTTGGATTTCCGATCGGCATAAAAAATACACACCTTGTAGAGGACCTTCCAATGATCATTCCTGGGCAGTTTGGTTTCAATTATCCAAGTGGTTTCAGAGAAGAAGCGTTTTGAAACATTTTTCCCATAGGGTCCAATGTTAAACTAAGTCCTGCCGTAGCCGCCATTTTGAATTTTATATCGGAACAAAAAACGCAAAGTTTGTAGAGGACCATCCAATGAACATTCATGTACAGTTTGGCTTTAATCATATTTGTAGTTTCTGAGAAGAAGGCATTTGAACATTTTCCCATAGGGTCCAATGTTAATCTATGTCCTGCGGTGGCGGCCATCTTGAATTTCCGATCGGCATAAAAAAACAGAAACTTTGTAGAGGACCTTCCAATGATCATTCCTGGGCAGTTTGGTTTCAATTATCCAAGTGGTTTCAGAGAAGAAGCGTTTTGAAACATTTTTCCCATAGGGTCCAATGTTAAACTAAGTCCTGCCGTAGCCGCCATTTTGAATTTCATACCAGAACAAAAAACGTAAAGTTTGTAGAGGACCATCTAATGAACATTCATGTACAGTTTGGCTTTAATCATATTTGTAGTTTCTGAGTAGAAGGCATTTGAACATTTTCCCATAGGGTCCAATGTTAATCTATGTATTGCGGTGGTGGCCATCTTGGATTTCCGATCGGCATAAAAAACAAAAAATTTGTAGAGGACCTTCCAATGATCATTCCTAGGCAGTTTGGTTTCAATTATCCAAGTGGTTTCAGAGAAGATGCGTTTTGAAACATTTTTCCCATAGGGTCCAATGTTAAACTAAGTCCTGCCGTAGCCGCCATTTTGAATTTCATACCAGAACAAAAAACGTAAAGTTTGTAGAGGACCATCTAATGAACATTCATGTACAGTTTGGCTTTAATCATATTTGTAGTTTCTGAGTAGAAGGCATTTGAATATTTTCCCATAGGGTCCAATGTTAATCTGTCCTGCGGTGGCGGCCATCTTGGATTTCCGACCGGCATAAAAAACAGAAAATTTGTAGAGGACCTTCCAATGATCATTCCTGGGCAGTTTGGTTTCAACTGTCCAAGTGGTTTCAGAGAAGAAGCATTTTGAAACATTTTTCCCATAGGGTCCAATGTTAAACTAAGTCCTGCCGTAGCCGCCATTTTGAATTTCATATCGGAACAAAAAACCTTAAGATTGTAGAGGACCATCCAATGAACATTCATGTACAGTTTGGCTTTAATCATATTTGTAGTTTCTGAGAAGAAGGCATTTGAACATTTTCCCATAGGGTCCAATGTTAATCTATGTATTGCGGTGGTGGCCATCTTGGATTTCCGATTGGCATAAAAAACATAAAATTTGTAGAGGACCTTCCAATGATCATTCCTAGGCAGTTTGGTTTCAATTATCCAAGTGGTTTCAGAGAAGAAGCGTTTTGAAACATTTTTCCCATAGGGTCCAATGTTAAACTAAGTCCTGCCGTAGCCGCCATTTTGAATTTCATACCAGAACAAAAAACGTAAAGTTTGTAGAGGACCATCTAATGAACATTCATGTACAGTTTGGCTTTAATCATATTTGTAGTTTCTGAGTAGAAGGCATTTGAATATTTTCCCATAGGGTCCAATGTTAATCTATGTCCTGCGGTGGCGGCCATCTTGGATTTCCGACCGGCATAAAAAACCTTAAATTTGTAGAGGACCTTCCAATGATCATTCCTGGGCAGTTTGGTTTCAACTGTCCAAGTGGTTTCAGAGAAGAAGCATTTTGAAACATTTTCCCCATAGGGTCCAATGTTAAACTAAGTCCTGCCGTAGCCGCCATTTTGAATTTCATACCAGAACAAAAAACGTAAAGTTTGTAGAGGACCATCTAATGAACATTCATGTACAGTTTGGCTTTAATCATATTTGTAGTTTCTGAGTAGAAGGCATTTGAACATTTTCCCATAGGGTCCAATGTTAATCTATGTCCTGCGGTGGCGGCCATCTTGGATTTCTGACCGGCATAAAAAACGGAGAATTTGTAGAGGACCTTCCAATGATCATTCCTGGGCAGTTTGGTTTCAACTGTCCAAGTGGTTTCAGAGAAGAAGCATTTTGAAACATTTTTCCCATAGGGTCCAATGTTAAACTAAGTTCTGCCGTAGCCGCCATTTTGAATTTCATATCGGAACAAAAAACCTTAAGATTGTAGAGGACCATCCAATGAACATTCATGTACAGTTTGGCTTTAATCATATTTGTAGTTTCTGAGAAGAAGGCATTTGAACATTTTCCCATAGGGTCCAATGTTAATCTATGTATTGCGGTGGCGGCCATCTTGGATTTCCGATCGGCATAAAAAACATAAAATTTCTAGAGGACCTTCCAATGATCATTCCTAGGCAGTTTGGTTTCAATTATCCAAGTGGTTTCAGAGAAGAAGCGTTTTGAAACATTTTTCCCATAGGGTTCAATGTTAAACTAAGTCCTGCCGTAGCCGCCATTTTGAATTTCATACCGGAACAAAAAACGTAAAGTTTGTAGAGGACCATCTAATGAACATTCATGTACAGTTTGGCTTTAATCATATTTGTAGTTTCTGAGTAGAAGGCATTTGAATATTTTCCCATAGGGTCCAATGTTAATCTATGTCCTGCGGTGGCGGCCATCTTGGATTTCCGACCGGCATAAAAAACAGAAAATTTGTAGAGGACCTTCCAATGATCATTCCTGGGCAGTTTGGTTTCAACTGTCCAAGTGGTTTCAGAGAAGAAGTATTTTGAAACATTTTTCCCATAGGGTCCAATGTTAAACTAAGTCCTGCCGTAGCCGCCATTTTGAATTTCGTATCGGAACAAAAAACCTTAAGATTGTAGAGGACCATCCAATGAACATTCATGTACAGTTTGGCTTTAATAATATTTGTAGTTTCTGAGAAGAAGGCATTTGAACATTTTCCCATAGGGTCCAATGTTAATCTATGTCCTGCGGTGGCGGCCATCTTGGATTTCCGACCGGCATAAAAAACGGAAAATTTGTAGAGGACCTTCCAATGATCATTCCTGGGCAGTTTGGTTTCAACTGTCCAAGTGGTTTCAGAGAAGAAGCATTTTGAAACATTTTTCCCGTAGGGTCCAATGTTAAACTAAGTTCTGCCGTAGCCGCCATTTTGAATTTCATATCGGAACAAAAAACCTTAAGATTGTAGAGGACCATCCAATGAACATTCATGTACAGTTTGGCTTTAATCATATTTGTAGTTTCTGAGAAGAAGGCATTTGAACATTTTCCCATAGGGTCCAATGTTAATCTATGTATTGCGGTGGCGGCCATCTTGGATTTCCGATCGGCATAAAAAACATAAAATTTCTAGAGGACCTTCCAATGATCATTCCTAGGCAGTTTGGTTTCAATTATCCAAGTGGTTTCAGAGAAGAAGCGTTTTGAAACATTTTTCCCATAGGGTTCAATGTTAAACTAAGTCCTGCCGTAGCCGCCATTTTGAATTTCATACCGGAACAAAAAACGTAAAGTTTGTAGAGGACCATCTAATGAACATTCATGTACAGTTTGGCTTTAATCATATTTGTAGTTTCTGAGTAGAAGGCATTTGAATATTTTCCCATAGGGTCCAATGTTAATCTATGTCCTGCGGTGGCGGCCATCTTGGATTTCCGACCGGCATAAAAAACAGAAAATTTGTAGAGGACCTTCCAATGATCATTCCTGGGCAGTTTGGTTTCAACTGTCCAAGTGGTTTCAGAGAAGAAGTATTTTGAAACATTTTTCCCATAGGGTCCAATGTTAAACTAAGTCCTGCCGTAGCCGCCATTTTGAATTTCGTATCGGAACAAAAAACCTTAAGATTGTAGAGGACCATCCAATGAACATTCATGTACAGTTTGGCTTTAATCATATTTGTAGTTTCTGAGAAGAAGGCATTTGAACATTTTCCCATAGGGTCCAATGTTAATCTATGTATTGCGGTGGCGGCCATCTTGGATTTCCGATCGGCATAAAAAACATAAAATTTCTAGAGGACCTTCCAATGATCATTCCTAGGCAGTTTGGTTTCAATTATCCAAGTGGTTTCAGAGAAGAAGCGTTTTGAAACATTTTTCCCATAGGGTTCAATGTTAAACTAAGTCCTGCTGTAGCCGCCATTTTGAATTTCATTCCGGAACAAAAAACGTAAAGTTTGTAGAGGACCATCTAATGAACATTCATGTACAGTTTGGCTTTAATCATATTTGTAGTTTCTGAGTAGAAGGCATTTGAATATTTTCCCATAGGGTCCAATGTTAATCTATGTCCTGCGGTGGCGGCCATCTTGGATTTCCGACCGGCATAAAAAACAGAAAATTTGTAGAGGACCTTCCAATGATCATTCCTGGGCAGTTTGGTTTCAACTGTCCAAGTGGTTTCAGAGAAGAAGCATTTTGAAACATTTTTCCCATAGGGTCCAATGTTAAACTAAGTCCTGCCGTAGCCGCCATTTTGAATTTCATATCGGAACAAAAAACCTTAAGATTGTAGAGGACCATCCAATGAACATTCATGTACAGTTTGGCTTTAATAATATTTGTAGTTTCTGAGAAGAAGGCATTTGAACATTTTCCCATAGGGTCCAATGTTAATCTATGTCCTGCGGTGGTGGCCATCTTGGATTTCCGACCGGCATAAAAAACAGAAAATTTGTAGAGGACCTTCCAATGATCATTCCTGGGCAGTTTGGTTTCAACTGTCCAAGTGGTTTCAGAGAAGAAGCATTTTGAAACATTTTTCCCATAGGGTCCAATGTTAAACTAAGTCCTGCCGTAGCCGCCATTTTGAATTTCATATCGGAACAAAAAACCTTAAGATTGTAGAGGACCATCCAATGAACATTCATGTACAGTTTGGCTTTAATAATATTTGTAGTTTCTGAGAAGAAGGCATTTGAACATTTTCCCATAGGGTCCAATGTTAATCTATGTCCTGCGGTGGTGGCCATCTTGGATTTCCGACCGGCATAAAAAACAGAAAATTTGTAGAGGACCTTCCAATGATCATTCCTGGGCAGTTTGGTTTCAACTGTCCAAGTGGTTTCAGAGAAGAAGCATTTTGAAACATTTTTCCCGTAGGGTCCAATGTTAAACTAAGTCCTGCCGTAGCCGCCATTTTGAATTTCATATCGGAACAAAAAACCTTAAGATTGTAGAGGACCATCCAATGAACATTCATGTACAGTTTGGCTTTAATCATATTTGTAGTTTCTGAGAAGAAGGCATTTGAACATTTTCCCATAGGGTCCAATGTTAATCTATGTATTGCGATGGCGGCCATCTTGGATTTCCGATCGGCATAAAAAACAGTAACTTGGTAAAGGACATTCCAATGATCATTCCTTTACAGTTTGGGTTCAGTCAGTTCATTAGTTTCGGAGAAGAAGATCTTTGAAATTTCAGCCAATCAGAGCATATTATTGGCCCTGGCAGCCATATTGAATATCCGACTGGAACGAAAAACAGTAACTTTGTAGAGGACCATCCAAGGAACATTCCTGCTAAGTTCGTTTCCAATCGGCCAAGTCCAGGTGAACTAAAAAACTAAATACAACAAAGAAAACTAAAAAGACGAGCAACACACACCCTATCAAAAATCAGGGGTGAACCCAGGTGCTCTCACAAGGCAAGCGTTTGAGCTACACAGACCCCATCAAAAATCAGGGGTGAACCCAGGTGCTCTCACAAGGCAAGCGTTTGAGCAACACAGACCCTATCAAAAATCAGGGGTGAACCCAGGTGCTCTCACAAGGCAAGCGTTTGAGCAACACAGACCCTATCAAAAATCAGGGGTGAACCCAGGTGCTCTCACAAGGCAAGCGTTTGAGCAACACAGACCCCATCAAAAATCAGGGGTGAACCCAGGTGCTCTCACAAGGCAAGCGTTTGAGCAACACAGACCCCATCAAAAATCAGGGGTGAACCCAGGTGCTCTCACAAGGCAAGCGTTTGAGCAACACAGACCCCATCAAAAATCAGGGGTGAACCCAGGTGCTCTCACAAGGCAAGCGTTTGAGCAACACAGACCCTATCAAAAATCAGGGGTGAACCCAGGTGCTCTCACAAGCCAAGCGTTTGAGCAACACAGACCCCATCAAAAATCAGGGGTGAACCCAGGTGCTCTCACAAGGCAAGCGTTTGAGCAACACAGACCCCATCAAAAATCAGGGGTGAACCCAGGTGCTCTCACAAGACAAGCGTTTGAGCAACACAGACCCCATCAAAAATCAGGGGTGAACCCAGGTGCTCTCACAAGACAAGCGTTTGAGCAACACAGACCCCATCAAAAATCACGGGTGAACCCAGGTGCTCTCACAAGGCAAGCATTTGCTTAACTTAATTTTTTTCATTGTTTATCACAGAAAGTGTATTTTCATTTTATACTTACATCATCAATGTTTTTTCATTAGCTTGATCATTTTGTCTGAGGTAGTTCAGTTCTAATATTTCTTTGGTTAAAAATTTGTTCTGTAGTTCATATGCTTGACACGTATCCTGGAAATAAAAAAAATATTATGTATGTTTTAGTAATTGATTTTAAATCTGCAATATCTTATTTTCACATTGAAATATCTGCGAGATTTCACAAGATTTTAGGGACACCTGTAATTTGTCTAATTCCTGAGTATCTGTTACAATGGCGGTCTGTCTAGTATTGTTTGCACTAACTAAGGTTAGGGTTAGGGTTAGGGTGTTCAACACCATATTTCAACAATATTTCAGTTGTATCATTGCAGTCAGTTTTATTGGTGGAGGAAATCGGGAGTACCAGGAGAAAACCACCAATCTACCCCAAGTCAGACAAACTTTATCACATAATGTCGTATCGAGTACACCTCGCTTGAGTGGGATTCAAACTCACGACATTAGTGGTGATAGGCACTGATTGCATATGTAGTTGTAAATCTAACTACCATACAATCACGACCACGACAGACCCTTGCACTAATTAGCTTTTACCTTTAATTTCTCTAATTCCTGAGTATTTGACACAACAATGACTGTCTGTCTAGTATTTTGGGTATTATTTCCAGCATCATTTTGGTTCGTGTTAGTTTGGTTATTGTTCCTCTCTTTCTCTAAGGCTGTTATTTCATTTGTCAGTTGCATGATGGTATCATCTTTAGCTTTTAACATATCCTGATACATAATTACTTGTTCTTTTAATTCTTCCGTTTCCCCATCTGTTGACCTAAAAATATCAGGATTGTAGCATAATGGAATATGTCCTATTTTTTCCACCTCAAAAATTAATTTTTTTAAATTAATATCAAGTAAATTTGATTGATGTCTCACCTTCCAAATTATATTATGTTCAGAGTTCTTCAAGTTACCTAATAGGGGCAGGAGTCGTCCTGGTCATGATTGTATGGTAGTTGGATTAACAACTACCAATGCAATCAGTGCCTATCACCACTAACGTTGTGAGTTCGAATTCCACTCATGGTGAGGTGCACTTAATACAACATTATGAGATAAAGTTTGTAAGCGACTTGCTACAGGTCTGTGGTTTTCTCCGGGTACTCCGGTTTCCTCCACCAATAAAACTTACCACCATGATATAACTGAAATATTGTTGAAAGTGGCATTAACAACCCAATAATCCTTTATATGATTATCACTATATATCAAAATATCGGTAAAAAACAAATTCTTACAGATATTCTTATTCATTTTTATAACTGTTTTCCTGAAGCACATTAGTATACTTGCAAATTAACAACTGTAAAGACCTTTTTGTGTAAAACAAAACATTCTGTAAACAAAGAAACCAGAGGCTCCCAGGAGCCTGTAATCGCTCACCTGGATCAAAGCTGCTTTCAATAACAACGCAACTGCACTGTGGTGGCCATCTTGGTGGGAGAGCGCGACTGCCGGACACAATTTTGGAAGAGGACCATCCAATGACTATTCCATCAGAGTTTGATTCTAATTGAGCTACTGGTTTTTATGTGAATTTCCCATAGGGTCCTATGTTAAACTAAGTACAGCTGTGCAGCCATCTTGGTCAGAGGGTGGGACCACCAGACACAATTTTGGAAGAGGACCATCCAATGACTATTTTACCAAAGTTTGGTTCCAATTGAGCAACCGGTTCCAGACAAGAAGATTTTTATGTGAATTTCTCATAGGTTCCTATGTTAAACTAAGTTCTGCTGTGGAGGCCATCTTGGTCGAAGGGCCGAACCGCCTGACATATTTTTGGAAAAGAACCATCCAATGACTATTTCATCAACATTTAGTTCTTATTGAGCAAATGGTTTCAAACAAGAAGATCTTTATGGGAATTTCCCATAGGGTCCTATGTTAAATTAAGTTCGGCTGTGGTGGCCATCTTGGTCGGAGGTCTGAAATGCCAGACATAATTTTGGAAAGGGACCACCCAAGGATCATTTCAGCAAAGTTTGGTTGAGATTGGCTCAGTAGTTTCAGAGGAGAAGATTTTTTTTAAATTTCATCCCCCTTTTTTCTATTTTTAGCTTGGCACCCATCTTGGTTGGAAATCGGGATCATCGGACACAATTATGGAAGGGGGCCATTCAAGGACTATTCCACCAAAGTTTGGTTGCAATTGGCCCAGTGGTTTCTGAGGAGAAGATTTTTATGTGAATTTCACATAGGGTCCTATGTTAAGCTTAGTTCGGCTGTGGGGGCCATCTTGGTCGAAGGGCCAAACCGCCTGACATATTTTTGGAAGAGAACCATCCAATGACTATTTCATCAACATTTAGTTCTTATTGAGCAAATGGTTTCAGACAAGAAGATTTTTATGGGAATTTCCCATAGGGTTCTATGCTAAATTAAGTTCGGCTGTGGCAGCCATCTTGGTCGGAGGTATGAAATGCCGGACACAAATTTGGAAGGGGACCACCCAAGGATCATTTCAGCAAAGTTTGGTTGAGATTGGCTTGGTAGTTTCAGAGGAGAAGATTTTTTTTTAATTTCATCCCCCCTTTTTCTATTTTTAGCTTGGTGACCATCTTGGTTGGAAGTCGGATATCACCGGACACAATTTTGGAAGGGGGCCATCCAAAGATCATTCCAACAAAGTTTTGTTGCAATTGGCCCAGTGGTTTCTGAGGAGAAGATTTTGATGTGAATTTCCCATAGGGTCCTATGTTAAGCTAAGTTCGGCTGTGGGGGCCATCTTGGTCGAAGGGCCAAACCGCCAAACATATTTTTGGAAGAGAACCATCCAATGACTATTTCATCAAAATTTTGTTCTTTTTGAGCAAATGGTTTCAGACAAGAAGATTTTTATGGGAATTTTCCATAGGGTCCTATGTTAAATTAAGTTCGGCTGTGGTGGCCATCTTGGTCGGAGTTCTGAAATACCGGACACAATTTTGGAAGAGGACCACCCAAGAATCATTTCAGCAAAGTTTGATTGAGATTGGCTCAGTAGTTTCAGAGGAGAAGATTTTTTTTAATTTCATCCCCCCTTTTTTCTAATTTGCATAATCGGTCAAAATTGGCAAAAGTTGAAAGTTCATAAAAAATCCTGTAATATATGTTAAAAAGCTCATCATTATGCTTAGGGATCGTCGCAAAATGTGACAGTTTTTTTCAAATGAAAATAGTTTCATTTGGCTCAGACCACCCACCCACCCCCTCCAAATGAAAGTGTGAAAAACAGAATATCGATGTATTATAAACCAAACTCCACCTAAAAATATATGGCTTAGAACCATGTATTCTCAATATGCATGTCATGATAAAGGGTCTATCTATGAATCTTTATCCTTTAAAAATCACACACTTGATTTCATCTAAGTGTACATATAATTCAACAAGCATACTGTACCAATAAAATGATATTTATAGATTAATATGGACATCTCTGTAATGTGCATTCTTATAATAAATGCAAAGATCTGGACCACTTATTTATTATATGTGGAGCAGTGTATGCATCTTGTATATCAAGAAATCCATTTAAAGCCCTTTCTATACATGTGAACCATAATGAATGTATTTTTGAGGACATCTTCTTCTTTTCGTGTGTCCTGCTACCAAATAGTGTTGTCTGCACAAGTCGTTTTTTACAGGGCGCTGCCCAATCTCTACCCAGAGTTGTATATCCAATCTCTGTCAATGCCTAAAAACCAAGAATCTTGTCAAAATCCGTTTATTAAAGGGTAATTTGATATAAACCGGTTATAATGACCCCATATATTGTAAAATATGTAAAGAATACCATATAACTAATATTTGAGAAGCTTCTTTGTTTATTTTCAAACGAAGATAAGGGATTATTTTTTATACGGTGATCAGTCATACAGCGCTGTTCTGGTTCCTTGTTGTAATAGCTTCTATAGTTGCTGAACATTACACTGGTAATATTTTATAGAAAGGAAACCAGTTTAGTACAAAGGTAGACTACTTTTTAGGCGTTGACAGAGATTGTAACTACTCTGCCATTCTCGCTACCCTGCAAATAACCTCGTATGCATTAGGCGTATAAATCACACTACTTTTCACATGTCAGTTACATGAAAGTTTGATAAAGTTATATTTTAAGCAATTTTCTATATTTCAATTAAAGTTTTAATAAATTTTGCATGATTAGATTTTACTTAGTATGTCTTCCATATTGGATTTTCGTGGACTATATTTTTGTGCGGCTTAACTTAACTTAACTTCCGGTAAACAATTTAAGAAGAATTTCTACTATGTACGTACAAGGTTATTTGCAGGGTAGCGAGAATGGCAGAGTAGTTACGATTGGGTAGAGATTGGGTGCTGCCATGTTTAATACTTAATCAATACAATAACAAAATACCGAAAGCAATCAATACAATCACAAACTACCGAAAGCCTATTTCTGCAACGCACACAAGAACAAAAACCCACCATAAGCATCGTGGTATCTGATGATTACTCTCTTTGGTCAAAACTTGTTTAATACATTATAGTATTATTTTAAATTTGACAACAGTATTTTTAAAACATTCCAGAATCGAAAACATTATTTTTTTTAATTTGCAAAAGAAGACCGTTGTTTTTCATTGCGTATGATATTTAGTTGTACCGCAAACAGGAAACCAGAGCTGTGTACATATACACCCATTACTTATTCAGTACTAAAATAACAGTACAATATACAGACTCGAAAGAAATTAAAACGATGTTCCATTCAATTTTATGCCATTTTTAAGTGCATTTTTAAAGATTTATTTACAAATCTCAATGTGCGATTTTGTTTTTTTTCAAACGTGATGGCTGAAAACCACCCACCTACCAACCGAAACTAACTTCGTTTTAAAAAAACTGTCATATTTTGCGACGATCCCTTATACAGTTCAAATTTGGGCTTAAAATAGAGCAGTTTTGGCCATTTGAAGAAATTTCTATTTTTAGTAATGGCGGCCATCTTGGATACAGGACGGCGCTGACGGACACAATTTTGAAAGGGACCCACCCAGGGACCATCCCTGCCAGGTTTCGTTTAATTTGGTTCAGCGGTTTCAGAAAAGAAGATTTAAATGTGATCTTTTATCAAAATATGCCTAATTTGCATAATCGGTATAAATCGGCTGAAAGAAAAATTTCAAACAAAAACCCCGAACATATGCTAAACTACTCCTTGCCATGTAGCTGCAGTTAAAATTTGAGCTCATTTTGACTTATACTAAAGCAGCAATGGACAATTGAAGAAATTTCTATTTTTAGTAACAGCAGCCATCTTGAATGGAGGGCGGAGCTGTCGGACACAATTTTTAAAGGGAACCACCCAGGGACCATCCCTGCCAGGTTTGGTTTAGTTTGGTTCAGCGGTTTTGGAGGAGAAGTTTTAAATGTGATCTTTTATCAAAATATGCCTAATTTGCATAATCGGTATATATCAGCTAAAAGAAAAATTTCACAGAAAAATCCGGAATATATGTTAAACTATTCCTTGCCATGTAGCTGCAGTTAAAATTTGAGCTCATTTTGACTTACACTAAAGCAGCAATGGACAATTAAAATTTCATCCCCCCTTTTTTCTATTTTTAGCTTGGTGGCCGTCTTGGTTGGAAGTCGGGATCACCAGACACAATTTTGGAAGGGGGCCATCCAAGGACCATTCCACCAAGGTTTGGTTGCAATTGGCCCAGTGGTTTCTGAGGAGAAGATTAAAATGTGAAATGTTGACGGACGGACGGACGACAGACGACGGACGAAAAGTGATGACAATAGCTCACTTGGCCTAAAGGCCAGGTGAGCTAAAAAGAAAAATGATATGATCTCACCTGTTTGGTATTCACCAACTTGGGATGATGGTAACTTAAGCACTAGTGCTGAAGGAAATTGGAACAGAAATCAATGCTCTTTCAGGGTTACAAGGCTACATAACAAAAAGACTGCAAATAATCCGAAGGGGAAATCAAGACTTCTGACTTAGAAAATATTGTCACTGGTATTGTGAAAAAGCTCTTTAGCAAGTTTGAGTCCTCGTTAGAAAAAAAGATGAATGAAAAAATCATAAAAATTCAGAATGAGATGGAAGAAAAGGTTGAGGCACTTAGTATTGAAAATGAAGACTTGAAAAAGAGACTAGAAGTAGGTACAGCCCAAATAACATCAATCAAAAAAGAATTTTCAGAAACAGTACTAGTTGCTAAGCAAGCAAATATGAGCAGCAACTACAATGAGCAGTACTCTAGGAAAAATAATATCAAAGTGTTCAACTTTCCTAGGAGAGAGAAGCAAAACCTACGTCAGGATTTTATTAATTTGGTCAAACGAGATCTGAATGTAACCTTAGAAGAAAGGGATGTAGTAGCAATACATAGGCTACCAGCAGAACATGAGCCGAGCCCTTTAATTGTGCGCTTGTTCAGTAGTGATGTAAAAAGGAGTGTAATGCGGGTAAGGAAGGAACTGAAAGGAAGAGTGAAATTTGTGGATGACGTCACACAAAGGAACATGGAGCTTATCAAAAGACTAGAACGAAGTCAGCGTTTCGACCAGGTGTGGTACTTTAATTGTGGCATTTATGGTAGAACAGAGAATGGATTACAGATGAAGTTTCAGATGTATGATGACATTAACTTTAAACTCAGACAACGGCCTTCACAACGTCCTGGGTGGTAACTTTAAATTTTTGATGTTGAAAAATATTTACACAACTGAAAAGATCTGTCTTTATTGTATTAAATATTAAATATCATAAATATATTTATGCTTCAAGTATAAAAAAACAATAATGTTATACAATTGATTGAAAATTTTACTGCAGATTTTGCAAAAATTGTACCAGTTTACAACAGGTATATTATGACACTTGTCATCTTAGGTCTAAATACATGTTTTTATCTATCATTTTTTCAGTTATTTTCAAAAGAATATTTTGAAAAATTCATTTACATTTACAATAGTTCTATTCTTATTTGCTTGATGAATATGTATTGTCAGAGTTTTGTATATATCTACTTATTTAGAAGAATTATATTCCTCTTGAAATGGGTTCCATAAAATTTCTAACAGTTAACTGTCAAGGCCTTGGTAATATTGAAAAAAGAAAAGATGTGTTTCATTTTCTAAAATCCAAAAATTATAACATTTATTGCTTACAGGACACACATTTTACTTCTGAAATAGAGTCTAGTATTAGATCTATGTGGGGATTTGATTGTTTCTTTTCATCTTTTTCTTCAAATTCCAGGGGGGTATCAATTCTGTTTAATAACAATTTTGAATATGAAGTCCTGAAAGAGAAAAGGGATCTGAATGGTAATTATTTAGCATTAGATGTTGTAATTGATAAACAGAAACTTACACTTCTGTCACTTTATGGACCCAATATGGACAATCCTGATTTTTATGATCAGATTATGAATATCATTGAAGATTTTGGAAATGAACGTTATTTACTTTGTGGTGATTTTAATTTGGTACTTTGCCCACATATTGATTGTTACAACTATTTACATGTTAATAACCCCAATGCTAGAGATAAACTTATTGAAATAGTAGATCAATGCTCCCTAGTGGACCCCTTTAGAGAACTTTTTCCAGATTTACAACGATATACTTGGAGAAAAAAGACACCTTTTAAACAAGCTCGACTTGATTTTTTTCTTTTTCCTGATAGTATGTTGACAAATTTAGTAAACTGTAAAATTGAACCAAGTTATCGTTCAGATCACTCCATGGTAATTTTAGAATTAGAGTTTATACCTTTTATGCGTGGTAAAGGACTATGGAAGTTCAACAATTCACTACTTTATGATTTGGAATATAGTAATATTGTAAAAAAAAAGATTTTAGAGGTTAAAAAACAGTATGGTGCCTTGGTTTATAACTTTGAGAATATACATGAAATTTCTAACGATGATCTTCATTTCACTATTAATAGTCAATTGTTTCTAGAAACACTGTTGATGGAAATTAGAGGCAAAACTATTTCTTATTCAAGCTACAAGAGAAAAGAAAGAGACAAAATAGAAAGAGATTTATTGAAAGATATTGACACTTTAGAATGTAATGTAAACCAAGCCTCCATACAACTTTTAGAGAATAAGAAGCAAGATTTAGAAAATATAAGAAAAGAAAAAATAAAGGGTAAAATAATACGTTCTAGAGTGCAGTGGATTGAAGAGGGGGAAAAACCTACAAAATATTTTTGTGGGCTAGAATCAAAAAATTTTACTAGTAAAATAATTCCCAAAATAGAAAGGGATGATGGCAAAACTATAACTAAACAATTTGATATCTTGAAAGAAACAAAGGTATTTTATGAAGAACTATATAAATTTAGAGAAGGAAATGGGTGTAAAGTGAGTGATTTAGAAAGAGATTTAAAAGACTTAAACTTTAATAAATTGTCTTTAGATGAACAATTAAGTTTAGAAGGGGAAATAAATGTAAATGAAGCAAGTAAGGTTTTACAAAAAATGAATAATAATAAATCACCCGGGTCGGACGGTTTTTCAACAGAATTTTTCAAATTTTTCTGGATAGATTTGAAGTCATTTGTTGTAAATTCTATAAATTTTGGGTCACTTTTAGGTGAGCTATCAGTAACTCAAAAACAGGGAATCATTACATGTTTACCAAAAGATAACAAACCAAGACACTTTCTCAAAAATTGGAGACCAATATCACTACTGAATACTGTATACAAAATTGGTTCTGATGTTATTGCTAGTAGATTGAAGAGAGTTCTGGAAAAGTTGATTGATTTAGATCAAACAGGTTTTATTAGTGGAAGATACATTGGAGATAACATTAGATTAATCTATGATATGCTTCAATTTACAGAAGAAAACGACATACCTGGTTTGTTACTTTTGATAGACTTTGAAAAGGCATTTGATTCTATATCTTGGGACTTTCTTTTATCTGTATTAAAATTTTTCAACTTTGGGGAATCTATTATAAACTGTGTTAAAGTATTTTATAATAATATATCATCAGCAGTCATTCAGGGTGGTAATCTTTCAGAATTTTTTCAAATAGGCCGTGGTTGTAGACAAGGTGATCCGTTATCGCCGTATCTTTTTATTTTATGTGCAGAAATTTTAGCCATTAAGATACGGGGTAATACAAATATTGGTGGTATAAATGTGACAAGGATTGAACATAAGTTATCACAGTTTGCAGATGACACATCATTAATTTTAGATGGCAGTGAAAAGTCTCTAAATGAAGCTTTACTTGAATTAGATTGGTATGCAAAACTCTCTGGGCTAAACATTAATTTTACCAAGACACAAGTAGTATGGATTGGGAGTAAAAAATACAGTAATGACACTTTAGGTCAACACAGAAACTTATCCTGGGGTAAAACATCCTTCAAGCTATTGGGTATTAATTTTGATGTTGATTTGGATAAAATTGTAAATATTAATTATAATGAGAGAATTTTGCAAATAAAAAAACTAATTAAGATATGGTCAAAAAGGAATATTACTGTCATTGGAAAGATTACTGTTGTGAAAACTCTGATTTTACCTGTCTTAAATCACCTAATCATTACATTGCCTAATCCTACTCAAGACATCTTAAAGAAGGTGAATGAGCTTATTTTTACCTTTATATGGAGTTCACCTGTGCACAGAGTTAAAAAGGAATTGTTACAAAAAGACTTCTGTGAAGGAGGATTAAAAATGATTAATCTAAATTTATTTATTTTAGCCCTAAAAACAACCGGGGTAAGAAAGCTATTTCGAACTGAAGGTAAATGGGATAATATCTTATTTTCGACAATAAATCAGGAAAAATTATTCAATTTTGGTAATGGTTATATTTCTTACATAAAAGAAAATGTTGTAAAAAATAAATTTTGGAAAGATGTGTTCCATGCTTGGAACACCTTTATTGATAAAGAAGAAAACTTTACATGGGAATATTTTTTGTCTTCTCCACTGTGGATGAACAAAACTATAAAAATAGAAAACAAACCAGTATTCTATGAAGACTGGTTCAGAAAAGGTATTTGTTTTGTTAATGATATTATGTCAGAAGATGGAAAATTTCTCTCCATTGATCAATTAGAGGAAAAATTTAAAATTTCAAAAAATATTATGAAATTTAATAGTATAATTTCAGCTGTAAAACATGCTGGAAAACAAAATGTGTATAATAGTTATAAGCTACTTACCCCATCTATTCCTTCGTTTGTTAAGACCATTTTGAAGAGTAAAAGGGGAACTAAAGATATGTATTTGTTACTAATAAGGAATAACATAGTGTCAAATGGTCAGAAAAAGTGGGAGGAAATTTTAGCCTTAGGTTTAGATGAAACGAAATGGAGAGAAATATTCAAACTACCTTTTATAGTCACACAAAATACCAAACTACAATGGTTACAGTACAGAATTAACCAACGTATCCTAGGAACAAATAAATTGCTGTATAAAATTAAAGTAAAAGACAATGCCTTTTGTACTTTTTGTCAGGAAGATGAGGAAACTATAGAACATTTATTTTGGAACTGTGAGATTGTACAAGCTTTTATTGATGAAATTGATTCTTGGTTATTGTCAAATGGTGTTAGTATTCCATTTACTATGCAATTTTTTCTTTTTGGTGATACTTCAAAATCGTCTCGAGGAGATGCTATCAACCTCATTTTATTACAAATAAAGCAGTATATTTTTAACTGTAAATATTTTCAGAAAAAATTATCATTGGTCACAATGCAGAGGAAAATACAGTCACTATATAACATTGAGAAATCTATTGCTATTAAAAATAAAAAAATTGATTTTTTCAACCAGATATGGAATGCTTTCACTTTACTGTTTAATTAGATATAAAGATTTATACAAATATTCATTCTGTATATAACATGATAGAAAAGAAATAGCCTTTTGTTTTTATGAATGCTAAAATTACCTATTCATCAAAGCAAATTAAAAAACTTTTTCTTTCTCTTTAAAAATTATTTTTATGCCTTAAAAAACTCAATAAATTAAACTTTTTCCATTTTTTTCTTTTACTTCTATAGCTACTTAAAACCCTATTTTTTGATTATCTGTATATTTGTTAATTTGGTTTATTATGATTGAAAAACTCATCTTTATGTGGAATCACATTATTTGGTATTTTCTGTCATGTTATTCTAATAGAAATAGTATGCCATTCTGTATGTAAATTACTAACAAATACTAACATCTTTATATGTTATGTGCTTTACTAATGTTAACGAGGCCGGGATAAGGTACCGGTACTTTATGTATTCAACTAACAAATGTACAGATTTTAATAAAAATATCACACTTTTATAAAAAAAAAAAAAAAAAAAAAAAAAAAAAAAAAAAGTAGTTCCTGCTTCTTATAAGATAACCGAAAAACATTATACCACTCAAAACTTAAAGTATGGTGTATAATTAAAAAAATGTAGATATCAAATTCAATGAGCACCACACATTTCTGGAATAACATTCATCAGGTAAGATCAAAATCTAAAGATTGGAAAGTCAAATAATTGAAAGTCTTGGGAGCAATAAAACCAAAGGACCTAAATAGGATAGCCAAAATCGGCAAAGGTCACCCATGCTTGAGGAAGGAGAACCTTAGTTAACCGGAATGAGCTTTTAATTACCTAAATTTCTGAGACAGCGATTCTTTTTCTTCTTTGAGATTAACTATTGAGTATTGTAATTCCGTAATATGTTTATCTCTTTCTTCTACCATCTTCATCACTTCTTCTCGATCCAGATCATTAGCTTCATCCCTTAAGATATAGGAAAGCCAATTACGGTCATTTTAATAGCGAAAGCTGTCAAAACAAAACCATATGCAAAATTCAAAATGTTTACTGACTTCTTTGAAATTCAGATTAAATGGATCTAAATTACAAGTCATAGAAAATAAATTGATGTATAGAAATGACCTGGTTGAAAAGGCATGCAAAGGGTTAAGGTGAAATGGACCAGAAAAATAATAATGTAAGGTTTCAAGGCTGATTCATAATGTCAGGTACATATCTTCAATGTATGTGTAAACATTGTGCAAAGTTTCAAAGATCTGAATTGAAATCTGTGGGAAAAGTTGGATTGAACAACATAGGTAACAGCTACTAAAAATATTGTTGAAAAATAGATTAGTTTAAATAGTCATAATTTCTCTAAAAATTTGATTATCGTCATTAGAAAACTGTGTATAGGTTTGAAATCATTTGTTGTAAACTGTTACAAGACTTCATTATACAAAACTGGTACAGCCTACTGGAAATATTGTTGAAAAATTACTAAGTTCAAATTGTTATAATTTCTGCAAAAGTCCTGTTTTAATCTCAGTGCATTTAACTTATTTTACTCGTCTTGTGTCAAAATATCAAAATGTTTAATTTGTTTATTGAAAAAAGCTGCACTAATCTATAAACAGGGTTCAGTTTTACTAATATTAAGTAAACAAAGCTTGTTTGAAGACTGAAGACTAATCACCTTGAATGAACATCTCTACTGAGCTTATCTAATTCTTTTTGTAGCAGACGGACTATCTCTCTATGAGCTTGTAGTTCATCCTCAGCAGCCTGATGTTCATCTTTCGACATGGTTAATTGGGACTGTAACTGAAAAAGAATCAGCATCCAGTGAGTGAGTGAGTGATTGTTGTTAAATCTAGCTATATCATGGCGATAACAAGTTAATTTTCAATGAGATGATGATGAGGTTTACTTTGTACTAGACCAACATGCTTAGTTGGATTTTTATAGTGCTAGCTCAATGAGAAACAACAGTTCATGGATAGACATGTAGCTACACTCAGACACATTATCCTGATTCCGAGCCAACCAGTCTTTGCTCTTTCTCCTTAATGCTGAGTGCTTAGAGGTTAAACAACAAATACCAATTATATAGCCTTTGATTTGACCCGATCGTGGCTCGAACCCACGATCTACCACACTCGACGCGAGCATGTTAACCATTACACCACTGATGCAGTTTCCAATGAGTGACATTAATATACCATTAAATATGTTTACATTTACATGCTATTTAAATTATGTAAAAAATATAAGTTAATTGTACTCCTCACATCTACACTTCTCTCAAAAGTGCTTAAGGTCATACAATTCTGCTTTCCAAGCCCTAACCACATAGCTCAATTTCTCTATTGTCATTTCTTCCCATTTCTTAAACGTTTTAATGAAAATTATAGCTAGATCCCAGTCACAATCAAGCACAATGAATGTAAACTTGTGCTACAAGTGTACCGGGATACAGAACAGAATGACGGAACATATAAAATAAATACACATTTTTTGTCATATTTTGGGTAAAAAAAAAATTAAAATTTTGTCAAACAAATTGTTTTCTGGTACATTTGAATATGCATCAGTAAATAACATATTATTCTGTATGGCTTAATAAAAAGTTATACTTATAAAACACATGATAGGAATTATTCAAGACTTTCATTTTTATGAAAATCTTCTAACAAGACATTTTAATTTTCAAAATTTCCTATATCTACTGATTATTTACAATATTATTTTCTAATCCACTTTAAACAAATACAAATACATTATTATATTTCTCCTTAACTTTACATAATTGTTACCTCCCTTTACAAGGTTATAGATTACATTATACAACGTGATGCATATTTCATATGTTTCAACATCAACATCAACATTCAAAGGGCCCATCATGGTCTTGAGTGTATGGTAGTTGGATTTAAAACTATATCTATGCAATCAGTGCATATCACCACTAAAGTTGTAAGTTCGAATCCCGCTCATGGAGAGGTATACTCGATACAACATTATGTGATTAAGCTTGTCAGTGACTTGCAGCAGGTTGGTGGTTTTCTAAGGGTACTCCAGTTTCCTCCATCATTAATATTGAACGCCACGATATATAACTGAAATATTGTTGAAAGTGGCTTTAATCACCATAACCCCTAACCCTAACCAATATTCTACATGAATTTAAGATGTATGTCTCACCTGTTTACACCTATAACATGCTTGACTTTCTGTGGGTGATGTAGAGTTATTTCCCTTTTTTCCTACTTTAATCTTGTTAAATGCATTGATGATTTTGTTTTGTTGAATTGGTGATTTTAGAGGTTTTCCTTGTTCTGAATTTTCAAGAAATGTCCAATCTTCACTTGCAGTATTAGACGAGGAGGGTGATGGAGAAGGTTTTTGTGCTCTTCCTCCTCCTCCAAGTTTTCCTGGAGGTTAAGATATACATCAAATTAGCTATAGGACACAAATATATATGTATATTAGATCTTTACAACAACAAAAAAGAACTTATTTAACTATGGAATGTTCAAACTTACAAAAGGTAAAATTGTAAATATTTTCCAAGGGCATCCAAAGTATAAAAAAATCCAAATATATTATCCTAATAAAAAATCAGATGTTACATTGAATACTTTTTTTTACATATACACAAAAAGATTTAATCTTATAAATAAATACAAATACAAATGTAGATAACAAATAAACTACTTTCTTTTTTAACATAAAAACAATATGCTTATCCAAAACGTAAACAATATGGTAATGTATGCTGGCAGAAGGAAGATAAAAAAAACAATTAATTGCCTTTTGCTTGAAAAGCCTAAAGTTACTTTTTAGTCATGATTTCATGTAGGCTTCCTATGCAGAAATCTGAAGATCTCATCAATATCGATCAAGGAGCAAGCATACAAGACCCTAGTCCGTCCACTCATGGAGTATGCCAGCCCCGTATGGGATCCTCATCATCAGACAGACATCAGGAAGCTGGAGAGTGTACAACGAAGGGCAGCAAGGTTCGTCTTAAGTAGCCAACACAATAGGTCTAGCGTCACTGCCATGAACCAACGCCTTAGTTGGAGTTCATTAGAGGACAGGAGAAGGGACGCTAGACTTACCATGCTCTATAAGATCGACCACGAACTAGTCGCTATCTCCAAGACAGACCGCCTCGACAGAACAACAAGAAGACTACGACAATCTCACGACAATGCCTATCAAGTACCACACTGTGGGATTGACGTCAGGAAGATGTCGTTCTTCCCAAGAACTGTCCGAGATTGGAATGCCCTGCAACCTGACAAAGCCAGCCTGGACACAAAGCTTCAATGTGTGTCCAATAAACCGCCTCGACTGCTTTTATCTTTTAACCTGTTTTTAACTTATCCCGATGTGAGACTTCCCTTGATGCATAGCACCTATTTAAATCACTGCATGATCTTCGACACGACGAAGGAGGCAGTTAATCGGCAGAAGCAGAAGCAGAAGCATGCCATGAAAACCCTCAGATTTGCAAGGAAACTCATTTTGAATATAATATGTTACTAACTTTGAAGTATTTTTTTCTGTGTTTCCATAAAAGATGAGGGTGTTCTGTGACATTATATAAATCATAAATATTAACCTACTAGACAAACAATACAAATATTAAACCACGAGACAAACACACACAATAGGCAAAGGCATAATACAAGCACCAATTCACACAAACTTACTACACAAGGTTAACTTCATAGCTTGATGAACAGGATAATTTTTTTATTCTACTTGCCTAAAAAGATTGAATCAAATTTATCCTATATTTTCCTCCAAATATGAATATTCAGTTTGTGTATATTGGACTAAAACAAGCTAAAACAAATTTTGTAAGTTATACATCAATCTATGAGGTATTTTACCAATCTGACTACAAAATTTGCTTCAGCATATTGGAAAATATAAGAAGCATGAAAAAGATATACAGACCAATACAAGCCATTTGATGTGCTTAAAAGGTATCATAATAGCTGAACATGGAAAAGGATGTGTTAAGAAACTTCATTATAAGGTGCATAGCATAGAAAATTGTGCGTTATACAAAATATTGCTGTGACACGATAATACATTGGATCTGTGTCATCACCGTGCAAAAAGCTTGGTGTTTTACAAACATTTAAACAACCTGTAATACTCTGCCCACTCAAAACGGCACCCCATGCATCCCTTAGATCTGATTTCAGAGATGTGAATGACCCTGTATGTGATCTTTTAAGGGTTTCACCTGTTGATACAGTCAGTGGAGAAAAGGATGGGACTACAATTTCTGGTATAACTGTTCTGGTTGGAGATGAATCCTCAGTAGTGCTCTCCCCTTGATTGCCATTTTGATCTTGACATTTTACAACATCCAACCCACTCAAGCGATGTGGTCTCTGAAAATAGTAAAAGTTTCAATATACACTCCATTATGTGATAAATATTGTCAGTGACTTGCGGCATGTCGGTGGTTTTCACTGGGTACTCTGGTTTCATCCACCAATAAAACTGAATGCCACTATACAACTGAAATATTTTTGAAAATGGCATCAAACACCACATCCCCCCACCAACTTGTGTGACCATGTAAGTGAATCATGAAAATCATCATATACAATGGAAGATATATTAGAAGAGGTTTAATTTTGAAGAAATTAACAAACAATGAACTCACATGAATCTGTATTGCTCAGTTGCATTGACCGGTCACAATTTTCTTTCTAAATAGTTGCCAAGATAATTTAGTATACTTTAGATGTACATGTATATGTTGTACTACAGATTTATAATGTGAAGATAATAAAGGTGCAACATTCAAAATAATAGAGCCAAAAAAAAGTCTTGTCTATTTCTGTGTAATTAAAAGCAAACTGTGAATTTATATTGGATAATTTTGTGGATATATGTACAATATAGGTACATTGTCGGTAAATGTATAATTTATTTGTACGAGTTTTAGAAAGAGGAATCAAAGCAAGCCTTTGATGAGATTTTCTGACCTGTTCTAGTAGCGAGAGCAAATTAATTTTATATTTCCCAACAATGTACATATATTGTGTTTATCCCACAATATCAAAAAGTCCAAAACAACTGCTACATTGTCTGAAAAGAGCAGAAACAACCATTTTTGATCGTACACAAATCAGGTACAAGAAAAGCTTCATTCGGTCCATGACTAAATAACACTAAAGTTTATTTGACCCCCTTTATTAGTACTCAAAATCACAAATTTGTAAGATAAACACACAATATACGTACATTGTCGGTAAATATAAAATTTATTTGTACGAGCTTTAGAAACAGGCAGAATAGCGAGCCTTTGGCCAGCTTTTCAGGCCTGTTTCGCAGCGAGTACAAAGGAATTTTATATTTAACGACAATGTACGTATATTGTGTTTATCCTGCAATGTCAAAAAAGTCGTAAAAACTTGTCAGATTTAGACAAAAAGGACAGAAACAAACGTCATTCCTCGCCTTTCATAAATGTTGTCAAGGGTGTCTTCTTCGTGGTCCGCATTACATTAGTACCAGTTTCATACTTGTCTGCACCCTCCACTGTACATAGCTACAGGGTACCAGGAAAGTTTATTCGTAGGCTGAAAAGTTTATTCGTATAGTACGAAAAGTTTATTCGTCTAGTACGAATAAAGCAAAAATTTATTCGTATAGCATATTTGTACAGCAAATGTACTGATTGCAGGATAAAGTGGAATATACTGTTGATACAGTGGATAACATTGCGAATATAGATGGTTCTACAGTGGACATAGAGACAAATCAAGTTTCCTTATCATAATTAATATATGTATTCACCTTAAAACTACCAAGTGGCCTAGAAAGTTTTGTTGATTGGTTACTGTTATAAAATCGTCTTCTTTTCTGCAACTCTTGTAACCAATACATCATAGCATGTCTGTTTGATGCATCTAATACATGTTCCCTGTTTTCTGATCTACAAAGGATACAATACATTTTTGTGTTTATTTTAAAGAAAAACAGTACAGTACATACTAAAGTACAGTCCACTTATAATGAAATAAATTTTAATGAAAAATTTGATATATTGAACAGATAATTCATCCCCGTTAACCCCCTTGAGAATACATGTATATCAGATCTGGTTACACTGAAGTTTGATAATAATCATGACAATGAAAAGATTTCATGTCCCACATTTTCAATATATGTTGGCTACCCTGTAGTAGTATTCTGTGCACTTAATTTGCTTCAGTGAAATCTGTCTCTAGAGAACCTCCTTGGGACCAAGTTATGTGTTCACAATAGACATGTGTTTCTTACATTGGGACATTATTTAAAGTTTGGTTTATACAGGATTCTGATTTATTCAATTCGGTTTAGACAGGTTTCATTGTATTTTCTTTGCAATCTTAGCCAATCTCTTCCTTCTTCCCGTCTAGATACATGTATCTAAAATCACAACCATTGTAACACTTAGTTAATTGTATTTAACCAGCCATGTTTAGTGAGCTTAACCAGCCATGTTTAATGAGCTTACCAGCCATGTTTGGTGTGTTTAATCAGCCATGGTTGGTCAATTTCAGTTACCATATTGGCATGTTATATGATTTACTGAATTTAATTATTAAAGTCAAAACTCATACAATCTATTTTTATTAATGCTAAAATATTAAATAGAATGTTACAAATGTCTTCATAAAGATTAAGAAACTAAACATCTCTTCATACTGCTTATTTTTTCTTAATAATAGTTTAGATATCCAATATTGTTACAATTTCTATAATAGATTCACTTAAATTCCAAATTTTCCCAATAAAATGTGGTATAAATACATGACATATTATTAGTGTGTAAATTCACTGGAAGAATATGGTATTCCATTACTTATAATAGTTTGTTGATGAAAACTGATGCTTTTTTAGACTTGTTATTAAGATACTTTCCTTTCTGATTAGTAAGGAAGGTCAAGGTAAATCAATTAAATATTAAGAAATGACACCTTATTTGGAAAGCTCCTGGTTTGTCAACATTTGCAGGCTCAAAATGGAATGTTGCTCTTGATATGTCTATCTCTCCCAGTGGAATCATATCATTCTGACTTCTGTAGAAATAAAGTTTACATGTCTTGTCTCCATACACGAACCACCTTTGTCGATTTGTTTTGATAATTCCTCTTGCCATAATAATAAGATATCCACAAAGTTTCTCTTCCGGGTATTTCGATACATTATTTTCCTCGTTTTCGTCTGCAACAGTGTTTTCTGTTGTAGCATATTTATTATTGGTTGGTTTAAGATTTTCACTCTCTTTCTGGAATGGTGTAAATTGTCCCGAAATTTTTACGTCTGAAGGTTTAAGTAATTTATTGCTCTTATCATCCGAGTCCTGTCCACCCACTTCAACTTCCATGTTTGTTTTGTAAGGAAGTGAAACAAGAAAATCGATCGTTCTATTTTTAGAAAATACTAACGTCATTTAAACGCTTTATGAAATATGCATTCTTATAGAGAAATAAGCATTTTTACCTTCGGATATATAGGGCCCGTCTCAAAAAATACTCCAGAGGTTTTTTTTTCGACATCAATGCATTTACAGACGATATGTTAATAGACCTCATTTTTTTATATTGTAAACATGAAAAGAGTCTTACAGCAATAATGCAAGTTATAACAAAGTTTATTTTAATGAAAAACGGTACAGTGACTCCATTTGACCCCTGTTGCCGAGTTGGTGCCCGGCCGATTTCATTGCTCGATAGACTACACACCACAAAACCTGTGTGAATGTTGTTAAGGTTTCCAGAAATCTACCAAATACCAGGAGTTCGCTCTAAGTCTAGCTTAATTGAAAGCTGTGACTATATCTACTCTTCTTGTAACCTATGTATTAATAGAGACTTAACAGTTAATTATGTATCTGATATTAATTATCATGATATTAGAACGTTCAGACACAAATATTATCCTTCATAGAAAGGTCGGATACATGGCGTTGTTTAGGAAACAGCTGGACCTGTTAAACGGCTCGGCCTGGTGTATTTGACCACACGGTCCATCAATTTAATGTTTGTACATGTTAACCAAGGATGGAAGTAAACCGTTCAGTGGTAAAGAACAGCGTGACTGGTAATTGCTGTTTGTATGCAACACTACTAGGTATATACTGTGACAACATCGTTTTGTACTATCATATCAAAAGGTGAAACAACGAAGAGACCTGTAAAGGATTGTCCAATATACTTACAAGCCAGAACTACATGTACATTGATAAGCAATCTCAACAGGATTACAGCTAGTCCGAGATTCCTCTGTCGTTTAACGGCATTGATAAAGTTGCTGTAGCCGTTGAACGCCTACAACAACTTTATAAATGCCGTTAAACGACAGAGGAATCTCGGACTAGATTACAACCTGTTTTACTCGGAGGATTATAATATATACTCTAGATATCAAATTTATGATATGTGACAATGTCAATTTAACTTGTGAACAAAATTGCATATATTTAAATATGTTTTTGATTATATTAAATGTTCAAAAAGATTCCTTATCGTATAACTGGAATTTAATTGGGTGAACAGCTGCATGCACATCATATGAATCCATCTTAATTTTACCTTCTGTTTGTGAATATTCATCATCGATTCGTTATTAGTGCTATATATAGTAATTACATGTCTTTTATGTACTTCTTTAATGTAACGAATTGTAATTTGGAGAAGACTTCATAAGTTTGTTTAACTTGTGTCTAATCCATTTTGACTATTTACTTGGTAAATAAAATATGTTTTAACTAAACCTTTACATAAAATTACAATGTACCTTTCTAAACAAAGTGCATTAGTTAACAATTAATTGCAGACGTTTTTTGTTGTAATTTTGTGTAAATGATGAATGGTTTTGTACGAGGTGGAAAGGTCAAGGGGTTTAGATTTATATCAGATTAGGATTTGAAAAATCGTGGTATTATATTTCTTAATTCTTTAAGATCCAAAGATTGGTATGGAGTGAAGGTGGTCACCATATTTTCGGAAGCTGTCTTCGATTACTGACAGTTTTAGATACCGGTATAGGATTGATGTGTCGAAGAACTGCATGGCTATGTATTAACACAATTTGTATGATACCGATTGGAAGATCTCTCCTGAACATGACGAAACAGGGACAGCAGTTTTGTTATAGCCTACTTTATGACCGGTAAATGCACTTTGTGACCCGTTAAATGATGGTCATATAAGTTCATTGTACAACTAACAAATGGTTTAAGCGATCCGAAAGAAAGAAAAAAAAAGACTTTTGTTGAGCAGCTGTCACCGTGCTTATTTTATATCCGAACCTCGAAAAGTAGTTCCAGAGTACACTCGAGCTCGTCCATAGCAAAGACTGTATTACTGGCACCATAGATGGACACAAGGAAAAGATTACTATCATATGGTTTGCACTCATACTTTCCCTTCTCTCGGGATTACACAGAGAGGCAATATGAAACAATACTAGATGTTCTGAAAACAACTCTTTTCTTTGAAATTTATCCGTGAAAAAAATTATATGTATAGGATCATGTGGGGTAGAGCATAGTTCGTATTCATAAACAAAACAGACTTTAGAATTTAACAGAGAGAAAATTATTTTAAAGATTTGTCTGTCATTTTATACCTGTAGTCAAAACAAAGTGGAGTGGAACAGATTGGTTTTAATTATGAGAGTACCTGACAATGACTTGATATACTCGTAGAATGTACTGATTTTATTGACGTGAGTATGTATTACATTTATCTATTTTTTATTAGTATAAGAGATAAAAAAAAAGTCAAAATAAAGAAATATATACTGTACTTAGATTAGATACTCAGACCATTTAAAGATTGGAAACTAAAATTAGATATAAAACTTCAAGTGTAATTTAATTATATGGACATGAAAAGGATATATTATGGCCTTTAATTATGTCTGATCCCTTTAATAAAGTGAATAACACACTTGAGTGTGTATGATCTCAGTTACATTATATTGACGATTAAGATCTACTGATTGTAATTTGTATTAATACATTGCTTAATACATATTACAATAGTTGATAGAAGAATAGCATTAGTAGAGCTTGTGCAATGTATAATATATGTAGGGGAGAGAGAGGGTATACAAGGGAGGGAGGGGAGAGAGAGGGTATACAAAGGAGGGAGGGGAGATAGAGGGTATAAAGGGGGAGAGAGAGGGTATACACATTCAGTAGGACAACATTCAATCTAAGTAAAATTACGTTTGTTGGATCATTAGCATTGCATTGAAAAAGACAACAACAAAAAATAACCCAACAAGCATCTACTTTTAGTTAGTTTTGACACAATTGAGCCCATTGACTATTATTCTTTATTTCAATAAAACTAAATTTTCACCCAAATCAGTTAATTTTCCTCTGGCTAATTAGATATATCAATTTACAGCAAATGATAAAATCATTTGAATATTATTCAAATTTCAACTTCAGATTTAGCGCATATTAAGCGTAAAATTTACGTATTTATCAGATTTAATAATACTTTAAAGTTCCATACAAATGATTGATTTATAAGTAAAACCGTAAACAAATTTCTGTCAAATTAACTTTTTGATACAAACAATAATTCTTCCTTGTATTTAAAATGTGACTATTCAACCATAGCCCTCGATTACATATCAGGGGCCTTGGAGGCCTAATGATGAAGCTCGTTGACCTCTGATCGCAGGCCTAATACAACCGACGCCACAAGTTCGCTCCTCAATGGCAGCCTCCAGTGTTGTATTCAGACACCTACCCAAGACCGTGGGTTCGGCATTCTATTCGTTAGACCGGATTTTTATCTCCAATAAGTTTGGTAGCCACGACATAGGTGACATAAGCCGAGTTAGATTACCCTGATTAGGCCCTTCGGTTTATTTGCTTTCACAATATTTGGTTTTCCAACCTTTCATTATGAGCGTACCTGATGATGGTAATTATAGAAACGCATTGTGAGCACTAAATTTGACATTAACGTTTTTAAGATATATCTGAAAACAATTTCATCGATTACATATCACCGGTCCGAAGTTATTTAGTACTGAAAAGTGGTGGTAGGTTCGAATATTGAAACTTGCATATTCATCTATACCATAGAGAAGTTCGATAAATATATTGACCACAAAGTCCTTGTTCCCTTCTCCCACTTTCGGACATTTTCGAATGAGACAAACATCTGTCACCATGGTGTCAGAAAGACTCGTGGATAACACGGATCATCCCACACGTATTTTGTTAGAAATCTTGTTACACATATTTTTGAGAGTTAAAAAAAAAAAAAAAAAAACACCAACAAGATAGAACAAAGATCTAATTTTAATTTGACTGATAAGAACAATGTCTCCCACGTATTAAACTGTAGAAAACACTGTTTTTCTCAAGGAAACCATTCTATTGTTTTTCAAACTGTTTTTTGTCAGATATCATGTAAACATTTTTGTAACAGATGTGCAATGATCTGTACAGTGATAGTAAGACTATCTGGCAAACAAGTTATTATTGTCGATACCGTTCTTTACTGTTACACGCGGAAAGTTTTATAACAAATTTATTTACACAATGACATATTATATAGTGATATTATATCCGTAAAACAGTTGTCTACTGACAACTGAGTGTTCACCGACGATGTTTTCTGTATTGTACATGCTCCAGTTGTAGTAATTTCATTGAAAGTTTGCTGTTTTTTTAGTTGAAGCAAATTTCTGCCGACATTTTGTTGTTTGCATCCGTTTGATCGTCGGAGATCAGGTTATCAAGAAATGAGTGACACCATTAAATAAGTTAGGTACGCATGTTTGTGCCTGTCCAAGGCCAGGACCATAGATTTTCACCTGTTTTTGTCCCTGTTCTTTTTGTGAGTGTGTGTGTTTTTGAGTTTGTACTATGAGATGGGTGTTGTGTTGTTCTTCCTAGTACTATGAGATGGGTGTTTAGTGTTGTTCTTCCTAGTACTATGAGATGGGTGTTTAGTGTTGTTCTTCCTAGTACTATGAGATGGGTGTTTAGTGTTGTTTTTCCTAGTACTATGAGATGGGTGTTTAGTGTTGTTTTTCCTAGTACTATGAGATGGATGTTGTGTTGTTCTTCCTAGTACTATGAGATGGGTGTTTAGTGTTGTTCTTCCTAGTACTATGAGATGGGTGTTTAGTGTTGTTCTTCCTAGTACTATGAGATGGGTGTTGTGTTGTTCTTCCTAGTACTATGAGATGGGTGTTTAGTGTTGTTCTTCCTAGTACTATGAGATGGTTG
>OY804575.1:176027211-176220211 GCA_963680875.1 Bathymodiolus brooksi
TTTAAGAATTTAGAACTCTTCTGACAGTGTGGTATTATTTATGTTCTTTAAGAATTTGAAACTCTTCTGACAGTGTGGTATTATTTATGTTCTTTAAGAATTTGGAACTCTTCTGGCAGTGTGGTATTATTTGTTTTCTTTAAGAATTTAGAACTCTCCTGACAGTGTGGTATTATTTGTGTTCTTTAAGAATTTGAAACTCTTCTGACAGTGTGGTATTATTTATGTTCTTTAAGAATTTGAAACTCTTCTGGCAGTGTGGTATTATTTGTTTTCTTTTAGAATTTAGAACTCTCCTTACAGTGTGGTATTATTTATGTTCTTTAAGAATTTGAAACTCTTCTGACAGTGTGGTATTATTTATGTTCTTTAAGAATTTGGAACTCTTCTGACAGTGTGGTATTATTTTTTTTCTTTAAGAATTTGAAACTCTTCTGGCAGTGTGGTATTATTTATGTTCTTTAAGAATTTAGAACTCTTCTGACAGTGTGGTATTATTTGTGTTCTTTAAGAATTTGAAACTCTTATGACAGTGTTGTATTATTTGTGTTCTTTAAGAATTTGAAATTCTTCTGGCAGTGTGGTATTATGTGTGTACTTTAAGAATTTGGAACTCTTCTGACAGTGTGGTATTATTTGTGTTCTTTAAGAATTTGGAACTCTTCTGACAGTGTGGTATTATTTGTGTTCTTTAAGAATTTGGAACTCTTCTGACAGTGTGGTATTATTTGTTTTCTTTAAGAATTTGAAATTCTTCTGGCAGTGTGGTATTATTTATGTTCTTTAAGAATTTGGAACTCTTCTGACAGTGTGATATTATTTGTGTTCTTTAAGAATTTGAAACTCTTCTGACAGTGTGGTATTATGTGTGTACTTTAAGAATTTGGAACTCTTCTGACAGTGTGGTATTATTTGTGTTCTTTAAGAATTTGGAACTCTTCTGACAGTGTGGTATTATTTGTTTTCTTTAAGAATTTAGAACTCTTCTGACAGTGTGGTATTATTTATGTTCTTTAAGAATTTGAAACTCTTCTGACAGTGTTGTATTATTTATGTTCTTTAAGAATTTAGAACTCTCCTGACAGTGTGGTATTATTTATGTTCTTTAAGAATTTGAAACTCTTCTGACAGTGTGGTATTATTTGTTTTTTTAAGCATTTGGAACTCTTCTGAAAGTGTGGTATTATTTATGCTCTTTAAGAATTTGAAACTCTTCTGACAGTGTGGTATTGTTTATGTTCTTTAAGAATTTGGAACTCTTCTCACAGTGTGGCATTATTTGTGTTCTTTAAGAATTTGGAACTCTTCTGACAGTGTGGTATTATTTATGTTCTTTAAGAATTTGAAACTCTTCTGACAGTGTGGTATTATTTAGGTTCTTTAAGAATTTGGAACTCTTCTGACAGTGTGGTATTATTTGTTTTCTTTAAGAATTTGGAACTCTTCTGGCAGTGTGGTATTATTTATGTTCTTTAAGAATTTGGAACTCTCCTGACAGTGTGGTATTATTTATGTTCTTTAAGAATTTGGAACTCTTCTGGCAGTGTGGTATTATTTGTTTTCTTTTAGAATTTAGAACTCTCCTTACAGTGTGGTATTATTTATGTTCTTTAAGAATTTGGAACTCTTCTGACAGTGTGGTATTATTTATGTTCTTTAAAAATTTGAAACTCTTCTGACAGTGTGGTATTATTTGTGTTCTTTAAGAATTTGGAACTCTTCTGACAGTGTGGTATTATTTGTTTTTTTAAGAATTTGGAACTCTCCTGACAGTGTGGTATTATTTATGTTCTTTAAGAATTTGGAACTCTTCTGACAGTGTGGTATTATTTGTGTTCTTTAAGAATTTGAAACTCTTCTGACAGTGTGGTATTATTTGTGTTCTTTAAGAATTTGAAACTCTTCTGACAGTGTGGTATTATTTATGTTCTTTAAGAATTTGAAACTCTTCTGACAGTGTGGTATTGTTTATGTTCTTTAAGAATTTGGAACTCTTCTCACAGTGTGGCATTATTTGTGTTCTTTAAGAATTTGGAACTCTTCTGACAGTAAGGTATTATTTATGTTCTTTAAGAATTTGAAACTCTTCTGACAGTGTGGTATTATTTAGGTTCTTTAAGAATTTGGAACTCTTCTGACAATGTGGTATTATTTGTTTTCTTTAAGAATTTGGAACTCTTCTGGCAGTGTGGTATTATTTATGTTCTTTAAGAATTTGGAACTCTCCTGACAGTGTGGTATTATTTATGTTCTTTAAGAATTTGGTACTCTTCTGACAGTGTGGTATTATTTATGTTCTTTAAAAATTTTAAACTCTTCTGACAGTGTGGTATTAATTGTGTTCTTTAAGAATTTGGAACTCTTCTGACAGTGTGGTATTATTTGGTTTTTTTTAAGAATTTAGAACTCTCCTGACAGTGTGGTATTATTTATGTTCTTTAAGAATTTGGAACTCTTCTGACAGTGTGGTATTATTTATGTTCTTTAAAAATTTGAAACTCTTCTGACAGTGTGGTATTATTTGTGTTCTTTAAGAATTTGGAACTGTTCTGACAGTGTGGTATTATTTGTTTTTTTTAAGAATTTGGAACTCTCCTGACAGTGTGGTATTATTTATGTTCTTTAAGAATTTGGAACTCTTCTGACAGTGTGGTATTATTTGTGTTCATTAAGAATTTGGAACTCTTCTGGCAGTGTGGTATTATTTGTTTTCTTTAAGAATTTGGAACTCTCCTGACAGTGTGGTATTATTTATGTTCTTTAAGAATTTGGAATTCTTCTGACAGTGTGGTATTATTTGTGTTCTTTAAGAATTTGAAACACTTCTGACAGTGTGGTATTATTTGTGTTCTTTAAGAATTTGAAACTCTTCTGACAGTGTGGTATTATTTATGTACTTTAAGAATTTGGAACTCTTCTGACAGTGTGGTATAATTTGTGTTCTTTAAGAATTTGAAACTCTTCTGACAGTGTGGTATTATTTGTGTTTTTTAAGAATTTGGAACTCCTCTGACAGTGTGGTATTATTTGTGTTCTTTAAGAATTTGGAACTCTTCTGGCAGTGTGGTATTATTTGTTTTCTTTAAGAATTTGGAACTCTTCTGACAGTGTGGTATTATTTGTTTTCTTTAAGAATTTGAAATTCTTCTGGCAGTGTGGTATTATTTATGTTCTTTAAGAATTTGGAACTCTTCTGACAGTGTGATATTATTTGTGTTCTTTAAGAATTTGAAACTCTTCTGACAGTGTGGTATTATGTGTGTACTTTAAGAATTTGGAACTCTTCTGACAGTGTGGTATTATTTGTGTTCTTTAAGAATTTGGAACTCTTCTGACAGTGTGGTATTATTTGTTTTCTTTAAGAATTTAGAACTCTTCTGACAGTGTGGTATTATTTATGTTCTTTAAGAATTTGAAACTCTTCTGACAGTGTTGTATTATTTATGTTCTTTAAGAATTTAGAACTCTCCTGACAGTGTGGTATTATTTATGTTCTTTAAGAATTTGAAACTCTTCTGACAGTGTGGTATTATTTGTTTTTTTAAGCATTTGGAACTCTTCTGAAAGTGTGGTATTATTTATGCTCTTTAAGAATTTGAAACTCTTCTGACAGTGTGGTATTGTTTATGTTCTTTAAGAATTTGGAACTCTTCTCACAGTGTGGCATTATTTGTGTTCTTTAAGAATTTGGAACTCTTCTGACAGTGTGGTATTATTTATGTTCTTTAAGAATTTGAAACTCTTCTGACAGTGTGGTATTATTTAGGTTCTTTAAGAATTTGGAACTCTTCTGACAGTGTGGTATTATTTGTTTTCTTTAAGAATTTGGAACTCTTCTGGCAGTGTGGTATTATTTATGTTCTTTAAGAATTTGGAACTCTCCTGACAGTGTGGTATTATTTATGTTCTTTAAGAATTTGGAACTCTTCTGGCAGTGTGGTATTATTTGTTTTCTTTTAGAATTTAGAACTCTCCTTACAGTGTGGTATTATTTATGTTCTTTAAGAATTTGGAACTCTTCTGACAGTGTGGTATTATTTATGTTCTTTAAAAATTTGAAACTCTTCTGACAGTGTGGTATTATTTGTGTTCTTTAAGAATTTGGAACTCTTCTGACAGTGTGGTATTATTTGTTTTTTTAAGAATTTGGAACTCTCCTGACAGTGTGGTATTATTTATGTTCTTTAAGAATTTGGAACTCTTCTGACAGTGTGGTATTATTTGTGTTCTTTAAGAATTTGAAACTCTTCTGACAGTGTGGTATTATTTGTGTTCTTTAAGAATTTGAAACTCTTCTGACAGTGTGGTATTATTTATGTTCTTTAAGAATTTGAAACTCTTCTGACAGTGTGGTATTGTTTATGTTCTTTAAGAATTTGGAACTCTTCTCACAGTGTGGCATTATTTGTGTTCTTTAAGAATTTGGAACTCTTCTGACAGTAAGGTATTATTTATGTTCTTTAAGAATTTGAAACTCTTCTGACAGTGTGGTATTATTTAGGTTCTTTAAGAATTTGGAACTCTTCTGACAATGTGGTATTATTTGTTTTCTTTAAGAATTTGGAACTCTTCTGGCAGTGTGGTATTATTTATGTTCTTTAAGAATTTGGAACTCTCCTGACAGTGTGGTATTATTTATGTTCTTTAAGAATTTGGTACTCTTCTGACAGTGTGGTATTATTTATGTTCTTTAAAAATTTTAAACTCTTCTGACAGTGTGGTATTAATTGTGTTCTTTAAGAATTTGGAACTCTTCTGACAGTGTGGTATTATTTGGTTTTTTTTAAGAATTTAGAACTCTCCTGACAGTGTGGTATTATTTATGTTCTTTAAGAATTTGGAACTCTTCTGACAGTGTGGTATTATTTATGTTCTTTAAAAATTTGAAACTCTTCTGACAGTGTGGTATTATTTGTGTTCTTTAAGAATTTGGAACTGTTCTGACAGTGTGGTATTATTTGTTTTTTTTAAGAATTTGGAACTCTCCTGACAGTGTGGTATTATTTATGTTCTTTAAGAATTTGGAACTCTTCTGACAGTGTGGTATTATTTGTGTTCATTAAGAATTTGGAACTCTTCTGGCAGTGTGGTATTATTTGTTTTCTTTAAGAATTTGGAACTCTCCTGACAGTGTGGTATTATTTATGTTCTTTAAGAATTTGGAATTCTTCTGACAGTGTGGTATTATTTGTGTTCTTTAAGAATTTGAAACACTTCTGACAGTGTGGTATTATTTGTGTTCTTTAAGAATTTGAAACTCTTCTGACAGTGTGGTATTATTTATGTACTTTAAGAATTTGGAACTCTTCTGACAGTGTGGTATAATTTGTGTTCTTTAAGAATTTGAAACTCTTCTGACAGTGTGGTATTATTTGTGTTTTTTAAGAATTTGGAACTCCTCTGACAGTGTGGTATTATTTGTGTTCTTTAAGAATTTGGAACTCTTCTGGCAGTGTGGTATTATTTGTTTTCTTTAAGAATTTAGAACTCTTCTGACAGTGTGGTATTATTTATGTTCTTTAAGAATTTGAAACTCTTCTGACAGTGTGGTATTATTTATGTTCTTTAAGAATTTGGAACTCTTCTGGCAGTGTGGTATTATTTGTTTTCTTTTAGAATTTAGAACTCTCCTGACAGTGTGGTATTATTTGTGTTCTTTAAGAATTTGAAACTCTTCTGACAGTGTGGTATTATTTATGTTCTTTAAGAATTTGAAACTCTTCTGGCAGTGTGGTATTATTTGTTTTCTTTTAGAATTTAGAACTCTCCTTACAGTGTGGTATTATTTATGTTCTTTAAGAATTTGAAACTCTTCTGACAGTGTGGTATTATTTATGTTCTTTAAGAATTTGGAACTCTTCTGACAGTGTGGTATTATTTTTTTTCTTTAAGAATTTGAAACTCTTATGACAGTGTGGTATTATTTGTGTTCTTTAAGAATTTGAAATTCTTCTGGCAGTGTGGTATTATGTGTGTACTTTAAGAATTTGGAACTCTTCTGACAGTGTGGTATTATTTGTGTTCTTTAAGAATTTGGAACTCTTCTGACAGTGTGGTATTATTTGTGTTCTTTAAGAATTTGGAACTCTTCTGACAGTGTGGTATTATTTGTTTTCTTTAAGAATTTGAAATTCTTCTGGCAGTGTGGTATTATTTATGTTCTTTAAGAATTTGGAACTCTTCTGACAGTGTGATATTATTTGTGTTCTTTAAGAATTTGAAACTCTTCTGACAGTGTGGTATTATGTGTGTACTTTAAGAATTTGGAACTCTTCTGACAGTGTGGTATTATTTGTGTTCTTTAAGAATTTGAAACTCTTCTGACAGTGTTGTATTATTTATGTTCTTTAAGAATTTAGAACTCTCCTGACAGTGTGGTATTATTTATGTTCTTTAAGAATTTGAAACTCCTCTGACAGTGTGGTATTATTTGTGTTCTTTAAGAATTTGGAACTCTTCTGGCAGTGTGGTATTATTTGTTTTCTTTAAGAATTTAGAACTCTTCTGACAGTGTGGTATTATTTATGTTCTTTAAGAATTTGAAACTCTTCTGACAATGTGGTATTATTTATGTTCTTTAAGAATTTGGAACTCTTCTGGCAGTGTAGTATTATTTGTTTTCTTTAAGAATTTAGAACTCTCCTGACAGTGTGGTATTATTTGTGTTCTTTAAGAATTTGAAACTCTTCTGACAGTGTGGTATTATTTATGTTCTTTAAGAATTTGAAACTCTTCTGGCAGTTTGGTATTATTTGTTTTCTTTTAGAATTTAGAACTCTCCTTACAGTGTGGTATTATTTATGTTCTTTAAGAATTTGAAACTCTTCTGACAGTGTGGTATTATTTATGTTCTTTAAGAATTTGGAACTCTTCTGACAGTGTGGTATTATTTTTTTTCTTTTAGAATTTGAAACTCTTCTGGCAGTGTGGTATTATTTATGTTCTTTAAGAATTTAGAACTCTTCTGACAGTGTGGTATTATTTGTGTTCTTTAAGAATTTGAAACTCTTATGACAGTGTGGTATTATTTGTGTTCTTTAAGAATTTGAAATTCTTCTGGCAGTGTGGTATTATGTGTGTACTTTAAGAATTTGGAACTCTTCTGACAGTGTGGTATTATTTGTGTTCTTTAAGAATTTGGAACTCTTCTGACAGTGTGGTATTATTTGTGTTCTTTAAGAATTTGGAACTCTTCTGACAGTGTGGTATTATTTGTTTTCTTTAAGAATTTGAAATTCTTCTGGCAGTGTGGTATTATTTATGTTCTTTAAGAATTTGGAACTCTTCTGACAGTGTGATATTATTTGTGTTCTTTAAGAATTTGAAACTCTTCTGACAGTGTGTTATTATGTGTGTACTTTAAGAATTTGGAACTCTTCTGACAGTGTGGTATTATTTGTGTTCTTTAAGAATTTGGAACTCTTCTGACAGTGTGGTATTATTTGTTTTCTTTAAGAATTTAGAACTCTTCTGACAGTGTGGTATTATTTATGTTCTTTAAGAATTTGAAACTCTTCTGACAGTGTTGTATTATTTATGTTCTTTAAGAATTTAGAACTCTCCTGACAGTGTGGTATTATTTATGTTCTTTAAGAATTTGAAACTCTTCTGACAGTGTGGTATTATTTGTGTTTTTTAAGCATTTGGAACTCTTCTGACAGTGTGGTATTATTTATGCTCTTTAAGAATTTGAAACTCTTCTGACAGTGTGGTATTGTTTATGTTCTTTAAGAATTTGGAACTCTTCACACAGTGTGGCATTATTTGTGTTCTTTAAGAATTTGGAACTCTTCTGACAGTGTGGTATTATTTATGTTCTTTAAGAATTTGAAACTCTTCTGACAGTGTGGTATTATTTAGGTTCTTTAAGAATTTGGAACTCTTCTGACAGTGTGGTATTATTTGTTTTCTTTAAGAATTTGGAACTCTTCTGGCAGTGTGGTATTATTTATGTTCTTTAAGAATTTGGAACTCTCCTGACAGTGTGGTATTATTTATGTTCTTTAAGAATTTGGAACTCTTCTGGCAGTGTGGTATTATTTGTTTTCTTTTAGAATTTAGAACTCTCCTTACAGTGTGGTATTATTTATGTTCTTTAAGAATTTGAAACTCTTCTGACAGTGTGGTATTATTTATGTTCTTTAAGAATTTGGAACTCTTCTGACAGTGTGGTATTATTTTTTTTCTTTAAGAATTTGAAACTCTTCTGGCAGTGTGGTATTATTTATGTTCTTTAAGAATTTAGAACTCTTCTGACAGTGTGGTATTATTTGTGTTCTTTAAGAATTTGAAACTCTTATGACAGTGTGGTATTATTTGTGTTCTTTAAGAATTTGAAATTCTTCTGGCAGTGTGGTATTATGTGTGTACTTTAAGAATTTGGAACTCTTCTGACAGTGTGGTATTATTTGTGTTCTTTAAGAATTTGGAACTCTTCTGACAGTGTGGTATTATTTGTGTTCTTTAAGAATTTGGAACTCTTCTGACAGTGTGGTATTATTTGTTTTCTTTAAGAATTTGAAATTCTTCTGGCAGTGTGGTATTATTTATGTTCTTTAAGAATTTGGAACTCTTCTGACAGTGTGATATTATTTGTGTTCTTTAAGAATTTGAAACTCTTCTGACAGTGTGGTATTATGTGTGTACTTTAAGAATTTGGAACTCTTCTGACAGTGTGGTATTATTTGTGTTCTTTAAGAATTTGGAACTCTTCTGACAGTGTGGTATTATTTGTTTTCTTTAAGAATTTAGAACTCTTCTGACAGTGTGGTATTATTTATGTTCTTTAAGAATTTGAAACTCTTCTGACAGTGTTGTATTATTTATGTTCTTTAAGAATTTAGAACTCTCCTGACAGTGTGGTATTATTTATGTTCTTTAAGAATTTGAAACTCTTCTGACAGTGTGGTATTATTTGTGTTTTTTAAGCATTTGGTACTCTTCTGACAGTGTGGTATTATTTATGCTCTTTAAGAATTTGAAACTCTTCTGACAGTGTGGTATTGTTTATGTTCTTTAAGAATTTGGAACTCTTCTCACAGTCTGGCATTATTTGTGTTCTTTAAGAATTTGGAACTCTTCTGACAGTGTGGTATTATTTATGTTCTTTAAGAATTTGAAACTCTTCTGACAGTGTGGTATTATTTAGGTTCTTTAAGAATTTGGAACTCTTCTGACAGTGTGGTATTATTTGTTTTCTTTAAGAATTTGGAACTCTTCTGGCAGTGTGGTATTATTTATGTTCTTTAAGAATTTGGAACTCTCCTGACAGTGTGGTATTATTTATGTTCTTTAAGAATTAGGAACTCTTCTGACAGTGTGGTATTATTTATGTTCTTTAAAAATTTTAAACTCTTCTGACAGTGTGGTATTAATTGTGTTCTTTAAGAATTTGGAACTCTTCTGACAGTGTGGTATTATTTGTTTTTTTTTTAAGAATTTACAACTCTCCTGACAGTGTGGTATTATTTATGTTCTTTAAGAATTTGGAACTCTTCTGACAGTGTGGTATTATTTATGCTCTTTAAAAATTTGAAACTCTTCTGACAGTGTGGTATTATTTGTGTTCTTTAAGAATTTGGAACTCTTCTGACAGTGTGGTATTATTTGTTTTCTCTAAGAATTTGGAACTCTCCTGACAGTGTGGTATTATTTATGTTCTTTAAGAATTTGGAACTCTTCTGACAGTGTGGTATTATTTGTGTTCATTAAGAATTTGGAACTCTTCTGGCAGTGTGGTATTATTTGTTTTCTTTAAGAATTTAGAACTCTCCTGATAGTGTGGTATTATGTATGTTCTTTAAGAATTTGGAACTCTTCTAACAGTGTGGTATTATTTGTGTTCTTTAAGAATTTGAAACTCTTCTGGCAGTGTGGTATTATTTGTTTTCTTTTAGAATTTAGAACTCTCCTGACAGTGTGGTATTATTTGTGTTCTTTAAGAATTTGAAACTCTTCTGACAGTGTGGTATTATTTATGTTCTTTAAGAATTTGAAACTCTTCTGGCAGTGTGGTATTATTTGTTTTCTTTTAGAATTTAGAACTCTCCTTACAGTGTGGTATTATTTATGTTCTTTAAGAATTTGAAACTCTTCTGGCAGTGTGGTATTATTTATGTTCTTTAAGAATTTAGAACTCTTCTGACAGTGCTGTATTATTTGTGTTCTTTAAGAATTTGAAACTCTTATGACAGTGTGGTATTATTTGTGTTCTTTAAGAATTTGAAATTCTTCTGGCAGTGTGGTATTATGTGTGTACTTTAAGAATTTGGAACTCTTCTGACAGTGTGGTATTATTTGTGTTCTTTAAGAATTTGGAACTCTTCTGACAGTGTGGTATTATTTGTGTTCTTTAAGAATTTGGAACTCTTCTGACAGTGTGGTATTATTTGTTTTCTTTAAGAATTTGAAATTCTTCTGGCAGTGTGGTATTATTTATGTTCTTTAAGAATTTGGAACTCTTCTGACAGTGTGATATTATTTGTGTTCTTTAAGAATTTGAAACTCTTCTGACAGTGTGGTATTATGTGTGTACTTTAAGAATTTGGAACTCTTCTGACAGTGTGGTATTATTTGTGTTCTTTAAGAATTTGGAACTCTTCTGACAGTGTGGTATTATTTGTTTTCTTTAAGAATTTAGAACTCTTCTGACAGTGTGGTATTATTTATGTTCTTTAAGAATTTGAAACTCTTCTGACAGTGTTGTATTATTTATGTTCTTTAAGAATTTAGAACTCTCCTGACAGTGTGGTATTATTTATGTTCTTTTAGAATTTGAAACTCTTCTGACAGTGTGGTATTATTTGTGTTTTTTAAGCATTTGGAACTCTTCTGACAGTGTGGTATTATTTATGCTCTTTAAGAATTTGAAACTCTTCTGACAGTGTGGTATTGTTTATGTTCTTTAAGAATTTGGAACTCTTCTCACAGTCTGGCATTATTTGTGTTCTTTAAGAATTTGGAACTCTTCTGACAGTGTGGTATTATTTATGTTCTTTAAGAATTTGAAACTCTTCTGACAGTGTGGTATTATTTAGGTTCTTTAAGAATTTGGAACTCTTCTGACAGTGTGGTATTATTTGTTTTCTTTAAGAATTTGGAACTCTTCTGGCAGTGTGGTATTATTTATGTTCTTTAAGAATTTGGAACTCTCCTGACAGTGTGGTATTATTTATGTTCTTTAAGAATTTGGAACTCTTCTGACAGTGTGGTATTATTTATGTTCTTTAAAAATTTTAAACTCTTCTGACAGTGTGGTATTAATTGTGTTCTTTATGAATTTGGAACTCTTCTGACAGTGTGGTATTATTTGTTTTTTTTTTAAGAATTTAGAACTCTCCTGACAGTGTGGTATTATTTATGTTCTTTAAGAATTTGGAACTCTTCTGACAGTGTGGTATTATTTATGCTCTTTAAAAATTTGAAACTCTTCTGACAGTGTGGTATTATTTGTGTTCTTTAAGAATTTGGAACTCTTCTGACAGTGTGGTATTATTTGTTTTCTCTAAGAATTTGGAACTCTCCTGACAGTGTGGTATTATTTATGTTCTTTAAGAATTTGGAACTCTTCTGACAGTGTGGTATTATTTGTGTTCATTAAGAATTTGGAACTCTTCTGGCAGTGTGGTATTATTTGTTTTCTTTAAGAATTTAGAACTCTCCTGATAGTGTGGTATTATGTATGTTCTTTAAGAATTTGGAACTCTTCTAACAGTGTGGTATTATTTGTGTTCTTTAAGAATTTGAAACTCTTCTGGCAGTGTGGTATTATTTGTTTTCTTTTAGAATTTAGAACTCTCCTGACAGTGTGGTATTATTTGTGTTCTTTAAGAATTTGAAACTCTTCTGACAGTGTGGTATTATTTATGTTCTTTAAGAATTTGAAACTCTTCTGGCAGTGTGGTATTATTTGTTTTCTTTTAGAATTTAGAACTCTCCTTACAGTGTGGTATTATTTATGTTCTTTAAGAATTTGAAACTCTTCTGACAGTGTGGTATTATTTATGTTCTTTAAGAATTTGGAACTCTTCTGGCAGTGTGGTATTATTTATGTTCTTTAAGAATTTAGAACTCTTCTGACAGTGTGGTATTATTTGTGTTCTTTAAGAATTTGAAACTCTTCTGACAGTGTGGTATGATTTGTGTTCTTTAAGAATTTGGAACTCTTCTGACAGTGTGGTATTATTTATGTTCTTTAAGAATTTGGAACTCTTCTGACATTGTGGTATTATTTATGTTCTTTAAGAATTTGAAACTCTTCTGACAGTGTTGTATTATTTATGCTCTTTAAGAATTTAGAACTCTTCTGGCAGTGTGGTATTATTTGTTTTCTTTAAGAATTTAGAACTCTCCTGACAGTGTGGTATTATTTATGTTCTTTAAGAATTTGAAACTCTTCTGACAGTGTGGTATTATTTATGTTCTTTAAGAATTTGGAACTCTTCTGACAGTGTGGTATTATTTGTTTTCTTTAAGAATTTGGAACTCTCCTGACAGTGTGGTATTATTTATGTTCTTTAAGAATTTGGAACTCTTCTGACAGTGTGGTATTATTTGTGTTCATTAAGAATTTGGAACTCTTCTGGCAGTGTGGTATTATTTGTTTTCTTTAAGAATTTAGAACTCTCCTGACATTGTGGTATTATTTATGTTCTTTAAGAATTTGGAACTCTTCTGACAGTGTGGTATTATTTGTGTTCTTTAAGAATTTGAAACTCTTCTGACAGTGTTGTATTATTTCTGTTCTATAAGAATTTGAAACTCTTCTGACAGTGTGGTATTATTTATGTACTTTAAGAATTTGGAACTCTTCTGACAGTGTGGTATAATTTGTGTTCTTTAAGAATTTGAAACTCTTCTGACAGTGTGGTATTATTTGTGTTTTTTAAGAATTGGAACTCTTCTGACAGTGTGGTATTATTTGTGTTCTTTAAGAATTTGGAACTCTTCTGGCAGTGTGGTATTATTTGTTTTCTTTAAGAATTTAGAACTCTTCTGACAGTGTGGTATTATTTATGTTCTTTAAGAATTTGAAACTCTTCTGACAGTGTGGTATTATTTATGTTCTTTAAGAATTTGGAACTCTTCTGGCAGTGTGGTATTATTTGTTTTCTTTAAGAATGCAGAACTCTCCTGACAGTGTGGTATTATTTGTGTTCTTTAAGAATTTGAAACTCTTCTGACAGTGTGGTATTATTTATGTTTTTTAAGAATTTGAAACTCTTCTGACAGTGTGGTATTATTTGTGTTCTTTAAGAATTTGGAACTCTTCTGGCAGTGTGGTATTATTTGTGTTCTTTAAGAATTTGGGACTCTTCTGACAGTGTGGTATTATTTGTGTTCTTTAAGAATTTAGAACTCTCCTGACAGTGTGGTATTATTTATGTTCTTTAAGAATTTGGAACTCTTCTGACAGTGTGGTATTATTTGTGTTCATTAAGAATTTGGAACTCTTCTGGCAGTGTGGTATTATTTGTTTTCTTTAAGAATTTAGAACTCTCCTGACAGTGTGGTATTATTTATGTTCTTTAAGAATTTGGAACTCTTCTGACATTGTGGTATTATTTATGTTCTTTAAGAATTTGAAACTCTTCTGACAGTGTGGTATTATTTGTGTTCTTTAAGAATTTGAAACTCTTTTGACAGTGTGGTATTATTTGTGTTTTTTAAGAATTTGGAACTCTTCTGACAGTGTGGTATTATTTGTGTTCTTTAAGAATTTGGAACTCTTCTGGCAGTGTGGTATTATTTGTTTTCTTTAAAAATTTAGAACTCTTCTGACAGTGTGGTATTATTTATGTTCTTTAAAAATTTTAAACTCTTCTGACAGTGTGGTATTAATTGTGTTCTTTAAGAATTTGGAACTCTTCTGACAGTGTGGTATTATTTGGTTTTTTTTTAAGAATTTAGAACTCTCCTGACAGTGTGGTATTATTTATGTTCTTTAAGAATTTGGAACTCTTCTGACAGTGTGGTATTATTTATGTTCTTTAAAAATTTGAAACTCTTCTGACAGTGTGGTATTATTTGTGTTCTTTAAGAATTTGGAACTCTCCTGACAGTGTGGTATTATTTATGTTCTTTATTAATTTGGAACTCTTCTGACAGTGTGGTATTATTTGTGTTCTTTAAGAATTTGAAACTCTTCTGACAGTGTGGTATTATTTGTGTTCTTTAAGAATTTGAAACTCTTCTGACAGTGTGGTATTATTTGTTTTTTTTAAGAATTTGGAACTCTTCTGACAGTGTGGTATTAATTGTGTTCTTTAAGAATTTGGAACTCTTCTGACAGTGTGGTATTATTTGTTTTTTTTTTAAGAATTTAGAACTCTCCTGACAGTGTGGTATTATTTATGTTCTTTAAGAATTTGGAACTCTTCTGACAGTGTGGTATTATTTATGCTCTTTAAAAATTTGAAACTCTTCTGACAGTGTGGTATTATTTCTGTTCTTTAAGAATTTGGAACTCTTCTGACAGTGTGGTATTATTTGTTTTCTTTTAAGAATTTGGAACTCTCCTGACAGTGTGGTATTATTTATGTTCTTTAAGAATTTGGAACTCTTCTGACAGTGTGGTATTATTTGTGTTCATTAAGAATTTGGAACTCTTCTGGCAGTGTGGTATTATTTGTTTTCTTTAAGAATTTAGAACTCTCCTGACAGTGTGATATTATTTATGTTCTTTAAGAATTTGGAACTCTTCTAACAGTGTGGTATTATTTGTGTTCTTTAAGAATTTGAAACTCTTCTGACAGTGTGGTATTATTTGTGTTTTTTAAGAATTTGAAACTCTTCTGACAGTGTGGTATTATTTAGGTTCTTTAAGAATTTGGAACTCTTCTGGCAGTGTGGTATAATTTGTTTTCTTTAAGAATTTAGAACTCTCCTGACAGTGTGGTATTATTTGTGTTCTTTAAGAATTTGAAACTCTTCTGACAGTGTGGTATTATTTATGTTCTTTAAGAATTTGAAACTCTTCTGGCAGTGTGGTATTATTTGTTTTCTTTTAGAATTTAGAACTCTCCTTACAGTGTGGTATTATTTATGTTCTTTAAGAATTTGAAACTCTTCTGACAGTGTGGTATTATTTATGTTCTTTAAGAATTTGGAACTCTTCTGACCTCAGTGTGGTATTATTTTTTTTCTTTAAGAATTTGAAACTCTTCTGGCAGTGTGGTATTATTTATGTTCTTTAAGAATTTAGAACTCTTCTGACAGTGTGGTATTATTTGTGTTCTTTAAGAATTTGAAACTCTTCTGACAGTGTGGTATTATTTGTGTTCTTTAAGAATTTGGAACTCTTCTGACAGTGTGGTATTATTTATGTTCTTTAAGAATTTGGAACTCTTCTGACATTGTGGTATTATTTATGTTCTTTAAGAATTTGAAACTCTTCTGACAGTGTTGTATTATTTATGCTCTTTAAGAATTTAGAACTCTTCTGGCAGTGTGGTATTATTTGTTTTCTTTAAGAATTTAGAACTCTCCTGACAGTGTGGTATTATTTATGTTCTTTAAGAATTTGAAACTCTTCTGACAGTGTGGTATTATTTATGTTCTTTAAGAATTTGGAACTCTTCTGACAGTGTGGTATTATTTGTTTTCTTTAAGAATTTGGAACTCTCCTGACAGTGTGGTATTATTTATGTTCTTTAAGAATTTGGAACTCTTCTGACAGTGTGGTATTATTTGTGTTCATTAAGAATTTGGAACTCTTATGGCAGTGTGGTATTATTTGTTTTCTTTAAGAATTTAGAACTCTCCTGACATTGTGGTATTATTTATGTTCTTTAAGAATTTGGAACTCTTCTGACAGTGTGGTATTATTTGTGTTCTTTAAGAATTTGAAACTCTTCTGACAGTGTTGTATTATTTCTGTTCTATAAGAATTTGAAACTCTTCTGACAGTGTGGTATTATTTATGTACTTTAAGAATTTGGAACTCTTCTGACAGTGTGGTATTATTTGTGTTCTTTAAGAATTTGAAACTCTTCTGACAGTGTGGTATTATTTGTGTTTTTTAAGAATTTGGAACTCTTCTGACAGTGTGGTATTATTTGTGTTCTTTAAGAATTTGGAACTCTTCTGGCAGTGTGGTATTATTTGTTTTCTTTAAGAATTTAGAACTCTTCTGACAGTGTGGTATTATTTATGTTCTTTAAGAATTTGAAACTCTTCTGACAGTGTGGTATTATTTATGTTCTTTAAGAATTTGGAACTCTTCTGGCAGTGTGGTATTATTTGTTTTCTTTAAGAATGCAGAACTCTCCTGACAGTGTGGTATTATTTGTGTTCTTTAAGAATTTGAAACTCTTCTGACAGTGTGGTATTATTTATGTTTTTTAAGAATTTGAAACTCTTCTGACAGTGTGGTATTATTTGTGTTCTTTAAGAATTTGAAACTCTTCTGACAGTGTGGTATTATTTGTGTTTTTTAAGAATTTGGAACTCTTCTGACAGTGTGGTATTATTTGTGTTCTTTAAGAATTTGGAACTCTTCTGGCAGTGTGGTATTATTTGTTTTCTTTAAGAATTTAGAACTCTTCTGACAGTGTGGTATTATTTATGTTCTTTAAGAATTTGAAACTCTTCTGACAGTGTGGTATTATTTATGTTCTTTAAGAATTTGGAACTCTTCTGGCAGTGTGGTATTATTTGTTTTCTTTAAGAATGCAGAACTCTCCTGACAGTGTGGTATTATTTGTGTTCTTTAAGAATTTGAAACTCTTCTGACAGTGTGGTATTATTTATGTTTTTTAAGAATTTGAAACTCTTCTGACAGTGTGGTATTATTTGTGTTCTTTAAGAATTTGGAACTCTTCTGGCAGTGTGGTATTATTTGTGTTCTTTAAGAATTTGGGACTCTTCTGACAGTGTGGTATTATTTGTGTTCTTTAAGAATTTAGAACTCTCCTGACAGTGTGGTATTATTTATGTTCTTTAAGAATTTGGAACTCTTCTGACAGTGTGGTATTATTTGTGTTCATTAAGAATTTGGAACTCTTCTGGCAGTGTGGTATTATTTGTTTTCTTTAAGAATTTAGAACTCTCCTGACAGTGTGGTATTATTTATGTTCTTTAAGAATTTGGAACTCTTCTGACATTGTGGTATTATTTATGTTCTTTAAGAATTTGAAACTCTTCTGACAGTGTGGTATTATTTGTGTTCTTTAAGAATTTTAAACTCTTTTGACAGTGTGGTATTATTTGTGTTTTTTAAGAATTTGGAACTCTTCTGACAGTGTGGTATTATTTGTGTTCTTTAAGAATTTGGAACTCTTCTGGCAGTGTGGTATTATTTGTTTTCTTTAAAAATTTAGAACTCTTCTGACAGTGTGGTATTATTTATGTTCTTTAAAAATTTTAAACTCTTCTGACAGTGTGGTATTAATTGTGTTCTTTAAGAATTTGGAACTCTTCTGACAGTGTGGTATTATTTGTTTTTTTTTTAAGAATTTAGAACTCTCCTGACAGTGTGGTATTATTTATGTTCTTTAAGAATTTGGAACTCTTCTGACAGTGTGGTATTATTTATGTTCTTTAAAAATTTGAAACTCTTCTGACAGTGTGGTATTATTTGTGTTCTTTAAGAATTTGGAACTCTCCTGACAGTGTGGTATTATTTATGTTCTTTATTAATTTGGAACTCTTCTGACAGTGTGGTATTATTTGTGTTCTTTAAGAATTTGAAACTCTTCTGACAGTGTGGTATTATTTGTGTTCTTTAAGAATTTGAAACTCTTCTGACAGTGTGGTATTATTTGTTTTTTTTAAGAATTTGGAACTCTTCTGACAGTGTGGTATTAATTGTGTTCTTTAAGAATTTGGAACTCTTCTGACAGTGTGGTATTATTTGGTTTTTTTTTAAGAATTTAGAACTCTCCTGACAGTGTGGTATTATTTATGTTCTTTAAGAATTTGGAACTCTTCTGACAGTGTGGTATTATTTATGCTCTTTAAAAATTTGAAACTCTTCTGACAGTGTGGTATTATTTCTGTTCTTTAAGAATTTGGAACTCTTCTGACAGTGTGGTATTATTTGTTTTCTTTTAAGAATTTGGAACTCTCCTGACAGTGTGGTATTATTTATGTTCTTTAAGAATTTGGAACTCTTCTGACAGTGTGGTATTATTTGTGTTCATTAAGAATTTGGAACTCTTCTGGCAGTGTGGTATTATTTGTTTTCTTTAAGAATTTAGAACTCTCCTGACAGTGTGGTATTATTTATGTTCTTTAAGAATTTGGAACTCTTCTAACAGTGTGGTATTATTTGTGTTCTTTAAGAATTTGAAACTCTTCTGACAGTGTGGTATTATTTGTGTTTTTTAAGAATTTGAAACTCTTCTGACAGTGTGGTATTATTTAGGTTCTTTAAGAATTTGGAACTCTTCTGGCAGTGTGGTATAATTTGTTTTCTTTAAGAATTTAGAACTCTCCTGACAGTGTGGTATTATTTGTGTTCTTTAAGAATTTGAAACTCTTCTGACAGTGTGGTATTATTTATGTTCTTTAAGAATTTGAAACTCTTCTGGCAGTGTGGTATTATTTGTTTTCTTTTAGAATTTAGAACTCTCCTTACAGTGTGGTATTATTTATGTTCTTTAAAAATTTGAAACTCTTCTGACAGTGTGGTATTATTTTTTTTCTTTAAGAATTTGAAACTCTTCTGGCAGTGTGGTATTATTTATGTTCTTTAAGAATTTAGAACTCTTCTGACAGTGTGGTATTATTTGTGTTCTTTAAGAATTTGAAACTCTTCTGACAGTGTGGTATTATTTGTGTTCTTTAAGAATTTGGAACTCTTCTGACAGTGTGGTATTATTTATGTTCTTTAAGAATTTGGAACTCTTCTGACATTGTGGTATTATTTATGTTCTTTAAGAATTTGAAACTCTTCTGACAGTGTTGTATTATTTATGCTCTTTAAGAATTTAGAACTCTTCTGGCAGTGTGGTATTATTTGTTTTCTTTAAGAATTTAGAACTCTCCTGACAGTGTGGTATTATTTGTGTTCTTTAAGAATTTGAAACTCTTCTGACAGTGTGGTATTATTTATGTTCTTTAAGAATTTGAAACTCTTCTGGCAGTGTGGTATTATTTGTTTTCTTTTAGAATTTAGAACTCTCCTTACAGTGTGGTATTATTTATGTTCTTTAAGAATTTGAAACTCTTCTGACAGTGTGGTATTATTTTTTTTCTTTAAGAATTTGAAACTCTTCTGGCAGTGTGGTATTATTTATGTTCTTTAAGAATTTAGAACTCTTCTGACAGTGTGGTATTATTTGTGTTCTTTAAGAATTTGAAACTCTTCTGACAGTGTGGTATTATTTGTGTTCTTTAAGAATTTGGAACTCTTCTGACAGTGTGGTATTATTTATGTTCTTTAAGAATTTGGAACTCTTCTGACATTGTGGTATTATTTATGTTCTTTAAGAATTTGAAACTCTTCTGACAGTGTGGTATTATTTATGTTCTTTAAGAATTTGGAACTCTTCTGGCAGTGTGGTATTATTTGTTTTCTTTAAGAATGCAGAACTCTCCTGACAGTGTGGTATTATTTGTGTTCTTTAAGAATTTGAAACTCTTCTGACAGTGTGGTATTATTTATGTTTTTTAAGAATTTGAAACTCTTCTGACAGTGTGGTATTATTTGTGTTCTTTAAGAATTTGGAACTCTTCTGGCAGTGTGGTATTATTTGTGTTCTTTAAGAATTTGGGACTCTTCTGACAGTGTGGTATTATTTGTGTTCTTTAAGAATTTAGAACTCTCCTGACAGTGTGGTATTATTTATGTTCTTTAAGAATTTGGAACTCTTCTGACAGTGTGGTATTATTTGTGTTCATTAAGAATTTCGAACTCTTCTGGCAGTGTGGTATTATTTGTTTTCTTTAAGAATTTAGAACTCTCCTGACAGTGTGGTATTATTTATGTTCTTTAAGAATTTGGAACTCTTCTGACCTCAGTGTGGTATTATTTTTTTTCTTTAAGAATTTGAAACTCTTCTGGCAGTGTGGTATTATTTATGTTCTTTAAGAATTTAGAACTCTTCTGACAGTGTGGTATTATTTGTGTTCTTTAAGAATTTGAAACTCTTCTGACAGTGTGGTATTATTTGTGTTCTTTAAGAATTTGGAACTCTTCTGACAGTGTGGTATTATTTATGTTCTTTAAGAATTTGGAACTCTTCTGACATTGTGGTATTATTTATGTTCTTTAAGAATTTGAAACTCTTCTGACAGTGTTGTATTATTTATGCTCTTTAAGAATTTAGAACTCTTCTGGCAGTGTGGTATTATTTGTTTTCTTTAAGAATTTAGAACTCTCCTGACAGTGTGGTATTATTTATGTTCTTTAAGAATTTGAAACTCTTCTGACAGTGTGGTATTATTTATGTTCTTTAAGAATTTGGAACTCTTCTGACAGTGTGGTATTATTTGTTTTCTTTAAGAATTTGGAACTCTCCTGACAGTGTGGTATTATTTATGTTCTTTAAGAATTTGGAACTCTTCTGACAGTGTGGTATTATTTGTGTTCATTAAGAATTTGGAACTCTTATGGCAGTGTGGTATTATTTGTTTTCTTTAAGAATTTAGAACTCTCCTGACATTGTGGTATTATTTATGTTCTTTAAGAATTTGGAACTCTTCTGACAGTGTGGTATTATTTGTGTTCTTTAAGAATTTGAAACTCTTCTGACAGTGTTGTATTATTTCTGTTCTATAAGAATTTGAAACTCTTCTGACAGTGTGGTATTATTTATGTACTTTAAGAATTTGGAACTCTTCTGACAGTGTGGTATTATTTGTGTTCTTTAAGAATTTGAAACTCTTCTGACAGTGTGGTATTATTTGTGTTTTTTAAGAATTTGGAACTCTTCTGACAGTGTGGTATTATTTGTGTTCTTTAAGAATTTGGAACTCTTCTGGCAGTGTGGTATTATTTGTTTTCTTTAAGAATTTAGAACTCTTCTGACAGTGTGGTATTATTTATGTTCTTTAAGAATTTGAAACTCTTCTGACAGTGTGGTATTATTTATGTTCTTTAAGAATTTGGAACTCTTCTGGCAGTGTGGTATTATTTGTTTTCTTTAAGAATGCAGAACTCTACTGACAGTGTGGTATTATTTGTGTTCTTTAAGAATTTGAAACTCTTCTGACAGTGTGGTATTATTTATGTTTTTTAAGAATTTGAAACTCTTCTGACAGTGTGGTATTATTTGTGTTCTTTAAGAATTTGGAACTCTTCTGGCAGTGTGGTATTATTTGTGTTCTTTAAGAATTTGGGACTCTTCTGACAGTGTGGTATTATTTGTGTTCTTTAAGAATTTAGAACTCTCCTGACAGTGTGGTATTATTTATGTTCTTTAAGAATTTGGAACTCTTCTGACAGTGTGGTATTATTTGTGTTCATTAAGAATTTGGAACTCTTCTGGCAGTGTGGTATTATTTGTTTTCTTTAAGAATTTAGAACTCTCCTGACAGTGTGGTATTATTTATGTTCTTTAAGAATTTGGAACTCTTCTGACATTGTGGTATTATTTATGTTCTTTAAGAATTTGAAACTCTTCTGACAGTGTGGTATTATTTGTGTTCTTTAAGAATTTTAAACTCTTTTGACAGTGTGGTATTATTTGTGTTTTTTAAGAATTTGGAACTCTTCTGACAGTGTGGTATTATTTGTGTTCTTTAAGAATTTGGAACTCTTCTGGCAGTGTGGTATTATTTGTTTTCTTTAAAAATTTAGAACTCTTCTGACAGTGTGGTATTATTTATGTTCTTTAAAAATTTTAAACTCTTCTGACAGTGTGGTATTAATTGTGTTCTTTAAGAATTTGGAACTCTTCTGACAGTGTGGTATTATTTGTTTTTTTTTTAAGAATTTAGAACTCTCCTGACAGTGTGGTATTATTTATGTTCTTTAAGAATTTGGAACTCTTCTGACAGTGTGGTATTATTTATGTTCTTTAAAAATTTGAAACTCTTCTGACAGTGTGGTATTATTTGTGTTCTTTAAGAATTTGGAACTCTCCTGACAGTGTGGTATTATTTATGTTCTTTATTAATTTGGAACTCTTCTGACAGTGTGGTATTATTTGTGTTCTTTAAGAATTTGAAACTCTTCTGACAGTGTGGTATTATTTGTGTTCTTTAAGAATTTGAAACTCTTCTGACAGTGTGGTATTATTTGTTTTTTTTAAGAATTTGGAACTCTTCTGACAGTGTGGTATTAATTGTGTTCTTTAAGAATTTGGAACTCTTCTGACAGTGTGGTATTATTTGGTTTTTTTTTAAGAATTTAGAACTCTCCTGACAGTGTGGTATTATTTATGTTCTTTAAGAATTTGGAACTCTTCTGACAGTGTGGTATTATTTATGCTCTTTAAAAATTTGAAACTCTTCTGACAGTGTGGTATTATTTCTGTTCTTTAAGAATTTGGAACTCTTCTGACAGTGTGGTATTATTTGTTTTCTTTTAAGAATTTGGAACTCTCCTGACAGTGTGGTATTATTTATGTTCTTTAAGAATTTGGAACTCTTCTGACAGTGTGGTATTATTTGTGTTCATTAAGAATTTGGAACTCTTCTGGCAGTGTGGTATTATTTGTTTTCTTTAAGAATTTAGAACTCTCCTGACAGTGTGGTATTATTTATGTTCTTTAAGAATTTGGAACTCTTCTAACAGTGTGGTATTATTTGTGTTCTTTAAGAATTTGAAACTCTTCTGACAGTGTGGTATTATTTGTGTTTTTTAAGAATTTGAAACTCTTCTGACAGTGTGGTATTATTTAGGTTCTTTAAGAATTTGGAACTCTTCTGGCAGTGTGGTATAATTTGTTTTCTTTAAGAATTTAGAACTCTCCTGACAGTGTGGTATTATTTGTGTTCTTTAAGAATTTGAAACTCTTCTGACAGTGTGGTATTATTTATGTTCTTTAAGAATTTGAAACTCTTCTGGCAGTGTGGTATTATTTGTTTTCTTTTAGAATTTAGAACTCTCCTTACAGTGTGGTATTATTTATGTTCTTTAAAAATTTGAAACTCTTCTGACAGTGTGGTATTATTTTTTTTCTTTAAGAATTTGAAACTCTTCTGGCAGTGTGGTATTATTTATGTTCTTTAAGAATTTAGAACTCTTCTGACAGTGTGGTATTATTTGTGTTCTTTAAGAATTTGAAACTCTTCTGACAGTGTGGTATTATTTGTGTTCTTTAAGAATTTGGAACTCTTCTGACAGTGTGGTATTATTTATGTTCTTTAAGAATTTGGAACTCTTCTGACATTGTGGTATTATTTATGTTCTTTAAGAATTTGAAACTCTTCTGACAGTGTTGTATTATTTATGCTCTTTAAGAATTTAGAACTCTTCTGGCAGTGTGGTATTATTTGTTTTCTTTAAGAATTTAGAACTCTCCTGACAGTGTGGTATTATTTGTGTTCTTTAAGAATTTGAAACTCTTCTGACAGTGTGGTATTATTTATGTTCTTTAAGAATTTGAAACTCTTCTGGCAGTGTGGTATTATTTGTTTTCTTTTAGAATTTAGAACTCTCCTTACAGTGTGGTATTATTTATGTTCTTTAAGAATTTGAAACTCTTCTGACAGTGTGGTATTATTTTTTTTCTTTAAGAATTTGAAACTCTTCTGGCAGTGTGGTATTATTTATGTTCTTTAAGAATTTAGAACTCTTCTGACAGTGTGGTATTATTTGTGTTCTTTAAGAATTTGAAACTCTTCTGACAGTGTGGTATTATTTGTGTTCTTTAAGAATTTGGAACTCTCCTGACAGTGTGGTATTATTTATGTTCTTTAAGAATTTGGAACTCTTCTGACATTGTGGTATTATTTATGTTCTTTAAGAATTTGAAACTCTTCTGACAGTGTTGTATTATTTATGCTCTTTAAGAATTTAGAACTCTTCTGGCAGTGTGGTATTATTTGTTTTCTTTAAGAATTTAGAACTCTCCTGACAGTGTGGTATTATTTATGTTCTTTAAGAATTTGAAACTCTTCTGACAGTGTGGTATTATTTATGTTCTTTAAGAATTTGGAACTCTTCTGACAGTGTGGTATTATTTGTTTTCTTTAAGAATTTGGAACTCTCCTGACAGTGTGGTATTATTTATGTTCTTTAAGAATTTGGAACTCTTCTGACAGTGTGGTATTATTTGTGTTCATTAAGAATTTGGAACTCTTCTGGCAGTGTGGTATTATTTGTTTTCTTTAAGAATTTAGAACTCTCCTGATAGTGTGGTATTATGTATGTTCTTTAAGAATTTGGAACTCTTCTAACAGTGTGGTATTATTTGTGTTCTTTAAGAATTTGAAACTCTTCTGGCAGTGTGGTATTATTTGTTTTCTTTTAGAATTTAGAACTCTCCTGACAGTGTGGTATTATTTATGTTCTTTAAGAATTTGGAACTCTTCTGACAGTGTGGTATTATTTATGCTCTTTAAAAATTTGAAACTCTTCTGACAGTGTGGTATTATTTCTGTTCTTTAAGAATTTGGAACTCTTCTGACAGTGTGGTATTATTTGTTTTCTTTTAAGAATTTGGAACTCTCCTGACAGTGTGGTATTATTTATGTTCTTTAAGAATTTGGAACTCTTCTGACAGTGTGGTATTATTTGTGTTCATTAAGAATTTGGAACTCTTCTGACAGTGTGGTATTATTTGTTTTCTTTAAGAATTTAGAACTCTCCTGACAGTGTGGTATTATTTATGTTCTTTAAGAATTTGGAACTCTTCTAACAGTGTGGTATTATTTGTGTTCTTTAAGAATTTGAAACTCTTCTGACAGTGTGGTATTATTTGTGTTTTTTAAGAATTTGAAACTCTTCTGACAGTGTGGTATTATTTAGGTTCTTTAAGAATTTGGAACTCTTCTGGCAGTGTGGTATAATTTGTTTTCTTTAAGAATTTAGAACTCTCCTGACAGTGTGGTATTATTTGTGTTCTTTAAGAATTTGAAACTCTTCTGACAGTGTGGTATTATTTATGTTCTTTAAGAATTTGAAACTCTTCTGGCAGTGTGGTATTATTTGTTTTCTTTTAGAATTTAGAACTCTCCTTACAGTGTGGTATTATTTATGTTCTTTAAGAATTTGAAACTCTTCTGACAGTGTGGTATTATTTTTTTTCTTTAAGAATTTGAAACTCTTCTGGCAGTGTGGTATTATTTATGTTCTTTAAGAATATAGAACTCTTCTGACAGTGTGGTATTATTTGTGTTCTTTAAGAATTTGAAACTCTTCTGACAGTGTGGTATTATTTGTGTTCTTTAAGAATTTGGAACTCTTCTGACAGTGTGGTATTATTTGTGTTCTTTAAGAATTTGAAACTCTTCTGACAGTGTGGTATTATTTATGTTTTTTAAGAATTTGAAACTCTTCTGACAGTGTGGTATTATTTGTGTTCTTTAAGAATTTGGAACTCTTCTGGCAGTGTGGTATTATTTGTGTTCTTTAAGAATTTGGGACTCTTCTGACAGTGTGGTATTATTTGTGTTCTTTAAGAATTTAGAACTCTCCTGACAGTGTGGTATTATTTATGTTCTTTAAGAATTTGGAACTCTTCTGACAGTGTGGTATTATTTGTGTTCATTAAGAATTTGGAACTCTTCTGGCAGTGTGGTATTATTTGTTTTCTTTAAGAATTTAGAACTCTCCTGACAGTGTGGTATTATTTATGTTCTTTAAGAATTTGGAACTCTTCTGACATTGTGGTATTATTTATGTTCTTTAAGAATTTGAAACTCTTCTGACAGTGTGGTATTATTTGTGTTCTTTAAGAATTTGAAACTCTTTTGACAGTGTGGTATTATTTGTGTTTTTTAAGAATTTGGAACTCTTCTGACAGTGTGGTATTATTTGTGTTCTTTAAGAATTTGGAACTCTTCTGGCAGTGTGGTATTATTTGTTTTCTTTAAAAATTTAGAACTCTTCTGACAGTGTGGTATTATTTATGTTCTTTAAAAATTTTAAACTCTTCTGACAGTGTGGTATTAATTGTGTTCTTTAAGAATTTGGAACTCTTCTGACAGTGTGGTATTATTTGTTTTTTTTTTAAGAATTTAGAACTCTCCTGACAGTGTGGTATTATTTATGTTCTTTAAGAATTTGGAACTCTTCTGACAGTGTGGTATTATTTATGTTCTTTAAAAATTTGAAACTCTTCTGACAGTGTGGTATTATTTGTGTTCTTTAAGAATTTGGAACTCTCCTGACAGTGTGGTATTATTTATGTTCTTTATTAATTTGGAACTCTTCTGACAGTGTGGTATTATTTGTGTTCTTTAAGAATTTGAAACTCTTCTGACAGTGTGGTATTATTTGTGTTCTTTAAGAATTTGAAACTCTTCTGACAGTGTGGTATTATTTGTTTTTTTTAAGAATTTGGAACTCTTCTGACAGTGTGGTATTAATTGTGTTCTTTAAGAATTTGGAACTATTCTGACAGTGTGGTATTATTTGGGTTTTTTTTAAGAATTTAGAACTCTCCTGACAGTGTGGTATTATTTATGTTCTTTAAGAATTTGGAACTCTTCTGACAGTGTGGTATTATTTATGCTCTTTAAAAATTTGAAACTCTTCTGACAGTGTGGTATTATTTCTGTTCTTTAAGAATTTGGAACTCTTCTGACAGTGTGGTATTATTTGTTTTCTTTTAAGAATTTGGAACTCTCCTGACAGTGTGATATTATTTATGTTCTTTAAGAATTTGGAACTCTTCTGACAGTGTGGTATTATTTGTGTTCATTAAGAATTTGGAACTCTTCTGGCAGTGTGGTATTATTTGTTTTCTTTAAGAATTTAGAACTCTCCTGACAGTGTGGTATTATTTATGTTCTTTAAGAATTTGGAACTCTTCTAACAGTGTGGTATTATTTGTGTTTTTTAAGAATTTGAAACTCTTCTGACAGTGTGGTATTATTTAGGTTCTTTAAGAATTTGGAACTCTTCTGGCAGTGTGGTATAATTTGTTTTCTTTAAGAATTTAGAACTCTCCTGACAGTGTGGTATTATTTGTGTTCTTTAAGAATTTGAAACTCTTCTGACAGTGTGGTATTATTTATGTTCTTTTAGAATTTGAAACTCTTCTGGCAGTGTGGTATTATTTGTTTTCTTTTAGAATTTAGAACTCTCCTTACAGTGTGGTATTATTTATGTTCTTTAAGAATTTGAAACTCTTCTGACAGTGTGGTATTATTTTTTTTCTTTAAGAATTTGAAACTCTTCTGGCAGTGTGGTATTATTTATGTTCTTTAAGAATTTAGAACTCTTCTGACAGTGTGGTATTATTTGTGTTCTTTAAGAATTTGAAACTCTTCTGACAGTGTGGTATTATTTGTGTTCTTTAAGAATTTGGAACTCTTCTGACAGTGTGGTATTATTTATGTTCTTTAAGAATTTGGAACTCTTCTGACATTGTGGTATTATTTATGTTCTTTAAGAATTTGAAACTCTTCTGACAGTGTTGTATTATTTATGCTCTTTAAGAATTTAGAACTCTTCTGGCAGTGTGGTATTATTTGTTTTCTTTAAGAATTTAGAACTCTCCTGACAGTGTGGTATTATTTGTGTTCTTTAAGAATTTGAAACTCTTCTGACAGTGTGGTATTATTTATGTTCTTTAAGAATTTGAAACTCTTCTGGCAGTGTGGTATTATTTGTTTTCTTTTAGAATTTAGAACTCTCCTTACAGTGTGGTATTATTTATGTTCTTTATTAATTTGGAACTCTTCTGACAGTGTGGTATTATTTGTGTTCTTTAAGAATTTGAAACTCTTCTGACAGTGTGGTATTATTTGTGTTCTTTAAGAATTTGAAACTCTTCTGACAGTGTGGTATTATTTGTTTTTTTTAAGAATTTGGAACTCTTCTGACAGTGTGGTATTAATTGTGTTCTTTAAGAATTTGGAACTCTTCTGACAGTGTGGTATTATTTGGGTTTTTTTTAAGAATTTAGAACTCTCCTGACAGTGTGGTATTATTTATGTTCTTTAAGAATTTGGAACTCTTCTGACAGTGTGGTATTATTTATGCTCTTTAAAAATTTGAAACTCTTCTGACAGTGTGGTATTATTTCTGTTCTTTAAGAATTTGGAACTCTTCTGACAGTGTGGTATTATTTGTTTTCTTTTAAGAATTTGGAACTCTCCTGACAGTGTGGTATTATTTATGTTCTTTAAGAATTTGGAACTCTTCTGACAGTGTGGTATTATTTGTGTTCATTAAGAATTTGGAACTCTTCTGGCAGTGTGGTATTATTTGTTTTCTTTAAGAATTTAGAACTCTCCTGACAGTGTGGTATTATTTATGTTCTTTAAGAATTTGGAACTCTTCTAACAGTGTGGTATTATTTGTGTTCTTTAAGAATTTGAAACTCTTCTGACAGTGTGGTATTATTTGTGTTTTTTAAGAATTTGAAACTCTTCTGACAGTGTGGTATTATTTAGGTTCTTTAAGAATTTGGAACTCTTCTGGCAGTGTGGTATAATTTGTTTTCTTTAAGAATTTAGAACTCTCCTGACAGTGTGGTATTATTTGTGTTCTTTAAGAATTTGAAACTCTTCTGACAGTGTGGTATTATTTATGTTCTTTAAGAATTTGAAACTCTTCTGGCAGTGTGGTATTATTTGTTTTCTTTTAGAATTTAGAACTCTCCTTACAGTGTGGTATTATTTATGTTCTTTAAGAATTTGAAACTCTTCTGACAGTGTGGTATTATTTTTTTTCTTTAAGAATTTGAAACTCTTCTGGCAGTGTGGTATTATTTATGTTCTTTAAGAATTTAGAACTCTTCTGACAGTGTGGTATTATTTGTGTTCTTTAAGAATTTGAAACTCTTCTGACAGTGTGGTATTATTTGTGTTCTTTAAGAATTTGGAACTCTTCTGACAGTGTGGTATTATTTATGTTCTTTAAGAATTTGGAACTCTTCTGACATTGTGGTATTATTTATGTTCTTTAAGAATTTGAAACTCTTCTGACAGTGTTGTATTATTTATGCTCTTTAAGAATTTAGAACTCTTCTGGCAGTGTGGTATTATTTGTTTTCTTTAAGAATTTAGAACTCTCCTGACAGTGTGGTATTATTTGTGTTCTTTAAGAATTTGAAACTCTTCTGACAGTGTGGTATTATTTATGTTCTTTAAGAATTTGAAACTCTTCTGGCAGTGTGGTATTATTTGTTTTCTTTTAGAATTTAGAACTCTCCTTACAGTGTGGTATTATTTATGTTCTTTAAGAATTTGAAACTCTTCTGACAGTGTGGTATTATTTTTTTTCTTTAAGAATTTGAAACTCTTCTGGCAGTGTGGTATTATTTATGTTCTTTAAGAATTTAGAACTCTTCTGACAGTGTGGTATTATTTGTGTTCTTTAAGAATTTGAAACTCTTCTGACAGTGTGGTATTATTTGTGTTCTTTAAGAATTTGGAACTCTTCTGACAGTGTGGTATTATTTATGTTCTTTAAGAATTTGGAACTCTTCTGACATTGTGGTATTATTTATGTTCTTTAAGAATTTGAAACTCTTCTGACAGTGTTGTATTATTTATGCTCTTTAAGAATTTAGAACTCTTCTGGCAGTGTGGTATTATTTGTTTTCTTTAAGAATTTAGAACTCTCCTGACAGTGTGGTATTATTTATGTTCTTTAAGAATTTGAAACTCTTCTGACAGTGTGGTATTATTTATGTTCTTTAAGAATTTGGAACTCTTCTGACAGTGTGGTATTATTTGTTTTCTTTAAGAATTTGGAACTCTCCTGACAGTGTGGTATTATTTATGTTCTTTAAGAATTTGGAACTCTTCTGACAGTGTGGTATTATTTGTGTTCATTAAGAATTTGGAACTCTTCTGGCAGTGTGGTATTATTTGTTTTCTTTAAGAATTTAGAACTCTCCTGATAGTGTGGTATTATGTATGTTCTTTAAGAATTTGGAACTCTTCTAACAGTGTGGTATTATTTGTGTTCTTTAAGAATTTGAAACTCTTCTGGCAGTGTGGTATTATTTGTTTTCTTTTAGAATTTAGAACTCTCCTGACAGTGTGGTATTATTTATGTTCTTTAAGAATTTGGAACTCTTCTGACAGTGTGGTATTATTTATGCTCTTTAAAAATTTGAAACTCTTCTGACAGTGTGGTATTATTTCTGTTCTTTAAGAATTTGAAACTCTTCTGACAGTGTGGTATTATTTGTTTTCTTTTAAGAATTTGGAACTCTCCTGACAGTGTGGTATTATTTATGTTCTTTAAGAATTTGGAACTCTTCTGACAGTGTGGTATTATTTGTGTTCATTAAGAATTTGGAACTCTTCTGGCAGTGTGGTATTATTTGTTTTCTTTAAGAATTTAGAACTCTCCTGACAGTGTGGTATTATTTATGTTCTTTAAGAATTTGGAACTCTTCTAACAGTGTGGTATTATTTGTGTTCTTTAAGAATTTGAAACTCTTCTGACAGTGTGGTATTATTTGTGTTTTTTAAGAATTTGAAACTCTTCTGACAGTGTGGTATTATTTAGGTTCTTTAAGAATTTGGAACTCTTCTGGCAGTGTGGTATAATTTGTTTTCTTTAAGAATTTAGAACTCTCCTGACAGTGTGGTATTATTTGTGTTCTTTAAGAATTTGAAACTCTTCTGACAGTGTGGTATTATTTATGTTCTTTAAGAATTTGAAACTCTTCTGGCAGTGTGGTATTATTTGTTTTCTTTTAGAATTTAGAACTCTCCTTACAGTGTGGTATTATTTATGTTCTTTAAGAATTTGAAACTCTTCTGACAGTGTGGTATTATTTTTTTTCTTTAAGAATTTGAAACTCTTCTGGCAGTGTGGTATTATTTATGTTCTTTAAGAATTTAGAACTCTTCTGACAGTGTGGTATTATTTGTGTTCTTTAAGAATTTGAAACTCTTCTGACAGTGTGGTATTATTTGTGTTCTTTAAGAATTTGGAACTCTTCTGACAGTGTGGTATTATTTGTGTTCTTTAAGAATTTGAAACTCTTCTGACAGTGTGGTATTATTTATGTTTTTTAAGAATTTGAAACTCTTCTGACAGTGTGGTATTATTTGTGTTCTTTAAGAATTTGGAACTCTTCTGGCAGTGTGGTATTATTTGTGTTCTTTAAGAATTTGGGACTCTTCTGACAGTGTGGTATTATTTGTGTTCTTTAAGAATTTAGAACTCTCCTGACAGTGTGGTATTATTTATGTTCTTTAAGAATTTGGAACTCTTCTGACAGTGTGGTATTATTTGTGTTCATTAAGAATTTGGAACTCTTCTGGCAGTGTGGTATTATTTGTTTTCTTTAAGAATTTAGAACTCTCCTGACAGTGTGGTATTATTTATGTTCTTTAAGAATTTGGAACTCTTCTGACATTGTGGTATTATTTATGTTTTTTAAGAATTTGAAACTCTTCTGACAGTGTGGTATTATTTGTGTTCTTTAAGAATTTGAAACTCTTTTGACAGTGTGGTATTATTTGTGTTTTTTAAGAATTTGGAACTCTTCTGACAGTGTGGTATTATTTGTGTTCTTTAAGAATTTGGAACTCTTCTGGCAGTGTGGTATTATTTGTTTTCTTTAAAAATTTAGAACTCTTCTGACAGTGTGGTATTATTTATGTTCTTTAAAAATTTTAAACTCTTCTGACAGTGTGGTATTAATTGTGTTCTTTAAGAATTTGGAACTCTTCTGACAGTGTGGTATTATTTGTTTTTTTTTTGAGAATTTAGAACTCTCCTGACAGTGTGGTATTATTTATGTTCTTTAAGAATTTGGAACTCTTCTGACAGTGTGGTATTATTTATGTTCTTTAAAAATTTGAAACTCTTCTGACAGTGTGGTATTATTTGTGTTCTTTAAGAATTTGGAACTCTCCTGACAGTGTGGTATTATTTATGTTCTTTATTAATTTGGAACTCTTCTGACAGTGTGGTATTATTTGTGTTCTTTAAGAATTTGAAACTCTTCTGACAGTGTGGTATTATTTGTGTTCTTTAAGAATTTGAAACTCTTCTGACAGTGTGGTATTATTTGTTTTTTTTAAGAATTTGGAACTCTTCTGACAGTGTGGTATTAATTGTGTTCTTTAAGAATTTGGAACTCTTCTGACAGTGTGGTATTATTTGTTTTTTTTTTAAGAATTTAGAACTCTCCTGACAGTGTGGTATTATTTATGTTCTTTAAGAATTTGGAACTCTTCTGACAGTGTGGTATTATTTATGCTCTTTAAAAATTTGAAACTCTTCTGACAGTGTGGTATTATTTCTGTTCTTTAAGAATTTGGAACTCTTCTGACAGTGTGGTATTATTTGTTTTCTTTTAAGAATTTGGAACTCTCCTGACAGTGTGGTATTATTTATGTTCTTTAAGAATTTGGAACTCTTCTGACAGTGTGGTATTATTTGTGTTCATTAAGAATTTGGAACTCTTCTGGCAGTGTGGTATTATTTGTTTTCTTTAAGAATTTAGAACTCTCCTGACAGTGTGGTATTATTTATGTTCTTTAAGAATTTGGAACTCTTCTAACAGTGTGGTATTATTTGTGTTCTTTAAGAATTTGAAACTCTTCTGACAGTGTGGTATTATTTGTGTTTTTTAAGAATTTGAAACTCTTCTGACAGTGTGGTATTATTTAGGTTCTTTAAGAATTTGAAACTCTTCTGGCAGTGTGGTATTATTTGTTTTCTTTTAGAATTTAGAACTCTCCTTACAGTGTGGTATTATTTATGTTCTTTAAGAATTTGAAACTCTTCTGACAGTGTGGTATTATTTTTTTTCTTTAAGTATTTGAAACTCTTCTGGCAGTGTGGTATTATTTATGTTCTTTAAGAATTTAGAACTCTTCTGACAGTGTGGTATTATTTGTGTTCTTTAAGAATTTGAAACTCTTCTGACAGTGTGGTATTATTTGTGTTCTTTAAGAATTTGGAACTCTTCTGACAGTGTGGTATTATTTATGTTCTTTAAGAATTTGGAACTCTTCTGACATTGTGGTATTATTTATGTTCTTTAAGAATTTGAAACTCTTCTGACAGTGTTGTATTATTTATGCTCTTTAAGAATTTAGAACTCTTCTGGCAGTGTGGTATTATTTGTTTTCTTTAAGAATTTAGAACTCTCCTGACAGTGTGGTATTATTTGTGTTCTTTAAGAATTTGAAACTCTTCTGACAGTGTGGTATTATTTATGTTCTTTAAGAATTTGAAACTCTTCTGGCAGTGTGGTATTATTTGTTTTCTTTTAGAATTTAGAACTCTCCTTACAGTGTGGTATTATTTATGTTCTTTAAGAATTTGAAACTCTTCTGACAGTGTGGTATTATTTTTTTTCTTTAAGAATTTGAAACTCTTCTGGCAGTGTGGTATTATTTATGTTCTTTAAGAATTTAGAACTCTTCTGACAGTGTGGTATTATTTGTGTTCTTTAAGAATTTGAAACTCTTCTGACAGTGTGGTATTATTTGTGTTCTTTAAGAATTTGGAACTCTTCTGACAGTGTGGTATTATTTATGTTCTTTAAGAATTTGGAACTCTTCTGACATTGTGGTATTATTTATGTTCTTTAAGAATTTGAAACTCTTCTGACAGTGTTGTATTATTTATGCTCTTTAAGAATTTAGAACTCTTCTGGCAGTGTGGTATTATTTGTTTTCTTTAAGAATTTAGAACTCTCCTGACAGTGTGGTATTATTTATGTTCTTTAAGAATTTGAAACTCTTCTGACAGTGTGGTATTATTTATGTTCTTTAAGAATTTGGAACTCTTCTGACAGTGTGGTATTATTTGTTTTCTTTAAGAATTTGGAACTCTCCTGACAGTGTGGTATTATTTTTGTTCTTTAAGAATTTGGAACTCTTCTGACAGTGTGGTATTATTTGTGTTCATTAAGAATTTGGAACTCTTATGGCAGTGTGGTATTATTTGTTTTCTTTAAGAATTTAGAACTCTCCTGACAGTGTTGTATTATTTCTGTTCTATAAGAATTTGAAACTCTTCTGACAGTGTGGTATTATTTATGTACTTTAAGAATTTGGAACTCTTCTGACAGTGTGGTATAATTTGTGTTCTTTAAGAATTTGAAACTCTTCTGACAGTGTGGTATTATTTGTGTTTTTTAAGAATTTGGAACTCTTCTGACAGTGTGGTATTATTTGTGTTCTTTAAGAATTTGGAACTCTTCTGGCAGTGTGGTATTATTTGTTTTCTTTAAGAATTTAGAACTCTTCTGACAGTGTGGTATTATTTATGTTCTTTAAGAATTTGAAACTCTTCTGACATTGTGGTATTATTTATGTTCTTTAAGAATTTGGAACTCTTCTGGCAGTGTGGTATTATTTGTTTTCTTTAAGAATGCAGAACTCTCCTGACAGTGTGGTATTATTTGTGTTCTTTAAGAATTTGAAACTCTTCTGACAGTGTGGTATTATTTATGTTTTTTAAGAATTTGAAACTCTTCTGACAGTGTGGTATTATTTGTGTTCTTTAAGAATTTGGAACTCTTCTGGCAGTGTGGTATTATTTGTGTTCTTTAAGAATTTGGGACTCTTCTGACAGTGTGGTATTATTTGTGTTCTTTAAGAATTTAGAACTCTCCTGACAGTGTGGTATTATTTATGTTCTTTAAGAATTTGGAACTCTTCTGACAGTGTGGTATTATTTGTGTTCATTAAGAATTTGGAACTCTTCTGGCAGTGTGGTATTATTTGTTTTCTTTAAGAATTTAGAACTCTCCTGACAGTGTGGTATTATTTATGTTCTTTAAGAATTTGGAACTCTTCTGACATTGTGGTATTATTTATGTTCTTTAAGAATTTGAAACTCTTCTGACAGTGTGGTATTATTTGTGTTCTTTAAGAATTTGAAACTCTTTTGACAGTGTGGTATTATTTGTGTTTTTTAAGAATTTGGAACTCTTCTGACAGTGTGGTATTATTTCTGTTCTTTAAGAATTTGGAACTCTTCTGGCAGTGTGGTATTATTTGTTTTCTTTAAAAATTTAGAACTCTTCTGACAGTGTGGTATTATTTATGTTCTTTAAAAATTTTAAACTCTTCTGACAGTGTGGTATTAATTGTGTTCTTTAAGAATTTGGAACTCTTCTGACAGTGTGGTATTATTTGGGTTTTTTTAAGAATTTAGAACTCTCCTGACAGTGTGGTATTATTTATGTTCTTTAAGAATTTGGAACTCTTCTGACAGTGTGGTATTATTTATGTTCTTTAAAAATTTGAAACTCTTCTGACAGTGTGGTATTATTTATGCTCTTTAAGAATTTAGAACTCTTCTGGCAGTGTGGTATTATTTGTTTTCTTTAAGAATTTAGAACTCTCCTGACAGTGTGGTATTATTTGTGTTCTTTAAGAATTTGAAACTCTTCTGACAGTGTGGTATTATTTATGTTCTTTAAGAATTTGAAACTCTTCTGGCAGTGTGGTATTATTTGTTTTCTTTTAGAATTTAGAACTCTCCTTACAGTGTGGTATTATTTATGTTCTTTAAGAATTTGAAACTCTTCTGACAGTGTGGTATTATTTTTTTTCTTTAAGAATTTGAAACTCTTCTGGCAGTGTGGTATTATTTATGTTCTTTAAGAATTTAGAACTCTTCTGACAGTGTGGTATTATTTGTGTTCTTTAAGAATTTGAAACTCTTCTGACAGTGTGGTATTATTTGTGTTCTTTAAGAATTTGGAACTCTTCTGACAGTGTGGTATTATTTATGTTCTTTAAGAATTTGGAACTCTTCTGACATTGTGGTATTATTTATGTTCTTTAAGAATTTGAAACTCTTCTGACAGTGTTGTATTATTTATGCTCTTTAAGAATTTAGAACTCTTCTGGCAGTGTGGTATTATTTGTTTTCTTTAAGAATTTAGAACTCTCCTGACAGTGTGGTATTATTTATGTTCTTTAAGAATTTGAAACTCTTCTGACAGTGTGGTATTATTTATGTTCTTTAAGAATTTGGAACTCTTCTGACAGTGTGGTATTATTTGTTTTCTTTAAGAATTTGGAACTCTCCTGACAGTGTGGTATTATTTATGTTCTTTAAGAATTTGGAACTCTTCTGACAGTGTGGTATTATTTGTGTTCATTAAGAATTTGGAACTCTTCTGGCAGTGTGGTATTATTTGTTTTCTTTAAGAATTTAGAACTCTCCTGATAGTGTGGTATTATGTATGTTCTTTAAGAATTTGGAACTCTTCTAACAGTGTGGTATTATTTGTGTTCTTTAAGAATTTGGAACTCTCCTGACAGTGTGGTATTATTTATGTTCTTTAAGAATTTGAAACTCTTCTGACAGTGTGGTATTATTTATGTTCTTTAAGAATTTGAAACTCTTCTGGCAGTGTGGTATTATTTGTTTTCTTTTAGAATTTAGAACTCTCCTGACAGTGTGGTATTATTTATGTTCTTTAAGAATTTGGAACTCTTCTGACAGTGTGGTATTATTTATGCTCTTTAAAAATTTGAAACTCTTCTGACAGTGTGGTATTATTTCTGTTCTTTAAGAATTTGGAACTCTTCTGACAGTGTGGTATTATTTGTTTTCTTTTAAGAATTTGGAACTCTCCTGACAGTGTGGTATTATTTATGTTCTTTAAGAATTTGGAACTCTTCTGACAGTGTGGTATTATTTGTGTTCATTAAGAATTTGGAACTCTTCTGGCAGTGTGGTATTATTTGTTTTCTTTAAGAATTTAGAACTCTCCTGACAGTGTGGTATTATTTATGTTCTTTATGAATTTGGAACTCTTCTAACAGTGTGGTATTATTTGTGTTCTTTAAGAATTTGAAACTCTTCTGACAGTGTGGTATTATTTGTGTTTTTTAAGAATTTGAAACTCTTCTGACAGTGTGGTATTATTTAGGTTCTTTAAGAATTTGGAACTCTTCTGGCAGTGTGGTATAATTTGTTTTCTTTAAGAATTTAGAACTCTCCTGACAGTGTGGTATTATTTGTGTTCTTTAAGAATTTGAAACTCTTCTGACAGTGTGGTATTATTTATGTTCTTTAAGAATTTGAAACTCTTCTGGCAGTGTGGTATTATTTGTTTTCTTTTAGAATTTAGAACTCTCCTTACAGTGTGGTATTATTTATGTTCTTTAAGAATTTGAAACTCTTCTGACAGTGTGGTATTATTTTTTTTCTTTAAGAATTTGAAACTCTTCTGGCAGTGTGGTATTATTTATGTTCTTTAAGAATTTAGAACTCTTCTGACAGTGTGGTATTATTTGTGTTCTTTAAGAATTTGAAACTCTTCTGACAGTGTGGTATTATTTGTGTTCTTTAAGAATTTGGAACTCTTCTGACAGTGTGGTATTATTTATGTTCTTTAAAAATTTGAAACTCTTCTGACAGTGTGGTATTATTTGTGTTCTTTAAGAATTTGGAACTCTCCTGACAGTGTGGTATTATTTATGTTCTTTATTAATTTGGAACTCTTCTGACAGTGTGGTATTATTTGTGTTCTTTAAGAATTTGAAACTCTTCTGACAGTGTGGTATTATTTGTGTTCTTTAAGAATTTGAAACTCTTCTGACAGTGTGGTATTATTTGTTTTTTTTAAGAATTTGGAACTCTTCTGACAGTGTGGTATTAATTGTGTTCTTTAAGAATTTGGAACTCTTCTGACAGTGTGGTATTATTTGTTTTTTTTTTAAGAATTTAGAACTCTCCTGACAGTGTGGTATTATTTCTGTTCTTTAAGAATTTGGAACTCTTCTGACAGTGTGGTATTATTTGTTTTCTTTTAAGAATTTGGAACTCTCCTGACAGTGTGGTATTATTTATGTTCTTTAAGAATTTGGAACTCTTCTGACAGTGTGGTATTATTTGTGTTCTTTAAGAATTTGAAACTCTTCTGACAGTGTGGTATTATTTGTTTTTTTTAAGAATTTGGAACTCTTCTGACAGTGTGGTATTAATTGTGTTCTTTAAGAATTTGGAACTCTTCTGACAGTGTGGTATTATTTGGTTTTTTTTTAAGAATTTAGAACTCTCCTGACAGTGTGGTATTATTTCTGTTCTTTAAGAATTTGGAACTCTTCTGACAGTGTGGTATTATTTGTTTTCTTTTAAGAATTTGGAACTCTCCTGACAGTGTGGTATTATTTATGTTCTTTAAGAATTTGGAACTCTTCTGACAGTGTGGTATTATTTGTTTTCTTTTAAGAATTTGGAACTCTCCTGACAGTGTGGTATTATTTATGTTCTTTAAGAATTTGGAACTCTTCTGACAGTGTGGTATTATTTGTGTTCATTAAGAATTTGGAACTCTTCTGGCAGTGTGGTATTATTTGTTTTCTTTAAGAATTTAGAACTCTCCTGACAGTGTGGTATTATTTATGTTCTTTAAGAATTTGGAACTCTTCTAACAGTGTGGTATTATTTGTGTTCTTTAAGAATTTGAAACTCTTCTGACAGTGTGGTATTATTTGTGTTTTTTAAGAATTTGAAACTCTTCTGACAGTGTGGTATTATTTAGGTTCTTTAAGAATTTGGAACTCTTCTGGCAGTGTGGTATAATTTGTTTTCTTTAAGAATTTAGAACTCTCCTGACAGTGTGGTATTATTTGTGTTCTTTAAGAATTTGAAACTCTTCTGACAGTGTGGTATTATTTATGTTCTTTAAGAATTTGAAACTCTTCTGGCAGTGTGGTATTATTTGTTTTCTTTTAGAATTTAGAACTCTCCTTACAGTGTGGTATTATTTATGTTCTTTAAGAATTTGAAACTCTTCTGACAGTGTGGTATTATTTTTTTTCTTTAAGAATTTGAAACTCTTCTGGCAGTGTGGTATTATTTATGTTCTTTAAGAATTTAGAACTCTTCTGACAGTGTGGTATTATTTGTGTTCTTTAAGAATTTGAAACTCTTCTGACAGTGTGGTATTATTTGTGTTCTTTAAGAATTTGGAACTCTTCTGACAGTGTGGTATTATTTATGTTCTTTAAGAATTTGGAACTCTTCTGACATTGTGGTATTATTTATGTTCTTTAAGAATTTGAAACTCTTCTGACAGTGTTGTATTATTTATGCTCTTTAAGAATTTAGAACTCTTCTGGCAGTGTGGTATTATTTGTTTTCTTTAAGAATTTAGAACTCTCCTGACAGTGTGGTATTATTTGTGTTCTTTAAGAATTTGAAACTCTTCTGACAGTGTGGTATTATTTGTGTTCTTTAAGAATTTGAAACTCTTCTGACAGTGTGGTATTATTTATGTTCTTTAAGAATTTGAAACTCTTCTGACAGTGTGGTATTATTTTTTTTCTTTAAGAATTTGAAACTCTTCTGGCAGTGTGGTATTATTTATGTTCTTTAAGAATTTAGAACTCTTCTGACAGTGTGGTATTATTTGTGTTCTTTAAGAATTTGAAACTCTTCTGACAGTGTGGTATTATTTGTGTTCTTTAAGAATTTGGAACTCTTCTGACAGTGTGGTATTATTTATGTTCTTTAAGAATTTGGAACTCTTCTGACATTGTGGTATTATTTATGTTCTTTAAGAATTTGAAACTCTTCTGACAGTGTTGTATTATTTATGCTCTTTAAGAATTTAGAACTCTTCTGGCAGTGTGGTATTATTTGTTTTCTTTAAGAATTTAGAACTCTCCTGACAGTGTGGTATTATTTATGTTCTTTAAGAATTTGAAACTCTTCTGACAGTGTGGTATTATTTATGTTCTTTAAGAATTTGGAACTCTTCTGACAGTGTGGTATTATTTGTTTTCTTTAAGAATTTGGAACTCTCCTGACAGTGTGGTATTATTTATGTTCTTTAAGAATTTGGAACTCTTCTGACAGTGTGGTATTATTTGTGTTCATTAAGAATTTGGAACTCTTCTGGCAGTGTGGTATTATTTGTTTTCTTTAAGAATTTAGAACTCTCCTGATAGTGTGGTATTATGTATGTTCTTTAAGAATTTGGAACTCTTCTAACAGTGTGGTATTATTTGTGTTCTTTAAGAATTTGAAACTCTTCTGGCAGTGTGGTATTATTTGTTTTCTTTTAGAATTTAGAACTCTCCTGACAGTGTGGTATTATTTATGTTCTTTAAGAATTTGGAACTCTTCTGACAGTGTGGTATTATTTATGCTCTTTAAAAATTTGAAACTCTTCTGACAGTGTGGTATTATTTCTGTTCTTTAAGAATTTGGAACTCTTCTGACAGTGTGGTATTATTTGTTTTCTTTTAAGAATTTGGAACTCTCCTGACAGTGTGGTATTATTTATGTTCTTTAAGAATTTGGAACTCTTCTGACAGTGTGGTATTATTTGTGTTCATTAAGAATTTGGAACTCTTCTGGCAGTGTGGTATTATTTGTTTTCTTTAAGAATTTAGAACTCTCCTGACAGTGTGGTATTATTTATGTTCTTTAAGAATTTGGAACTCTTCTAACAGTGTGGTATTATTTGTGTTCTTTAAGAATTTGAAACTCTTCTGACAGTGTGGTATTATTTGTGTTTTTTAAGAATTTGAAACTCTTCTGACAGTGTGGTATTATTTAGGTTCTTTAAGAATTTGGAACTCTTCTGGCAGTGTGGTATAATTTGTTTTCTTTAAGAATTTAGAACTCTCCTGACAGTGTGGTATTATTTGTGTTCTTTAAGAATTTGAAACTCTTCTGACAGTGTGGTATTATTTATGTTCTTTAAGAATTTGAAACTCTTCTGGCAGTGTGGTATTATTTGTTTTCTTTTAGAATTTAGAACTCTCCTTACAGTGTGGTATTATTTATGTTCTTTAAGAATTTGAAACTCTTCTGACAGTGTGGTATTATTTTTTTTCTTTAAGAATTTGAAACTCTTCTGGCAGTGTGGTATTATTTATGTTCTTTAAGAATTTAGAACTCTTCTGACAGTGTGGTATTATTTGTGTTCTTTAAGAATTTGAAACTCTTCTGACAGTGTGGTATTATTTGTTTTCTTTTAAGAATTTGGAACTCTCCTGACAGTGTGGTATTATTTATGTTCTTTAAGAATTTGGAACTCTTCTGACAGTGTGGTATTATTTGTGTTCATTAAGAATTTGGAACTCTTCTGGCAGTGTGGTATTATTTGTTTTCTTTAAGAATTTAGAACTCTCCTGACAGTGTGGTATTATTTATGTTCTTTAAGAATTTGGAACTCTTCTAACAGTGTGGTATTATTTGTGTTCTTTAAGAATTTGAAACTCTTCTGACAGTGTGGTATTATTTGTGTTTTTTAAGAATTTGAAACTCTTCTGACAGTGTGGTATTATTTAGGTTCTTTAAGAATTTGGAACTCTTCTGGCAGTGTGGTATAATTTGTTTTCTTTAAGAATTTAGAACTCTCCTGACAGTGTGGTATTATTTGTGTTCTTTAAGAATTTGAAACTCTTCTGACAGTGTGGTATTATTTATGTTCTTTAAGAATTTGAAACTCTTCTGGCAGTGTGGTATTATTTGTTTTCTTTTAGAATTTAGAACTCTCCTTACAGTGTGGTATTATTTATGTTCTTTAAGAATTTGAAACTCTTCTGACAGTGTGGTATTATTTTTTTTCTTTAAGAATTTGAAACTCTTCTGGCAGTGTGGTATTATTTATGTTCTTTAAGAATTTAGAACTCTTCTGACAGTGTGGTATTATTTGTGTTCTTTAAGAATTTGAAACTCTTCTGACAGTGTGGTATTATTTGTGTTCTTTAAGAATTTGGAACTCTTCTGACAGTGTGGTATTATTTGTGTTCTTTAAGAATTTGAAACTCTTCTGACAGTGTGGTATTATTTATGTTTTTTAAGAATTTGAAACTCTTCTGACAGTGTGGTATTATTTGTGTTCTTTAAGAATTTGGAACTCTTCTGGCAGTGTGGTATTATTTGTGTTCTTTAAGAATTTGGGACTCTTCTGACAGTGTGGTATTATTTGTGTTCTTTAAGAATTTAGAACTCTCCTGACAGTGTGGTATTATTTATGTTCTTTAAGAATTTGGAACTCTTCTGACAGTGTGGTATTATTTGTGTTCATTAAGAATTTGGAACTCTTCTGGCAGTGTGGTATTATTTGTTTTCTTTAAGAATTTAGAACTCTCCTGACAGTGTGGTATTATTTATGTTCTTTAAGAATTTGGAACTCTTCTGACATTGTGGTATTATTTATGTTTTTTAAGAATTTGAAACTCTTCTGACAGTGTGGTATTATTTGTGTTCTTTAAGAATTTGAAACTCTTTTGACAGTGTGGTATTATTTGTGTTTTTTAAGAATTTGGAACTCTTCTGACAGTGTGGTATTATTTGTGTTCTTTAAGAATTTGGAACTCTTCTGGCAGTGTGGTATTATTTGTTTTCTTTAAAAATTTAGAACTCTTCTGACAGTGTGGTATTATTTATGTTCTTTAAAAATTTTAAACTCTTCTGACAGTGTGGTATTAATTGTGTTCTTTAAGAATTTGGAACTCTTCTGACAGTGTGGTATTATTTGTTTTTTTTTTGAGAATTTAGAACTCTCCTGACAGTGTGGTATTATTTATGTTCTTTAAGAATTTGGAACTCTTCTGACAGTGTGGTATTATTTATGTTCTTTAAAAATTTGAAACTCTTCTGACAGTGTGGTATTATTTGTGTTCTTTAAGAATTTGGAACTCTCCTGACAGTGTGGTATTATTTATGTTCTTTATTAATTTGGAACTCTTCTGACAGTGTGGTATTATTTGTGTTCTTTAAGAATTTGAAACTCTTCTGACAGTGTGGTATTATTTGTGTTCTTTAAGAATTTGAAACTCTTCTGACAGTGTGGTATTATTTGTTTTTTTTAAGAATTTGGAACTCTTCTGACAGTGTGGTATTAATTGTGTTCTTTAAGAATTTGGAACTCTTCTGACAGTGTGGTATTATTTGTTTTTTTTTTAAGAATTTAGAACTCTCCTGACAGTGTGGTATTATTTATGTTCTTTAAGAATTTGGAACTCTTCTGACAGTGTGGTATTATTTATGCTCTTTAAAAATTTGAAACTCTTCTGACAGTGTGGTATTATTTCTGTTCTTTAAGAATTTGGAACTCTTCTGACAGTGTGGTATTATTTGTTTTCTTTTAAGAATTTGGAACTCTCCTGACAGTGTGGTATTATTTATGTTCTTTAAGAATTTGGAACTCTTCTGACAGTGTGGTATTATTTGTGTTCATTAAGAATTTGGAACTCTTCTGGCAGTGTGGTATTATTTGTTTTCTTTAAGAATTTAGAACTCTCCTGACAGTGTGGTATTATTTATGTTCTTTAAGAATTTGGAACTCTTCTAACAGTGTGGTATTATTTGTGTTCTTTAAGAATTTGAAACTCTTCTGACAGTGTGGTATTATTTGTGTTTTTTAAGAATTTGAAACTCTTCTGACAGTGTGGTATTATTTAGGTTCTTTAAGAATTTGAAACTCTTCTGGCAGTGTGGTATTATTTGTTTTCTTTTAGAATTTAGAACTCTCCTTACAGTGTGGTATTATTTATGTTCTTTAAGAATTTGAAACTCTTCTGACAGTGTGGTATTATTTTTTTTCTTTAAGTATTTGAAACTCTTCTGGCAGTGTGGTATTATTTATGTTCTTTAAGAATTTAGAACTCTTCTGACAGTGTGGTATTATTTGTGTTCTTTAAGAATTTGAAACTCTTCTGACAGTGTGGTATTATTTGTGTTCTTTAAGAATTTGGAACTCTTCTGACAGTGTGGTATTATTTATGTTCTTTAAGAATTTGGAACTCTTCTGACATTGTGGTATTATTTATGTTCTTTAAGAATTTGAAACTCTTCTGACAGTGTTGTATTATTTATGCTCTTTAAGAATTTAGAACTCTTCTGGCAGTGTGGTATTATTTGTTTTCTTTAAGAATTTAGAACTCTCCTGACAGTGTGGTATTATTTGTGTTCTTTAAGAATTTGAAACTCTTCTGACAGTGTGGTATTATTTATGTTCTTTAAGAATTTGAAACTCTTCTGGCAGTGTGGTATTATTTGTTTTCTTTTAGAATTTAGAACTCTCCTTACAGTGTGGTATTATTTATGTTCTTTAAGAATTTGAAACTCTTCTGACAGTGTGGTATTATTTTTTTTCTTTAAGAATTTGAAACTCTTCTGGCAGTGTGGTATTATTTATGTTCTTTAAGAATTTAGAACTCTTCTGACAGTGTGGTATTATTTGTGTTCTTTAAGAATTTGAAACTCTTCTGACAGTGTGGTATTATTTGTGTTCTTTAAGAATTTGGAACTCTTCTGACAGTGTGGTATTATTTATGTTCTTTAAGAATTTGGAACTCTTCTGACATTGTGGTATTATTTATGTTCTTTAAGAATTTGAAACTCTTCTGACAGTGTTGTATTATTTATGCTCTTTAAGAATTTAGAACTCTTCTGGCAGTGTGGTATTATTTGTTTTCTTTAAGAATTTAGAACTCTCCTGACAGTGTGGTATTATTTATGTTCTTTAAGAATTTGAAACTCTTCTGACAGTGTGGTATTATTTATGTTCTTTAAGAATTTGGAACTCTTCTGACAGTGTGGTATTATTTGTTTTCTTTAAGAATTTGGAACTCTCCTGACAGTGTGGTATTATTTTTGTTCTTTAAGAATTTGGAACTCTTCTGACAGTGTGGTATTATTTGTGTTCATTAAGAATTTGGAACTCTTATGGCAGTGTGGTATTATTTGTTTTCTTTAAGAATTTAGAACTCTCCTGACAGTGTTGTATTATTTCTGTTCTATAAGAATTTGAAACTCTTCTGACAGTGTGGTATTATTTATGTACTTTAAGAATTTGGAACTCTTCTGACAGTGTGGTATAATTTGTGTTCTTTAAGAATTTGAAACTCTTCTGACAGTGTGGTATTATTTGTGTTTTTTAAGAATTTGGAACTCTTCTGACAGTGTGGTATTATTTGTGTTCTTTAAGAATTTGGAACTCTTCTGGCAGTGTGGTATTATTTGTTTTCTTTAAGAATTTAGAACTCTTCTGACAGTGTGGTATTATTTATGTTCTTTAAGAATTTGAAACTCTTCTGACATTGTGGTATTATTTATGTTCTTTAAGAATTTGGAACTCTTCTGGCAGTGTGGTATTATTTGTTTTCTTTAAGAATGCAGAACTCTCCTGACAGTGTGGTATTATTTGTGTTCTTTAAGAATTTGAAACTCTTCTGACAGTGTGGTATTATTTATGTTTTTTAAGAATTTGAAACTCTTCTGACAGTGTGGTATTATTTGTGTTCTTTAAGAATTTGGAACTCTTCTGGCAGTGTGGTATTATTTGTGTTCTTTAAGAATTTGGGACTCTTCTGACAGTGTGGTATTATTTGTGTTCTTTAAGAATTTAGAACTCTCCTGACAGTGTGGTATTATTTATGTTCTTTAAGAATTTGGAACTCTTCTGACAGTGTGGTATTATTTGTGTTCATTAAGAATTTGGAACTCTTCTGGCAGTGTGGTATTATTTGTTTTCTTTAAGAATTTAGAACTCTCCTGACAGTGTGGTATTATTTATGTTCTTTAAGAATTTGGAACTCTTCTGACATTGTGGTATTATTTATGTTCTTTAAGAATTTGAAACTCTTCTGACAGTGTGGTATTATTTGTGTTCTTTAAGAATTTGAAACTCTTTTGACAGTGTGGTATTATTTGTGTTTTTTAAGAATTTGGAACTCTTCTGACAGTGTGGTATTATTTCTGTTCTTTAAGAATTTGGAACTCTTCTGGCAGTGTGGTATTATTTGTTTTCTTTAAAAATTTAGAACTCTTCTGACAGTGTGGTATTATTTATGTTCTTTAAAAATTTTAAACTCTTCTGACAGTGTGGTATTAATTGTGTTCTTTAAGAATTTGGAACTCTTCTGACAGTGTGGTATTATTTGGGTTTTTTTAAGAATTTAGAACTCTCCTGACAGTGTGGTATTATTTATGTTCTTTAAGAATTTGGAACTCTTCTGACAGTGTGGTATTATTTATGTTCTTTAAAAATTTGAAACTCTTCTGACAGTGTGGTATTATTTATGCTCTTTAAGAATTTAGAACTCTTCTGGCAGTGTGGTATTATTTGTTTTCTTTAAGAATTTAGAACTCTCCTGACAGTGTGGTATTATTTGTGTTCTTTAAGAATTTGAAACTCTTCTGACAGTGTGGTATTATTTATGTTCTTTAAGAATTTGAAACTCTTCTGGCAGTGTGGTATTATTTGTTTTCTTTTAGAATTTAGAACTCTCCTTACAGTGTGGTATTATTTATGTTCTTTAAGAATTTGAAACTCTTCTGACAGTGTGGTATTATTTTTTTTCTTTAAGAATTTGAAACTCTTCTGGCAGTGTGGTATTATTTATGTTCTTTAAGAATTTAGAACTCTTCTGACAGTGTGGTATTATTTGTGTTCTTTAAGAATTTGAAACTCTTCTGACAGTGTGGTATTATTTGTGTTCTTTAAGAATTTGGAACTCTTCTGACAGTGTGGTATTATTTATGTTCTTTAAGAATTTGGAACTCTTCTGACATTGTGGTATTATTTATGTTCTTTAAGAATTTGAAACTCTTCTGACAGTGTTGTATTATTTATGCTCTTTAAGAATTTAGAACTCTTCTGGCAGTGTGGTATTATTTGTTTTCTTTAAGAATTTAGAACTCTCCTGACAGTGTGGTATTATTTATGTTCTTTAAGAATTTGAAACTCTTCTGACAGTGTGGTATTATTTATGTTCTTTAAGAATTTGGAACTCTTCTGACAGTGTGGTATTATTTGTTTTCTTTAAGAATTTGGAACTCTCCTGACAGTGTGGTATTATTTATGTTCTTTAAGAATTTGGAACTCTTCTGACAGTGTGGTATTATTTGTGTTCATTAAGAATTTGGAACTCTTCTGGCAGTGTGGTATTATTTGTTTTCTTTAAGAATTTAGAACTCTCCTGATAGTGTGGTATTATGTATGTTCTTTAAGAATTTGGAACTCTTCTAACAGTGTGGTATTATTTGTGTTCTTTAAGAATTTGGAACTCTCCTGACAGTGTGGTATTATTTATGTTCTTTAAGAATTTGAAACTCTTCTGACAGTGTGGTATTATTTATGTTCTTTAAGAATTTGAAACTCTTCTGGCAGTGTGGTATTATTTGTTTTCTTTTAGAATTTAGAACTCTCCTGACAGTGTGGTATTATTTATGTTCTTTAAGAATTTGGAACTCTTCTGACAGTGTGGTATTATTTATGCTCTTTAAAAATTTGAAACTCTTCTGACAGTGTGGTATTATTTCTGTTCTTTAAGAATTTGGAACTCTTCTGACAGTGTGGTATTATTTGTTTTCTTTTAAGAATTTGGAACTCTCCTGACAGTGTGGTATTATTTATGTTCTTTAAGAATTTGGAACTCTTCTGACAGTGTGGTATTATTTGTGTTCATTAAGAATTTGGAACTCTTCTGGCAGTGTGGTATTATTTGTTTTCTTTAAGAATTTAGAACTCTCCTGACAGTGTGGTATTATTTATGTTCTTTATGAATTTGGAACTCTTCTAACAGTGTGGTATTATTTGTGTTCTTTAAGAATTTGAAACTCTTCTGACAGTGTGGTATTATTTGTGTTTTTTAAGAATTTGAAACTCTTCTGACAGTGTGGTATTATTTAGGTTCTTTAAGAATTTGGAACTCTTCTGGCAGTGTGGTATAATTTGTTTTCTTTAAGAATTTAGAACTCTCCTGACAGTGTGGTATTATTTGTGTTCTTTAAGAATTTGAAACTCTTCTGACAGTGTGGTATTATTTATGTTCTTTAAGAATTTGAAACTCTTCTGGCAGTGTGGTATTATTTGTTTTCTTTTAGAATTTAGAACTCTCCTTACAGTGTGGTATTATTTATGTTCTTTAAGAATTTGAAACTCTTCTGACAGTGTGGTATTATTTTTTTTCTTTAAGAATTTGAAACTCTTCTGGCAGTGTGGTATTATTTATGTTCTTTAAGAATTTAGAACTCTTCTGACAGTGTGGTATTATTTGTGTTCTTTAAGAATTTGAAACTCTTCTGACAGTGTGGTATTATTTGTGTTCTTTAAGAATTTGGAACTCTTCTGACAGTGTGGTATTATTTATGTTCTTTAAAAATTTGAAACTCTTCTGACAGTGTGGTATTATTTGTGTTCTTTAAGAATTTGGAACTCTCCTGACAGTGTGGTATTATTTATGTTCTTTATTAATTTGGAACTCTTCTGACAGTGTGGTATTATTTGTGTTCTTTAAGAATTTGAAACTCTTCTGACAGTGTGGTATTATTTGTGTTCTTTAAGAATTTGAAACTCTTCTGACAGTGTGGTATTATTTGTTTTTTTTAAGAATTTGGAACTCTTCTGACAGTGTGGTATTAATTGTGTTCTTTAAGAATTTGGAACTCTTCTGACAGTGTGGTATTATTTGTTTTTTTTTTAAGAATTTAGAACTCTCCTGACAGTGTGGTATTATTTCTGTTCTTTAAGAATTTGGAACTCTTCTGACAGTGTGGTATTATTTGTTTTCTTTTAAGAATTTGGAACTCTCCTGACAGTGTGGTATTATTTATGTTCTTTAAGAATTTGGAACTCTTCTGACAGTGTGGTATTATTTGTGTTCTTTAAGAATTTGAAACTCTTCTGACAGTGTGGTATTATTTGTTTTTTTTAAGAATTTGGAACTCTTCTGACAGTGTGGTATTAATTGTGTTCTTTAAGAATTTGGAACTCTTCTGACAGTGTGGTATTATTTGGTTTTTTTTTAAGAATTTAGAACTCTCCTGACAGTGTGGTATTATTTCTGTTCTTTAAGAATTTGGAACTCTTCTGACAGTGTGGTATTATTTGTTTTCTTTTAAGAATTTGGAACTCTCCTGACAGTGTGGTATTATTTATGTTCTTTAAGAATTTGGAACTCTTCTGACAGTGTGGTATTATTTGTTTTCTTTTAAGAATTTGGAACTCTCCTGACAGTGTGGTATTATTTATGTTCTTTAAGAATTTGGAACTCTTCTGACAGTGTGGTATTATTTGTGTTCATTAAGAATTTGGAACTCTTCTGGCAGTGTGGTATTATTTGTTTTCTTTAAGAATTTAGAACTCTCCTGACAGTGTGGTATTATTTATGTTCTTTAAGAATTTGGAACTCTTCTAACAGTGTGGTATTATTTGTGTTCTTTAAGAATTTGAAACTCTTCTGACAGTGTGGTATTATTTGTGTTTTTTAAGAATTTGAAACTCTTCTGACAGTGTGGTATTATTTAGGTTCTTTAAGAATTTGGAACTCTTCTGGCAGTGTGGTATAATTTGTTTTCTTTAAGAATTTAGAACTCTCCTGACAGTGTGGTATTATTTGTGTTCTTTAAGAATTTGAAACTCTTCTGACAGTGTGGTATTATTTATGTTCTTTAAGAATTTGAAACTCTTCTGGCAGTGTGGTATTATTTGTTTTCTTTTAGAATTTAGAACTCTCCTTACAGTGTGGTATTATTTATGTTCTTTAAGAATTTGAAACTCTTCTGACAGTGTGGTATTATTTTTTTTCTTTAAGAATTTGAAACTCTTCTGGCAGTGTGGTATTATTTATGTTCTTTAAGAATTTAGAACTCTTCTGACAGTGTGGTATTATTTGTGTTCTTTAAGAATTTGAAACTCTTCTGACAGTGTGGTATTATTTGTGTTCTTTAAGAATTTGGAACTCTTCTGACAGTGTGGTATTATTTATGTTCTTTAAGAATTTGGAACTCTTCTGACATTGTGGTATTATTTATGTTCTTTAAGAATTTGAAACTCTTCTGACAGTGTTGTATTATTTATGCTCTTTAAGAATTTAGAACTCTTCTGGCAGTGTGGTATTATTTGTTTTCTTTAAGAATTTAGAACTCTCCTGACAGTGTGGTATTATTTGTGTTCTTTAAGAATTTGAAACTCTTCTGACAGTGTGGTATTATTTGTGTTCTTTAAGAATTTGAAACTCTTCTGACAGTGTGGTATTATTTATGTTCTTTAAGAATTTGAAACTCTTCTGACAGTGTGGTATTATTTTTTTTCTTTAAGAATTTGAAACTCTTCTGGCAGTGTGGTATTATTTATGTTCTTTAAGAATTTAGAACTCTTCTGACAGTGTGGTATTATTTGTGTTCTTTAAGAATTTGAAACTCTTCTGACAGTGTGGTATTATTTGTGTTCTTTAAGAATTTGGAACTCTTCTGACAGTGTGGTATTATTTATGTTCTTTAAGAATTTGGAACTCTTCTGACATTGTGGTATTATTTATGTTCTTTAAGAATTTGAAACTCTTCTGACAGTGTTGTATTATTTATGCTCTTTAAGAATTTAGAACTCTTCTGGCAGTGTGGTATTATTTGTTTTCTTTAAGAATTTAGAACTCTCCTGACAGTGTGGTATTATTTATGTTCTTTAAGAATTTGAAACTCTTCTGACAGTGTGGTATTATTTATGTTCTTTAAGAATTTGGAACTCTTCTGACAGTGTGGTATTATTTGTTTTCTTTAAGAATTTGGAACTCTCCTGACAGTGTGGTATTATTTATGTTCTTTAAGAATTTGGAACTCTTCTGACAGTGTGGTATTATTTGTGTTCATTAAGAATTTGGAACTCTTCTGGCAGTGTGGTATTATTTGTTTTCTTTAAGAATTTAGAACTCTCCTGATAGTGTGGTATTATGTATGTTCTTTAAGAATTTGGAACTCTTCTAACAGTGTGGTATTATTTGTGTTCTTTAAGAATTTGAAACTCTTCTGGCAGTGTGGTATTATTTGTTTTCTTTTAGAATTTAGAACTCTCCTGACAGTGTGGTATTATTTATGTTCTTTAAGAATTTGGAACTCTTCTGACAGTGTGGTATTATTTATGCTCTTTAAAAATTTGAAACTCTTCTGACAGTGTGGTATTATTTCTGTTCTTTAAGAATTTGGAACTCTTCTGACAGTGTGGTATTATTTGTTTTCTTTTAAGAATTTGGAACTCTCCTGACAGTGTGGTATTATTTATGTTCTTTAAGAATTTGGAACTCTTCTGACAGTGTGGTATTATTTGTGTTCATTAAGAATTTGGAACTCTTCTGGCAGTGTGGTATTATTTGTTTTCTTTAAGAATTTAGAACTCTCCTGACAGTGTGGTATTATTTATGTTCTTTAAGAATTTGGAACTCTTCTAACAGTGTGGTATTATTTGTGTTCTTTAAGAATTTGAAACTCTTCTGACAGTGTGGTATTATTTGTGTTTTTTAAGAATTTGAAACTCTTCTGACAGTGTGGTATTATTTAGGTTCTTTAAGAATTTGGAACTCTTCTGGCAGTGTGGTATAATTTGTTTTCTTTAAGAATTTAGAACTCTCCTGACAGTGTGGTATTATTTGTGTTCTTTAAGAATTTGAAACTCTTCTGACAGTGTGGTATTATTTATGTTCTTTAAGAATTTGAAACTCTTCTGGCAGTGTGGTATTATTTGTTTTCTTTTAGAATTTAGAACTCTCCTTACAGTGTGGTATTATTTATGTTCTTTAAGAATTTGAAACTCTTCTGACAGTGTGGTATTATTTTTTTTCTTTAAGAATTTGAAACTCTTCTGGCAGTGTGGTATTATTTATGTTCTTTAAGAATTTAGAACTCTTCTGACAGTGTGGTATTATTTGTGTTCTTTAAGAATTTGAAACTCTTCTGACAGTGTGGTATTATTTGTGTTCTTTAAGAATTTGGAACTCTTCTGACAGTGTGGTATTATTTATGTTCTTTAAGAATTTGGAACTCTTCTGACATTGTGGTATTATTTATGTTCTTTAAGAATTTGAAACTCTTCTGACAGTGTTGTATTATTTATGCTCTTTAAGAATTTAGAACTCTTCTGGCAGTGTGGTATTATTTGTTTTCTTTAAGAATTTAGAACTCTCCTGACAGTGTGGTATTATTTGTGTTCTTTAAGAATTTGAAACTCTTCTGACAGTGTGGTATTATTTATGTTCTTTAAGAATTTGAAACTCTTCTGGCAGTGTGGTATTATTTGTTTTCTTTTAGAATTTAGAACTCTCCTTACAGTGTGGTATTATTTATGTTCTTTAAGAATTTGAAACTCTTCTGACAGTGTGGTATTATTTTTTTTCTTTAAGAATTTGAAACTCTTCTGGCAGTGTGGTATTATTTATGTTCTTTAAGAATTTAGAACTCTTCTGACAGTGTGGTATTATTTGTGTTCTTTAAGAATTTGAAACTCTTCTGACAGTGTGGTATTATTTGTGTTCTTTAAGAATTTGGAACTCTTCTGACAGTGTGGTATTATTTATGTTCTTTAAGAATTTGGAACTCTTCTGACATTGTGGTATTATTTATGTTCTTTAAGAATTTGAAACTCTTCTGACAGTGTTGTATTATTTATGCTCTTTAAGAATTTAGAACTCTTCTGGCAGTGTGGTATTATTTGTTTTCTTTAAGAATTTAGAACTCTCCTGACAGTGTGGTATTATTTATGTTCTTTAAGAATTTGAAACTCTTCTGACAGTGTGGTATTATTTATGTTCTTTAAGAATTTGGAACTCTTCTGACAGTGTGGTATTATTTGTTTTCTTTAAGAATTTGGAACTCTCCTGACAGTGTGGTATTATTTATGTTCTTTAAGAATTTGGAACTCTTCTGACAGTGTGGTATTATTTGTGTTCATTAAGAATTTGGAACTCTTCTGGCAGTGTGGTATTATTTGTTTTCTATAAGAATTTAGAACTCTCCTGATAGTGTGGTATTATGTATGTTCTTTAAGAATTTGGAACTCTTCTAACAGTGTGGTATTATTTGTGTTCTTTAAGAATTTGAAACTCTTCTGGCAGTGTGGTATTATTTGTTTTCTTTTAGAATTTAGAACTCTCCTGACAGTGTGGTATTATTTGTGTTCTTTAAGAATTTGAAACTCTTCTGACAGTGTGGTATTATTTATGTTCTTTAAGAATTTGAAACTTTTCTGGCAGTGTGGTATTATTTGTTTTCTTTTAGAATTTAGAACTCTCCTTACAGTGTGGTATTATTTATGTTCTTTAAGAATTTGAAACTCTTCTGACAGTGTGGTATTATTTATGTTCTTTAAGAATTTGGAACTCTTCTGGCAGTGTGGTATTATTTATGTTCTTTAAGAATTTAGAACTCTTCTGACAGTGTGGTATTATTTGTGTTCTTTAAGAATTTGAAACTCTTCTGACAGTGTGGTATTATTTGTGTTCTTTAAGAATTTGGAACTCTTCTGACAGTGTGGTATTATTTATGTTCTTTAAGAATTTGGAACTCTTCTGACATTGTGGTATTATTTATGTTCTTTAAGAATTTGAAACTCTTCTGACAGTGTTGTATTATTTATGCTCTTTAAGAATTTAGAACTCTTCTGGCAGTGTGGTATTATTTGTTTTCTTTAAGAATTTAGAACTCTCCTGACAGTGTGGTATTATTTATGTTCTTTAAGAATTTGAAACTCTTCTGACAGTGTGGTATTATTTATGTTCTTTAAGAATTTGGAACTCTTCTGACAGTGTGGTATTATTTGTTTTCTTTAAGAATTTGGAACTCTCCTGACAGTGTGGTATTATTTTTGTTCTTTAAGAATTTGGAACTCTTCTGACAGTGTGGTATTATTTGTGTTCATTAAGAATTTGGAACTCTTATGGCAGTGTGGTATTATTTGTTTTCTTTAAGAATTTAGAACTCTCCTGACATTGTGGTATTATTTATGTTCTTTATGAATTTGGAACTCTTCTGACAGTGTGGTATTATTTGTGTTCTTTAAGAATTTGAAACTCTTCTGACAGTGTTGTATTATTTCTGTTCTATAAGAATTTGAAACTCTTCTGACAGTGTGGTATTATTTATGTTTTTTAAGAATTTGGAACTCTTCTGACAGTGTGATATTATTTGTGTTCTTTAAGAATTTGGAACTCTTCTGGCAGTGTGGTATTATTTGTTTTCTTTAAAAATTTAGAACTCTTCTGACAGTGTGGTATTATTTATGTTCTTTAAAAATTTTAAACTCTTCTGACAGTGTGGTATTAATTGTGTTCTTTAAGAATTTGAAACTCTTCTGGCAGTGTGGTATTATTTATGTTCTTTAAGAATTTAGAACTCTTCTGACAGTGTGGTATTATTTGTGTTCTTTAAGAATTTGAAACTCTTCTGACAGTGTGGTATTATTTGTGTTCTTTAAGAATTTGGAACTCTTCTGACAGTGTGGTATTATTTATGTTCTTTAAGAATTTGGAACTCTTCTGACATTGTGGTATTATTTATGTTCTTTAAGAATTTGAAACTCTTCTGACAGTGTTGTATTATTTATGCTCTTTAAGAATTTAGAACTCTTCTGGCAGTGTGGTATTATTTGTTTTCTTTAAGAATTTAGAACTCTCCTGACAGTGTGGTATTATTTATGTTCTTTAAGAATTTGAAACTCTTCTGACAGTGTGGTATTATTTATGTTCTTTAAGAATTTGGAACTCTTCTGACAGTGTGGTATTATTTGTTTTCTTAAAGAATTTGGAACTCTCCTGACTGTGGTATTATTTATGTTCTTTAAGAATTTGGAACTCTTCTGACAGTGTGGTATTATTTGTGTTCATTAAGAATTTGGAACTCTTCTGGCAGTGTGGTATTATTTGTTTTCTTTAAGAATTTAGAACTCTCCTGATAGTGTGGTATTATGTATGTTCTTTAAGAATTTGGAACTCTTCTAACAGTGTGGTATTATTTGTGTTCTTTAAGAATTTGAAACTCTTCTGGCAGTGTGGTATTATTTGTTTTCTTTTAGAATTTAGAACTCTCCTGACAGTGTGGTATTATTTGTGTTCTTTAAGAATTTGAAACTCTTCTGACAGTGTGGTATTATTTATGTTCTTTAAGAATTTGAAACTTTTCTGGCAGTGTGGTATTATTTGTTTTCTTTTAGAATTTAGAACTCTCCTTACAGTGTGGTATTATTTATGTTCTTTAAGAATTTGAAACTCTTCTGACAGTGTGGTATTATTTATGTTCTTTAAGAATTTGGAACTCTTCTGGCAGTGTGGTATTATTTATGTTCTTTAAGAATTTAGAACTCTTCTGACAGTGTGGTATTATTTGTGTTCTTTAAGAATTTGAAACTCTTCTGACAGTGTGGTATTATTTGTGTTCTTTAAGAATTTGGAACTCTTCTGACAGTGTGGTATTATTTATGTTCTTTAAGAATTTGGAACTCTTCTGACATTGTGGTATTATTTATGTTCTTTAAGAATTTGAAACTCTTCTGACAGTGTTGTATTATTTATGCTCTTTAAGAATTTAGAACTCTTCTGGCAGTGTGGTATTATTTGTTTTCTTTAAGAATTTAGAACTCTCCTGACAGTGTGGTATTATTTATGTTCTTTAAGAATTTGAAACTCTTCTGACAGTGTGGTATTATTTATGTTCTTTAAGAATTTGGAACTCTTCTGACAGTGTGGTATTATTTGTTTTCTTTAAGAATTTGGAACTCTCCTGACAGTGTGGTATTATTTTTGTTCTTTAAGAATTTGGAACTCTTCTGACAGTGTGGTATTATTTGTGTTCATTAAGAATTTGGAACTCTTATGGCAGTGTGGTATTATTTGTTTTCTTTAAGAATTTAGAACTCTCCTGACATTGTGGTATTATTTATGTTCTTTAAGAATTTGGAACTCTTCTGACAGTGTGGTATTATTTGTGTTCTTTAAGAATTTGAAACTCTTCTGACAGTGTTGTATTATTTCTGTTCTATAAGAATTTGAAACTCTTCTGACAGTGTGGTATTATTTATGTACTTTAAGAATTTGGAACTCTTCTGACAGTGTGGTATAATTTGTGTTCTTTAAGAATTTGAAACTCTTCTGACAGTGTGGTATTATTTGTGTTCTTTAAGAATTTGAAACTCTTTTGACAGTGTGGTATTATTTGTGTTTTCTAAGAATTTGGAACTCTTCTGACAGTGTGATATTATTTGTGTTCTTTAAGAATTTGGAACTCTTCTGGCAGTGTGGTATTATTTGTTTTCTTTAAAAATTTAGAACTCTTCTGACAGTGTGGTATTATTTATGTTCTTTAAAAATTTTAAACTCTTCTGACAGTGTGGTATTAATTGTGTTCTTTAAGAATTTGGAACTCTTCTGACAGTGTGGTATTATTTGTTTTTTTTTTAAGAATTTAGAACTCTCCTGACAGTGTGGTATTATTTATGTTCTTTAAGAATTTGGAACTCTTCTGACAGTGTGGTATTATTTATGTTCTTTATTAATTTGGAACTCTTCTGACAGTGTGGTATTATTTGTGTTCTTTAAGAATTTGGAACTCTCCTGACAGTGAGGTATTATTTATGTTCTTTATTAATTTGGAACTCTTCTGACAGTGTGGTATTATTTGTGTTCTTTAAGAATTTGAAACTCTTCTGACAGTGTGGTATTATTTGTGTTCTTTAAGAATTTGAAACTCTTCTGACAGTGTGGTATTATTTGTTTTTTTTAAGAATTTGGAACTCTTCTGACAGTGTGGTATTAATTGTGTTCTTTAAGAATTTGGAACTCTTCTGACAGTGTGGTATTATTTGGTTTTTTTTTAAGAATTTAGAACTCTCCTGACAGTGTGGTATTATTTATGTTCTTTAAGAATTTGGAACTCTTCTGACAGTGTGGTATTATTTATGCTCTTTAAAAATTTGAAACTCTTCTGACAGTGTGGTATTATTTCTGTTCTTTAAGAATTTGGAACTCTTCTGACAGTGTGGTATTATTTGTTTTCTTTTAAGAATTTGGAACTCTCCTGACAGTGTGGTATTATTTATGTTCTTTAAGAATTTGGAACTCTTCTGACAGTGTGGTATTATTTGTGTTCATTAAGAATTTGGAACTCTTCTGGCAGTGTGGTATTATTTGTTTTCTTTAAGAATTTAGAACTCTCCTGACAGTGTGGTATTATTTATGTTCTTTAAGAATTTGGAACTCTTCTAACAGTGTGGTATTATTTGTGTTCTTTAAGAATTTGAAACTCTTCTGACAGTGTGGTATTATTTGTGTTTTTTAAGAATTTGAAACTCTTCTGACAGTGTGGTATTATTTAGGTTCTTTAAGAAATTGGAACTCTTCTGGCAGTGTGGTATAATTTGTTTTCTTTAAGAATTTAGAACTCTCCTGACAGTGTGGTATTATTTGTGTTCTTTAAGAATTTGAAACTCTTCTGACAGTGTGGTATTATTTATGTTCTTTAAGAATTTGAAACTCTTCTGGCAGTGTGGTATTATTTGTTTTCTTTTAGAATTTAGAACTCTCCTTACAGTGTGGTATTATTTATGTTCTTTAAGAATTTGAAACTCTTCTGACAGTGTGGTATTATTTATGTTCTTTAAGAATTTGGAACTCTTCTGACAGTGTGGTATTATTTTTTTTCTTTAAGAATTTGAAACTCTTCTGGCAGTGTGGTATTATTTATGTTCTTTAAGAATTTAGAACTCTTCTGACAGTGTGGTATTATTTGTGTTCTTTAAGAATTTGAAACTCTTCTGACAGTGTGGTATTATTTGTGTTCTTTAAGAATTTGGAACTCTTCTGACAGTGTGGTATTATTTATGTTCTTTAAGAATTTGGAACTCTTCTGACATTGTGGTATTATTTATGTTCTTTAAGAATTTGAAACTCTTCTGACAGTGTTGTATTATTTATGCTCTTTAAGAATTTAGAACTCTTCTGGCAGTGTGGTATTATTTGTTTTCTTTAAGAATTTAGAACTCTCCTGACAGTGTGGTATTATTTATGTTCTTTAAGAATTTGAAACTCTTCTGACAGTGTGGTATTATTTATGTTCTTAAAGAATTTGGAACTCTTCTGACAGTGTGGTATTATTTGTTTTCTTTAAGAATTTGGAACTCTCCTGACAGTGTGGTATTATTTATGTTATTTAAGAATTTGGAACTCTTCTGACAGTGTGGTATTATTTGTGTTCATTAAGAATTTGGAACTCTTCTGGCAGTGTGGTATTATTTGTTTTCTTTAAGAATTTAGAACTCTCCTGATAGTGTGGTATTATGTATGTTCTTTAAGAATTTGGAACTCTTCTAACAGTGTGGTATTATTTGTGTTCTTTAAGAATTTGAAACTCTTCTGGCAGTGTGGCATTATTTGTTTTCTTTTAGAATTTAGAACTCTCCTGACAGTGTGGTATTATTTGTGTTCTTTAAGAATTTGAAACTCTTCTGACAGTGTGGTATTATTTATGTTCTTTAAGAATTTGAAACTCTTCTGGCAGTGTGGTATTATTTGTTTTCTTTTAGAATTTAGAACTCTCCTTACAGTGTGGTATTATTTATGTTCTTTAAGAATTTGAAACTCTTCTGACAGTGTGGTATTATTTATGTTCTTTAAGAATTTGGAACTCTTCTGGCAGTGTGGTATTATTTATGTTCTTTAAGAATTTAGAACTCTTCTGACAGTGTGGTATTATTTGTGTTCTTTAAGAATTTGAAACTCTTCTGACAGTGTGGTATTATTTGTGTTCTTTAAGAATTTGGAACTCTTCTGACAGTGTGGTATTATTTATGTTCTTTAAGAATTTGGAACTCTTCTGACATTGTGGTATTATTTATGTTCTTTAAGAATTTGAAACTCTTCTGACAGTGTTGTATTATTTATGCTCTTTAAGAATTTAGAACTCTTCTGGCAGTGTGGTATTATTTGTTTTCTTTAAGAATTTAGAACTCTCCTGACAGTGTGGTATTATTTATGTTCTTTAAGAATTTGAAACTCTTCTGACAGTGTGGTATTATTTATGTTCTTTAAGAATTTGGAACTCTTCTGACAGTGTGGTATTATTTGTTTTCTTTAAGAATTTGGAACTCTCCTGACAGTGTGGTATTATTTTTGTTCTTTAAGAATTTGGAACTCTTCTGACAGTGTGGTATTATTTGTGTTCATTAAGAATTTGGAACTCTTATGGCAGTGTGGTATTATTTGTTTTCTTTAAGAATTTAGAACTCTCCTGACATTGTGGTATTATTTATGTTCTTTAAGAATTTGGAACTCTTCTGACAGTGTGGTATTATTTGTGTTCTTTAAGAATTTGAAACTCTTCTGACAGTGTTGTATTATTTCTGTTCTATAAGAATTTGAAACTCTTCTGACAGTGTGGTATTATTTATGTACTTTAAGAATTTGGAACTCTTCTGACAGTGTGGTATAATTTGTGTTCTTTAAGAATTTGAAACTCTTCTGACAGTGTGGTATTATTTGTGTTTTTTAAGAATTTGGAACTCTTCTGACAGTGTGGTATTATTTGTGTTCTTTAAGAATTTGGAACTCTTCTGGCAGTGTGGTATTATTTGTTTTCTTTAAGAATTTAGAACTCTTCTGACAGTGTGGTATTATTTATGTTCTTTAAGAATTTGAAACTCTTCTGACATTGTGGTATTATTTATGTTCTTTAAGAATTTGGAACTCTTCTGGCAGTGTGGTATTATTTGTTTTCTTTAAGAATGCAGAACTCTCCTGACAGTGTGGTATTATTTGTGTTCTTTAAGAATTTGAAACTCTTCTGACAGTGTGGTATTATTTATGTTTTTTAAGAATTTGAAACTCTTCTGACAGTGTGGTATTATTTGTGTTCTTTAAGAATTTGGAACTCTTCTGGCAGTGTGGTATTATTTGTGTTCTTTAAGAATTTGGGACTCTTCTGACAGTGTGGTATTATTTGTGTTCTTTAAGAATTTAGAACTCTCCTGACAGTGTGGTATTATTTATGTTCTTTAAGAATTTGGAACTCTTCTGACAGTGTGGTATTATTTGTGTTCATTAAGAATTTGGAACTCTTCTGGCAGTGTGGTATTATTTGTTTTCTTTAAGAATTTAGAACTCTCCTGACAGTGTGGTATTATTTATGTTCTTTAAGAATTTGGAACTCTTCTGACATTGTGGTATTATTTATGTTCTTTAAGAATTTGAAACTCTTCTGACAGTGTGGTATTATTTGTGTTCTTTAAGAATTTGAAACTCTTTTGACAGTGTGGTATTATTTGTGTTTTTTAAGAATTTGGAACTCTTCTGACAGTGTGGTATTATTTCTGTTCTTTAAGAATTTGGAACTCTTCTGGCAGTGTGGTATTATTTGTTTTCTTTAAAAATTTAGAACTCTTCTGACAGTGTGGTATTATTTATGTTCTTTAAAAATTTTAAACTCTTCTGACAGTGTGGTATTAATTGTGTTCTTTAAGAATTTGGAACTCTTCTGACAGTGTGGTATTATTTGGGTTTTTTTAAGAATTTAGAACTCTCCTGACAGTGTGGTATTATTTATGTTCTTTAAGAATTTGGAACTCTTCTGACAGTGTGGTATTATTTATGTTCTTTAAAAATTTGAAACTCTTCTGACAGTGTGGTATTATTTGTGTTGTTTAAGAATTTGGAACTCTCCTGACAGTGTGGTATTATTTATGTTCTTTATTAATTTGGAACTCTTCTGACAGTGTGGTATTATTTGTGTTCTTTAAGAATTTGAAACTCTTCTGACAGTGTGGTATTATTTATGTTCTTTAAGAATTTGAAACTCTTCTGACAGTGTGGTATTATTTGTTTTTTTTAAGAATTTGGAACTCTTCTGACAGTGTGGTATTAATTGTGTTCTTTAAGAATTTGGAACTCTTCTGACAGTGTGGTATTATTTGGTTTTTTTTTAAGAATTTAGAACTCTCCTGACAGTGTGGTATTATTTATGTTCTTTAAGAATTTGGAACTCTTCTGACAGTGTGGTATTATTTATGCTCTTTAAAAATTTGAAACTCTTCTGACAGTGTGGTATTATTTCTGTTCTTTAAGAATTTGGAACTCTTCTGACAGTGTGGTATTATTTGTTTTCTTTTAAGAATTTGGAACTCTCCTGACAGTGTGGTATTATTTATGTACTTTAAGAATTTGGAACTCTTCTGACAGTGTGGTATAATTTGTGTTCTTTAAGAATTTGAAACTCTTCTGACAGTGTGGTATTATTTGTGTTCTTTAAGAATTTGAAACTCTTTTGACAGTGTGGTATTATTTGTGTTTTTTAAGAATTTGGAACTCTTCTGACAGTGTGGTATTATTTGTGTTCTTTAAGAATTTGGAACTCTTCTGGCAGTGTGGTATTATTTGTTTTCTTTAAAAATTTAGAACTCTTCTGACAGTGTGGTATTATTTATGTTCTTTAAAAATTTTAAACTCTTCTGACAGTGTGGTATTAATTGTGTTCTTTAAGAATTTGGAACTCTTCTGACAGTGTGGTATTATTTGTTTTTTTTTTAAGAATTTAGAACTCTCCTGACAGTGTGGTATTATTTATGTTCTTTAAGAATTTGGAACTCTTCTGACAGTGTGGTATTATTTATGTTCTTTAAAAATTTGAAATTCTTCTGACAGTGTGGTATTATTTGTGTTCTTTAAGAATTTGGAACTCTCCTGACAGTGTGGTATTATTTATGTTCTTTATTAATTTGGAACTCTTCTGACAGTGTGGTATTATTTGTGTTCTTTAAGAATTTGAAACTCTTCTGACAGTGTGGTATTATTTGTGTTCTTTAAGAATTTGAAACTCTTCTGACAGTGTGGTATTATTTGTTTTTTTTAAGAATTTAGAACTCTCCTGACAGTGTGGTATTATTTATGTTCTTTAAGAATTTGGAACTCTTCTGACAGTGTGGTATTATTTATGCTCTTTAAAAATTTGAAACTCTTCTGACAGTGTGGTATTATTTCTGTTCTTTAAGAATTTGGAACTCTTCTGACAGTGTGGTATTATTTGTTTTCTTTTAAGAATTTGGAACTCTCCTGACAGTGTGGTATTATTTATGTTCTTTAAGAATTTGGAACTCTTCTGACAGTGTGGTATTATTTGTGTTCATTAAGAATTTGGAACTCTTCTGGCAGTGTGGTATTATTTGTTTTCTTTAAGAATTTAGAACTCTCCTGACAGTGTGGTATTATTTATGTTCTTTAAGAATTTGGAACTCTTCTAACAGTGTGGTATTATTTGTGTTCTTTAAGAATTTGAAACTCTTCTGACAGTGTGGTATTATTTGTGTTTTTTAAGAATTTGAAACTCTTCTGACAGTGTGGTATTATTTAGGTTCTTTAAGAATTTGGAACTCTTCTGGCAGTGTGGTATAATTTGTTTTCTTTAAGAATTTAGAACTCTCCTGACAGTGTGGTATTATTTGTGTTCTTTAAGAATTTGAAACTCTTCTGACAGTGTGGTATTATTTATGTTCTTTAAGAATTTGAAACTCTTCTGGCAGTGTGGTATTATTTGTTTTCTTTTAGAATTTAGAACTCTCCTTACAGTGTGGTATTATTTATGTTCTTTAAGAATTTGAAACTCTTCTGACAGTGTGGTATTATTTATGTTCTTTAAGAATTTGGAACTCTTCTGACAGTGTGGTATTATTTTTTTTCTTTAAGAATTTGAAACTCTTCTGGCAGTGTGGTATTATTTATGTTCTTTAAGAATTTAGAACTCTTCTGACAGTGTGGTATTATTTGTGTTCTTTAAGAATTTGAAACTCTTCTGACAGTGTGGTATTATTTGTGTTCTTTAAGAATTTGGAACTCTTCTGACAGTGTGGTATTATTTATGTTCTTTAAGAATTTGGAACTCTTCTGACATTGTGGTATTATTTATGTTCTTTAAGAATTTGAAACTCTTCTGACAGTGTTGTATTATTTATGCTCTTTAAGAATTTAGAACTCTTCTGGCAGTGTGGTATTATTTGTTTTCTTTAAGAATTTAGAACTCTCCTGACAGTGTGGTATTATTTATGTTCTTTAAGAATTTGAAACTCTTCTGACAGTGTGGTATTATTTATGTTCTTAAAGAATTTGGAACTCTTCTGACAGTGTGGTATTATTTGTTTTCTTTAAGAATTTGGAACTCTCCTGACAGTGTGGTATTATTTATGTTATTTAAGAATTTGGAACTCTTCTGACAGTGTGGTATTATTTGTGTTCATTAAGAATTTGTAACTCTTCTGGCAGTGTGGTATTATTTGTTTTCTTTAAGAATTTAGAACTCTCCTGATAGTGTGGTATTATGTATGTTCTTTAAGAATTTGGAACTCTTCTGACAGTGTGGTATTATTTATGCTCTTTAAAAATTTGAAACTCTTCTGACAGTGTGGTATTATTTCTGTTCTTTAAGAATTTGGAACTCTTCTGACAGTGTGGTATTATTTGTTTTCTTTTAAGAATTTGGAACTCTCCTGACAGTGTGGTATTATTTATGTTCTTTAAGAATTTGGAACTCTTCTGACAGTGTGGTATTATTTGTGTTCATTAAGAATTTGGAACTCTTCTGGCAGTGTGGTATTATTTGTTTTCTTTAAGAATTTAGAACTCTCCTGACAGTGTGGTATTATTTATGTTCTTTAAGAATTTGGAACTCTTCTAACAGTGTGGTATTATTTGTGTTCTTTAAGAATTTGAAACTCTTCTGACAGTGTGGTATTATTTGTGTTTTTTAAGAATTTGAAACTCTTCTGACAGTGTGGTATTATTTAGGTTCTTTAAGAAATTGGAACTCTTCTGGCAGTGTGGTATAATTTGTTTTCTTTAAGAATTTAGAACTCTCCTGACAGTGTGGTATTATTTGTGTTCTTTAAGAATTTGAAACTCTTCTGACAGTGTGGTATTATTTATGTTCTTTAAGAATTTGAAACTCTTCTGGCAGTGTGGTATTATTTGTTTTCTTTTAGAATTTAGAACTCTCCTTACAGTGTGGTATTATTTATGTTCTTTTAGAATTTGAAACTCTTCTGACAGTGTGGTATTATTTATGTTCTTTAAGAATTTGGAACTCTTCTGACAGTGTGGTATTATTTTTTTTCTTTAAGAATTTGAAACTCTTCTGGCAGTGTGGTATTATTTATGTTCTTTAAGAATTTAGAACTCTTCTGACAGTGTGGTATTATTTGTGTTCTTTAAGAATTTGAAACTCTTCTGACAGTGTGGTAGTATTTGTGTTCTTTAAGAATTTGGAACTCTTCTGACAGTGTGGTATTATTTATGTTCTTTAAGAATTTGGAACTCTTCTGACATTGTGGTATTATTTATGTTCTTTAAGAATTTGAAACTCTTCTGACAGTGTTGTATTATTTATGCTCTTTAAGAATTTAGAACTCTTCTGGCAGTGTGGTATTATTTGTTTTCTTTAAGAATTTAGAACTCTCCTGACAGTGTGGTATTATTTATGTTCTTTAAGAATTTGAAACTCTTCTGACAGGGTGGTATTATTTATGTTCTTAAAGAATTTGGAACTCTTCTGACAGTGTGGTATTATTTGTTTTCTTTAAGAATTTGGAACTCTCCTGACAGTGTGGTATTATTTATGTTATTTAAGAATTTGGAACTCTTCTGACAGTGTGGTATTATTTGTGTTCATTAAGAATTTGGAACTCTTCTGGCAGTGTGGTATTATTTGTTTTCTTTAAGAATTTAGAACTCTCCTGATAGTGTGGTATTATGTATGTTCTTTAAGAATTTGGAACTCTTCTAACAGTGTGGTATTATTTGTGTTCTTTAAGAATTTGAAACTCTTCTGGCAGTGTGGTATTATTTGTTTTCTTTTAGAATTTAGAACTCTCCTGACAGTGTGGTATTATTTGTGTTCTTTAAGAATTTGAAACTCTTCTGACAGTGTGGTATTATTTATGTTCTTTAAGAATTTGAAACTCTTCTGGCAGTGTGGTATTATTTGTTTTCTTTTAGAATTTAGAACTCTCCTTACAGTGTGGTATTATTTATGTTCTTTAAGAATTTGAAACTCTTCTGACAGTGTGGTATTATTTATGTTCTTTAAGAATTTGGAACTCTTCTGGCAGTGTGGTATTATTTATGTTCTTTAAGAATTTAGAACTCTTCTGACAGTGTGGTATTATTTGTGTTCTTTAAGAATTTGAAACTCTTCTGACAGTGTGGTATTATTTGTGTTCTTTAAGAATTTGGAACTCTTCTGACAGTGTGGTATTATTTATGTTCTTTAAGAATTTGGAACTCTTCTGACATTGTGGTATTATTTATGTTCTTTAAGAATTTGAAACTCTTCTGACAGTGTTGTATTATTTATGCTCTTTAAGAATTTAGAACTCTTCTGGCAGTGTGGTATTATTTGTTTTCTTTAAGAATTTAGAACTCTCCTGACAGTGTGGTATTATTTATGTTCTTTAAGAATTTGAAACTCTTCTGACAGTGTGGTATTATTTATGTTCTTTAAGAATTTGGAACTCTTCTGACAGTGTGGTATTATTTGTTTTCTTTAAGAATTTGGAACTCTCCTGACAGTGTGGTATTATTTTTGTTCTTTAAGAATTTGGAACTCTTCTGACAGTGTGGTATTATTTGTGTTCATTAAGAATTTGGAACTCTTATGGCAGTGTGGTATTATTTGTTTTCTTTAAGAATTTAGAACTCTCCTGACATTGTGGTATTATTTATGTTCTTTAAGAATTTGGAACTCTTCTGACAGTGTGGTATTATTTGTGTTCTTTGAGAATTTGAAACTCTTCTGACAGTGTTGTATTATTTCTGTTCTATAAGAATTTGAAACTCTTCTGACAGTGTGGTATTATTTATGTACTTTAAGAATTTGGAACTCTTCTGACAGTGTGGTATAATTTGTGTTCTTTAAGAATTTGAAACTCTTCTGACATTGTGGTATTATTTATGTTCTTTAAGAATTTGGAACTCTTCTGGCAGTGTGGTATTATTTGTTTTCTTTAAGAATGCAGAACTCTCCTGACAGTGTGGTATTATTTGTGTTCTTTAAGAATTTGAAACTCTTCTGACAGTGTGGTATTATTTATGTTTTTTAAGAATTTGAAACTCTTCTGACAGTGTGGTATTATTTGTGTTCTTTAAGAATTTGGAACTCTTCTGGCAGTGTGGTATTATTTGTGTTCTTTAAGAATTTGGGACTCTTCTGACAGTGTGGTATTATTTGTGTTCTTTAAGAATTTAGAACTCTCCTGACAGTGTGGTATTATTTATGTTCTTTAAGAATTTGGAACTCTTCTGACAGTGTGGTATTATTTGTGTTCATTAAGAATTTGGAACTCTTCTGGCAGTGTGGTATTATTTGTTTTCTTTAAGAATTTAGAACTCTCCTGACAGTGTGGTATTATTTATGTTCTTTAAGAATTTGGAACTCTTCTGACATTGTGGTATTATTTATGTTCTTTAAGAATTTGAAACTCTTCTGACAGTGTGGTATTATTTGTGTTCTTTAAGAATTTGAAACTCTTTTGACAGTGTGGTATTATTTGTGTTTTTTAAGAATTTGGAACTCTTCTGACAGTGTGGTATTATTTCTGTTCTTTAAGAATTTGGAACTCTTCTGGCAGTGTGGTATTATTTATGTTCTTTAAGAATTTGAAACTCTTCTGACATTGTGGTATTATTTATGTTCTTTAAGAATTTGGAACTCTTCTGGCAGTGTGGTATTATTTGTTTTCTTTAAGAATGCAGAACTCTCCTGACAGTGTGGTATTATTTGTGTTCTTTAAGAATTTGAAACTCTTCTGACAGTGTGGTATTATTTATGTTTTTTAAGAATTTGAAACTCTTCTGACAGTGTGGTATTATTTGTGTTCTTTAAGAATTTGGAACTCTTCTGGCAGTGTGGTATTATTTGTGTTCTTTAAGAATTTGGGACTCTTCTGACAGTGTGGTATTATTTGTGTTCTTTAAGAATTTAGAACTCTCCTGACAGTGTGGTATTATTTATGTTCTTTAAGAATTTGGAACTCTTCTGACAGTGTGGTATTATTTGTGTTCATTAAGAATTTGGAACTCTTCTGGCAGTGTGGTATTATTTGTTTTCTTTAAGAATTTAGAACTCTCCTGACAGTGTGGTATTATTTATGTTCTTTAAGAATTTGGAACTCTTCTGACATTGTGGTATTATTTATGTTCTTTAAGAATTTGAAACTCTTCTGACAGTGTGGTATTATTTGTGTTCTTTAAGAATTTGAAACTCTTTTGACAGTGTGGTATTATTTGTGTTTTTTAAGAATTTGGAACTCTTCTGACAGTGTGGTATTATTTCTGTTCTTTAAGAATTTGGAACTCTTCTGGCAGTGTGGTATTATTTGTTTTCTTTAAAAATTTAGAACTCTTCTGACAGTGTGGTATTATTTATGTTCTTTAAAAATTTTAAACTCTTCTGACAGTGTGGTATTAATTGTGTTCTTTAAGAATTTGGAACTCTTCTGACAGTGTGGTATTATTTGGTTTTTTTTAAGAATTTAGAACTCTCCTGACAGTGTGGTATTATTTATGTTCTTTAAGAATTTGGAACTCTTCTGACAGTGTGGTATTATTTATGTTCTTTAAAAATTTGAAACTCTTCTGACAGTGTGGTATTATTTGTGTTCTTTAAGAATTTGGAACTCTCCTGACAGTGTGGTATTATTTATGTTCTTTATTAATTTGGAACTCTTCTGACAGTGTGGTATTATTTGTGTTCTTTAAGAATTTGAAACTCTTCTGACAGTGTGGTATTATTTGTTTTTTTTAAGAATTTGGAACTCTTCTGACAGTGTGGTATTAATTGTGTTCTTTAAGAATTTGGAACTCTTCTGACAGTGTGGTATTATTTGGTTTTTTTTTAAGAATTTAGAACTCTCCTGACAGTGTGGTATTATTTATGTTCTTTAAGAATTTGGAACTCTTCTGACAGTGTGGTATTATTTATGCTCTTTAAAAATTTGAAACTCTTCTGACAGTGTGGTATTATTTCTGTTCTTTAAGAATTTGGAACTCTTCTGACAGTGTGGTATTATTTGTTTTCTTTTAAGAATTTGGAACTCTCCTGACAGTGTGGTATTATTTATGTACTTTAAGAATTTGGAACTCTTCTGACAGTGTGGTATAATTTGTGTTCTTTAAGAATTTGAAACTCTTCTGACAGTGTGGTATTATTTGTGTTCTTTAAGAATTTGAAACTCTTTTGACAGTGTGGTATTATTTGTGTTTTTTAAGAATTTGGAACTCTTCTGACAGTGTGGTATTATTTGTGTTCTTTAAGAATTTGGAACTCTTCTGGCAGTGTGGTATTATTTGTTTTCTTTAAAAATTTAGAACTCTTCTGACAGTGTGGTATTATTTATGTTCTTTAAAAATTTTAAACTCTTCTGACAGTGTGGTATTAATTGTGTTCTTTAAGAATTTGGAACTCTTCTGACAGTGTGGTATTATTTGTTTTTTTTTTAAGAATTTAGAACTCTCCTGACAGTGTGGTATTATTTATGTTCTTTAAGAATTTGGAACTCTTCTGACAGTGTGGTATTATTTATGTTCTTTAAAAATTTGAAATTCTTCTGACAGTGTGGTATTATTTGTGTTCTTTAAGAATTTGGAACTCTCCTGACAGTGTGGTATTATTTATGTTCTTTATTAATTTGGAACTCTTCTGACAGTGTGGTATTATTTGTGTTCTTTAAGAATTTGAAACTCTTCTGACAGTGTGGTATTATTTGTGTTCTTTAAGAATTTGAAACTCTTCTGACAGTGTGGTATTATTTGTTTTTTTTAAGAATTTGGAACTCTTCTGACAGTGTGGTATTAATTGTGTTCTTTAAGAATTTGGAACTCTTCTGACAGTGTGGTATTATTTGTTTTTTTTTTAAGAATTTAGAACTCTCCTGACAGTGTGGTATTATTTATGTTCTTTAAGAATTTGGAACTTCTGACAGTGTGGTATTAATTGTGTTCTTTAAGAATTTGGAACTCTTCTGACAGTGTGGTATTATTTGTTTTTTTTTTAAGAATTTAGAACTCTCCTGACAGTGTGGTATTATTTATGTTCTTTAAGAATTTGGAACTCTTCTGACAGTGTGGTATTATTTATGCTCTTTAAAAATTTGAAACTCTTCTGACAGTGTGGTATTATTTCTGTTCTTTAAGAATTTGGAACTCTTCTGACAGTGTGGTATTATTTGTTTTCTTTTAAGAATTTGGAACTCTCCTGACAGTGTGGTATTATTTATGTTCTTTAAGAATTTGGAACTCTTCTGACAGTGTGGTATTATTTGTGTTCATTAAGAATTTGGAACTCTTCTGGCAGTGTGGTATTATTTGTTTTCTTTAAGAATTTAGAACTCTCCTGACAGTGTGGTATTATTTATGTTCTTTAAGAATTTGGAACTCTTCTAACAGTGTGGTATTATTTGTGTTCTTTAAGAATTTGAAACTCTTCTGACAATGTGGTATTATTTGTGTTTTTTAAGAATTTGAAACTCTTCTGACAGTGTGGTATTATTTAGGTTCTTTAAGAATTTGGAACTCTTCTGGCAGTGTGGTATAATTTGTTTTCTTTAAGAATTTAGAACTCTCCTGACAGTGTGGTATTATTTGTGTTCTTTAAGAATTTGAAACTCTTCTGACAGTGTGGTATTATTTATGTTCTTTAAGAATTTGAAACTCTTCTGGCAGTGTGGTATTATTTGTTTTCTTTTAGAATTTAGAACTCTCCTTACAGTGTGGTATTATTTATGTTCTTTAAGAATTTGAAACTCTTCTGACAGTGTGGTATTATTTATGTTCTTTAAGAATTTGGAACTCTTCTGACAGTGTGGTATTATTTTTTTTCTTTAAGAATTTGAAACTCTTCTGGCAGTGTGGTATTATTTATGTTCTTTAAGAATTTAGAACTCTTCTGACAGTGTGGTATTATTTGTGTTCTTTAAGAATTTGGAACTCTTCTGACAGTGTGGTATTATTTATGTTCTTTAAGAATTTGGAACTCTTCTGACATTGTGGTATTATTTATGTTCTTTAAGAATTTGAAACTCTTCTGACAGTGTTGTATTATTTATGCTCTTTAAGAATTTAGAACTCTTCTGGCAGTGTGGTATTATTTGTTTTCTTTAAGAATTTAGAACTCTCCTGACAGTGTGGTATTATTTATGTTCTTTAAGAATTTGAAACTCTTCTGACAGTGTGGTATTATTTATGTTCTTAAAGAATTTGGAACTCTTCTGACAGTGTGGTATTATTTGTTTTCTTTAAGAATTTGGAACTCTCCTGACAGTGTGGTATTATTTATGTTATTTAAGAATTTGGAACTCTTTTGACAGTGTGGTATTATTTGTGTTCATTAAGAATTTGTAACTCTTCTGGCAGTGTGGTATTATTTGTTTTCTTTAAGAATTTAGAACTCTCCTGATAGTGTGGTATTATGTATGTTCTTTAAGAATTTGGAACTCTTCTAACAGTGTGGTATTATTTGTGTTCTTTAAGAATTTGAAACTCTTCTGACAGTGTGGTATTATTTATGTTCTTTAAGAATTTGAAACTCTTCTGGCAGTGTGGTATTATTTGTTTTCTTTTAGAATTTAGAACTCTCCTTACAGTGTGGTATTATTTATGTTCTTTAAGAATTTGAAACTCTTCTGACAGTGTGGTATTATTTATGTTCTTTAAGAATTTGGAACTCTTCTGGCAGTGTGGTATTATTTATGTTCTTTAAGAATTTAGAACTCTTCTGACAGTGTGGTATTATTTGTGTTCTTTAAGAATTTGAAACTCTTCTGACAGTGTGGTATTATTTGTGTTCTTTAAGAATTTGGAACTCTTCTGACAGTGTGGTATTATTTATGTTCTTTAAGAATTTGGAACTCTTCTGACATTGTGGTATTATTTATGTTCTTTAAGAATTTGAAACTCTTCTGACAGTGTTGTATTATTTATGCTCTTTAAGAATTTAGAACTCTTCTGGCAGTGTGGTATTATTTGTTTTCTTTAAGAATTTAGAACTCTCCTGACAGTGTGGTATTATTTATGTTCTTTAAGAATTTGAAACTCTTCTGACAGTGTGGTATTATTTATGTTCTTTAAGAATTTGGAACTCTTCTGACAGTGTGGTATTATTTGTTTTCTTTAAGAATTTGGAACTCTCCTGACAGTGTGGTATTATTTTTGTTCTTTAAGAATTTGGAACTCTTCTGACAGTGTGGTATTATTTGTGTTCATTAAGAATTTGGAACTCTTATGGCAGTGTGGTATTATTTGTTTTCTTTAAGAATTTAGAACTCTCCTGACATTGTGGTATTATTTATGTTCTTTAAGAATTTGGAACTCTTCTGACAGTGTGGTATTATTTGTGTTCTTTAAGAATTTGAAACTCTTCTGACAGTGTTGTATTATTTCTGTTCTATAAGAATTTGAAACTCTTCTGACAGTGTGGTATTATTTATGTACTTTAAGAATTTGGAACTCTTCTGACAGTGTGGTATAATTTGTGTTCTTTAAGAATTTGAAACTCTTCTGACAGTGTGGTATTATTTGTGTTTTTTAAGAATTTGGAACTCTTCTGACAGTGTGGTATTATTTGTGTTCTTTAAGAATTTGGAACTCTTCTGGCAGTGTGGTATTATTTTTTTTCTTTAAGAATTTAGAACTCTTCTGACAGTGTGGTATTATTTATGTTCTTTAAGAATTTGAAACTCTTCTGACATTGTGGTATTATTTATGTTCTTTAAGAATTTGGAACTCTTCTGGCAGTGTGGTATTATTTGTTTTCTTTAAGAATGCAGAACTCTCCTGACAGTGTGGTATTATTTGTGTTCTTTAAGAATTTGAAACTCTTCTGACAGTGTGGTATTATTTATGTTTTTTAAGAATTTGAAACTCTTCTGACAGTGTGGTATTATTTGTGTTCTTTAAGAATTTGGAACTCTTCTGGCAGTGTGGTATTATTTGTGTTCTTTAAGAATTTGGGACTCTTCTGACAGTGTGGTATTATTTGTGTTCTTTAAGAATTTAGAACTCTCCTGACAGTGTGGTATTATTTATGTTCTTTAAGAATTTGGAACTCTTCTGACAGTGTGGTATTATTTGTGTTCATTAAGAATTTGGAACTCTTCTGGCAGTGTGGTATTATTTGTTTTCTTTAAGAATTTAGAACTCTCCTGACAGTGTGGTATTATTTATGTTCTTTAAGAATTTGGAACTCTTCTGACATTGTGGTATTATTTATGTTCTTTAAGAATTTGAAACTCTTCTGACAGTGTGGTATTATTTGTGTTCTTTAAGAATTTGAAACTCTTTTGACAGTGTGGTATTATTTGTGTTTTTTAAGAATTTGGAACTCTTCTGACAGTGTGGTATTATTTGTGTTCTTTAAGAATTTGGAACTCTTCTGGCAGTGTGGTATTATTTGTTTTCTTTAAAAATTTAGAACTCTTCTGACAGTGTGGTATTATTTATGTTCTTTAAAATTTTTAAACTCTTCTGACATTGTGGTATTATTTATGTTCTTTAAGAATTTGGAACTCTTCTGGCAGTGTGGTATTATTTGTTTTCTTTAAGAATGCAGAACTCTCCTGACAGTGTGGTATTATTTGTGTTCTTTAAGAATTTGAAACTCTTCTGACAGTGTGGCATTATTTATGTTTTTTAAGAATTTGAAACTCTTCTGACAGTGTGGTATTATTTGTGTTCTTTAAGAATTTGGAACTCTTCTGGCAGTGTGGTATTATTTGTGTTCTTTAAGAATTTGGGACTCTTCTGACAGTGTGGTATTATTTGTGTTCTTTAAGAATTTAGAACTCTCCTGACAGTGTGGTATTATTTATGTTCTTTAAGAATTTGGAACTCTTCTGACAGTGTGGTATTATTTGTGTTCATTAAGAATTTGGAACTCTTCTGGCAGTGTGGTATTATTTGTTTTCTTTAAGAATTTAGAACTCTCCTGACAGTGTGGTATTATTTATGTTCTTTAAGAATTTGGAACTCTTCTGACATTGTGGTATTATTTATGTTCTTTAAGAATTTGAAACTCTTCTGACAGTGTGGTATTATTTGTGTTCTTTAAGAATTTGAAACTCTTTTGACAGTGTGGTATTATTTGTGTTTTTTAAGAATTTGGAACTCTTCTGACAGTGTGGTATTATTTGTGTTCTTTAAGAATTTGGAACTCTTCTGGCAGTGTGGTATTATTTGTTTTCTTTAAAAATTTAGAACTCTTCTGACAGTGTGGTATTATTTATGTTCTTTAAAAATTTTAAACTCTTCTGACAGTGTGGTATTAATTGTGTTCTTTAAGAATTTGGAACTCTTCTGACAGTGTGGTATTATTTGTTTTTTTTTTAAGAATTTAGAACTCTCCTGACAGTGTGGTATTATTTATGTTCTTTAAGAATTTGGAACTCTTCTGACAGTGTGGTATTATTTATGTTCTTTAAAAATTTGAAACTCTTCTGACAGTGTGGTATTATTTGTGTTCTTTAAGAATTTGGAACTCTCCTGACAGTGTGGTATTATTTATGTTCTTTATTAATTTGGAACTCTTCTGACAGTGTGGTATTATTTGTGTTCTTTAAGAATTTGAAACTCTTCTGACAGTGTGGTATTATTTGTGTTCTTTAAGAATTTGAAACTCTTCTGACAGTGTGGTATTATTTGGTTTTTTTAAGAATTTGGAACTCTTCTGACAGTGTGGTATTAATTGTATTCTTTAAGAATTTGGAACTCTTCTGACAGTGTGGTATTATTTGTTTTTTTTTTAAGAATTTAGAACTCTCCTGACAGTGTGGTATTATTTATGTTCTTTAATAATTTGGAACTCTTCTGACAGTGTGGTATTATTTATGCTCTTTAAAAATTTGAAACTCTTCTGACAGTGTGGTATTATTTCTGTTCTTTAAGAATTTGGAACTCTTCTGACAGTGTGGTATTATTTGTTTTCTTTTAAGAATTTGGAACTCTCCTGACAGTGTGGTATTATTTATGTTCTTTAAGAATTTGGAACTCTTCTGACAGTGTGGTATTATTTGTGTTCATTAAGAATTTGGAACTCTTCTGGCAGTGTGGTATTATTTGTTTTCTTTAAGAATTTAGAACTCTCCTGACATTGTGGTATTATTTATGTTCTTTAAGAATTTGGAACTCTTCTGACAGTGTGGTATTATTTGTGTTCTTTAAGAATTTGAAACTCTTCTGACAGTGTTGTATTATTTCTGTTCTATAAGAATTTGAAACTCTTCTGACAGTGTGGTATTATTTATGTACTTTAAGAATTTGGAACTCTTCTGACAGTGTGGTATAATTTGTGTTCTTTAAGAATTTGAAACTCTTCTGACAGTGTGGTATTATTTGTGTTTTTTAAGAATTTGGAACTCTTCTGACAGTGTGGTATTATTTGTGTTCTTTAAGAATTTGGAACTCTTCTGGCAGTGTGGTATTATTTTTTTTCTTTAAGAATTTAGAACTCTTCTGACAGTGTGGTATTATTTATGTTCTTTAAGAATTTGAAACTCTTCTGACATTGTGGTATTATTTATGTTCTTTAAGAATTTGGAACTCTTCTGGCAGTGTGGTATTATTTGTTTTCTTTAAGAATGCAGAACTCTCCTGACAGTGTGGTATTATTTGTGTTCTTTAAGAATTTGAAACTCTTCTGACAGTGTGGTATTATTTATGTTTTTTAAGAATTTGAAACTCTTCTGACAGTGTGGTATTATTTGTGTTCATTAAGAATTTGGAACTCTTCTGGCAGTGTGGTATTATTTGTTTTCTTTAAGAATTTAGAACTCTCCTGACAGTGTGGTATTATTTATGTTCTTTAAGAATTTGGAACTCTTCTGACATTGTGGTATTATTTATGTTCTTTAAGAATTTGAAACTCTTCTGACAGTGTGGTATTATTTGTGTTCTTTAAGAATTTGAAACTCTTTTGACAGTGTGGTATTATTTGTGTTTTTTAAGAATTTGGAACTCTTCTGACAGTGTGGTATTATTTGTGTTCTTTAAGAATTTGGAACTCTTCTGGCAGTGTGGTATTATTTGTTTTCTTTAAAAATTTAGAACTCTTCTGACAGTGTGGTATTATTTATGTTCTTTAAAAATTTTAAACTCTTCTGACAGTGTGGTATTAATTGTGTTCTTTAAGAATTTGGAACTCTTCTGACAGTGTGGTATTATTTGTTTTTTTTTTAAGAATTTAGAACTCTCCTGACAGTGTGGTATTATTTATGTTCTTTAAGAATTTGGAACTCTTCTGACAGTGTGGTATTATTTATGTTCTTTAAAAATTTGAAACTCTTCTGACAGTGTGGTATTATTTGTGTTCTTTAAGAATTTGGAACTCTCCTGACAGTGTGGTATTATTTATGTTCTTTATTAATTTGGAACTCTTCTGACAGTGTGGTATTATTTGTGTTCTTTAAGAATTTGAAACTCTTCTGACAGTGTGGTATTATTTGTGTTCTTTAAGAATTTGAAACTCTTCTGACAGTGTGGTATTATTTGTTTTTTTTAAGAATTTGGAACTCTTCTGACAGTGTGGTATTAATTGTATTCTTTAAGAATTTGGAACTCTTCTGACAGTGTGGTATTATTTGTTTTTTTTTTAAGAATTTAGAACTCTCCTGACAGTGTGGTATTATTTATGTTCTTTAAGAATTTGGAACTCTTCTGACAGTGTGGTATTATTTATGCTCTTTAAAAATTTGAAACTCTTCTGACAGTGTGGTATTATTTCTGTTCTTTAAGAATTTGGAACTCTTCTGACAGTGTGGTATTATTTGTTTTCTTTTAAGAATTTGGAACTCTCCTGACAGTGTGGTATTATTTATGTTCTTTAAGAATTTGGAACTCTTCTGACAGTGTGGTATTATTTGTGTTCATTAAGAATTTGGAACTCTTCTGGCAGTGTGGTATTATTTGTTTTCTTTAAGAATTTAGAACTCTCCTGACAGTGTGGTATTATTTATGTTCTTTAAGAATTTGGAACTCTTCTAACAGTGTGGTATTATTTGTGTTCTTTAAGAATTTGAAACTCTTCTGACAGTGTGGTATTATTTGTGTTTTTTAAGAATTTGAAACTCTTCTGACAGTGTGGTATTATTTAGGTTCTTTAAGAATTTGGAACTCTTCTGGCAGTGTGGTATAATTTGTTTTCTTTAAGAATTTAGAACTCTCCTGACAGTGTGGTATTATTTGTGTTCTTTAAGAATTTGAAACTCTTCTGACAGTGTGGTATTATTTATGTTCTTTAAGAATTTGAAACTCTTCTGGCAGTGTGGTATTATTTGTTTTCTTTTAGAATTTAGAACTCTCCTTACAGTGTGGTATTATTTATGTTCTTTAAGAATTTGAAACTCTTCTGACAGTGTGGTATTATTTATGTTCTTTAAGAATTTGGAACTCTTCTGACAGTGTGGTATTATTTTTTTTCTTTAAGAATTTGAAACTCTTCTGGCAGTGTGGTATTATTTATGTTCTTTAAGAATTTAGAACTCTTCTGACAGTGTGGTATTATTTGTGTTCTTTAAGAATTTGAAACTCTTCTGACAGTGTGGTATTATTTGTGTTCTTTAAGAATTTGGAACTCTTCTGACAGTGTGGTATTATTTATGTTCTTTAAGAATTTGGAACTCTTCTGACATTGTGGTATTATTTATGTTCTTTAAGAATTTGAAACTCTTCTGACAGTGTGGTATTATTTGTGTTCATTAAGAATTTGGAACTCTTATGGCAGTGTGGTATTATTTGTTTTCTTTAAGAATTTAGAACTCTCCTGACATTGTGGTATTATTTATGTTCTTTAAGAATTTGGAACTCTTCTGACAGTGTGGTATTATTTGTGTTCTTTAAGAATTTGAAACTCTTCTGACAGTGTTGTATTATTTCTGTTCTATAAGAATTTGAAACTCTTCTGACAGTGTGGTATTATTTATGTACTTTAAGAATTTGGAACTCTTCTGACAGTGTGGTATAATTTGTGTTCTTTAAGAATTTGAAACTCTTCTGACAGTGTGGTATTATTTGTGTTTTTTAAGAATTTGGAACTCTTCTGACAGTGTGGTATTATTTGTGTTCTTTAAGAATTTGGAACTCTTCTGGCAGTGTGGTATTATTTGTTTTCTTTAAGAATTTAGAACTCTTCTGACAGTGTGGTATTATTTATGTTCTTTAAGAATTTGAAACTCTTCTGACATTGTGGTATTATTTATGTTCTTTAAGAATTTGGAACTCTTCTGGCAGTGTGGTATTATTTGTTTTCTTTTAGAATGCAGAACTCTCCTGACAGTGTGGTATTATTTGTGTTCTTTAAGAATTTGAAACTCTTCTGACAGTGTGGTATTATTTATGTTTTTTAAGAATTTGAAACTCTTCTGACAGTGTGGTATTATTTGTGTTCTTTAAGAATTTGGAACTCTTCTGGCAGTGTGGTATTATTTGTGTTCTTTAAGAATTTGGGACTCTTCTGACAGTGTGGTATTATTTGTGTTCTTTAAGAATTTAGAACTCTCCTGACAGTGTGGTATTATTTATGTTCTTTAAGAATTTGGAACTCTTCTGACAGTGTGGTATTATTTGTGTTCATTAAGAATTTGGAACTCTTCTGGCAGTGTGGTATTATTTGTTTTCTTTAAGAATTTAGAACTCTCCTGACAGTGTGGTATTATTTATGTTCTTTAAGAATTTGGAACTCTTCTGACATTGTGGTATTATTTATGTTCTTTAAGAATTTGAAACTCTTCTGACAGTGTGGTATTATTTGTGTTCTTTAAGAATTTGAAACTCTTTTGACAGTGTGGTATTATTTGTGTTTTTTAAGAATTTGGAACTCTTCTGACAGTGTGGTATTATTTGTGTTCTTTAAGAATTTGGAACTCTTCTGGCAGTGTGGTATTATTTGTTTTCTTTAAAAATTTAGAACTCTTCTGACAGTGTGGTATTATTTATGTTCTTTAAAAATTTTAAACTCTTCTGACAGTGTGGTATTAATTGTGTTCTTTAAGAATTTGGAACTCTTCTGACAGTGTGGTATTATTTGGGTTTTTTTTAAGAATTTAGAACTCTCCTGACAGTGTGGTATTATTTATGTTCTTTAAGAATTTGGAACTCTTCTGACAGTGTGGTATTATTTATGTTCTTTAAAAATTTGAAACTCTTCTGACAGTGTGGTATTATTTGTGTTCTTTAAGAATTTGGAACTCTCCTGACAGTGTGGTATTATTTATGTTCTTTATTAATTTGGAACTCTTCTGACAGTGTGGTATTATTTGTGTTCTTTAAGAATTTGAAACTCTTCTGACAGTGTGGTATTATTTGTGTTCTTTAAGAATTTGAAACTCTTCTGACAGTGTGGTATTATTTGTTTTTTTTAAGAATTTGGAACTCTTCTGACAGTGTGGTATTAATTGTGTTCTTTAAGAATTTGGAACTCTTCTGACAGTGTGGTATTATTTGTTTTTTTTTAAGAATTTAGAACTCTCCTGACAGTGTGGTATTATTTATGTTCTTTAAGAATTTGGAACTCTTCTGACAGTGTGGTATTATTTATGCTCTTTAAAAATTTGAAACTCTTCTGACAGTGTGGTATTATTTCTGTTCTTTAAGAATTTGGAACTCTTCTGACAGTGTGGTATTATTTGTTTTCTTTTAAGAATTTGGAACTCTCCTGACAGTGTGGTATTATTTATGTTCTTTAAGAATTTGAAACTCTTCTGACAGTGTGGTATTATTTGTGTTCATTAAGAATTTGGAACTCTTCTGGCAGTGTGGTATTATTTGTTTTCTTTAAGAATTTAGAACTCTCCTGACAGTGTGGTATTATTTATGTTCTTTAAGAATTTGGAACTCTTCTAACAGTGTGGTATTATTTGTGTTCTTTAAGAATTTGAAACTCTTCTGACAGTGTGGTATTATTTGTGTTTTTTAAGAATTTGAAACTCTTCTGACAGTGTGGTATTATTTATGTTCTTTAAGAATTTGGAACTCTTCTGGCAGTGTGGTATAATTTGTTTTCTTTAAGAATTTAGAACTCTCCTGACAGTGTGGTATTATTTGTGTTCTTTAAGAATTTGAAACTCTTCTGACAGTGTGGTATTATTTATGTTCTTTAAGAATTTGAAACTCTTCTGGCAGTGTGGTATTATTTGTTTTCTTTTAGAATTTAGAACTCTCCTTACAGTGTGGTATTATTTATGTTCTTTAAGAATTTGAAACTCTTCTGACAGTGTGGTATTATTTATGTTCTTTAAGAATTTGGAACTATTCTGACAGTGTGGTATTATTTTTTTTCTTTAAGAATTTGAAACTCTTCTGGCAGTGTGGTATTATTTATGTTCTTTAAGAATTTAGAACTCTTCTGACAGTGTGGTATTATTTGTGTTCTTTAAGAATTTGAAACTCTTCTGACAGTGTGGTATTATTTGTGTTCTTTAAGAATTTGGAACTCTTCTGACAGTGTGGTATTATTTATGTTCTTTAAGAATTTGGAACTCTTCTGACATTGTGGTATTATTTATGTTCTTTAAGAATTTGAAACTCTTCTGACAGTGTTGCATTATTTATGCTCTTTAAGAATTTAGAACTCTTCTGGCAGTGTGGTATTATTTGTTTTCTTTAAGAATTTAGAACTCTTCTGACAGTGTGGTATTATTTGTTTTCTTTAAGAATTTGGAACTCTCCTGACAGTGTGGTATTATTTATGTTCTTTAAGAATTTGGAACTCTTCTGACAGTGTGGTATTATTTGTGTTCATTAAGAATTTGGAACTCTTCTGGCAGTGTGGTATTATTTGTTTTCTTTAAGAATTTAGAACTCTCCTGACAGTGTGGTATTATTTATGTTCTTTAAGAATTTGGAACTCTTCTGACAGTGTGGTATTATTTGTGTTCTTTAAGAATTTGAAACTCTTCTGACAGTGTGGTATTATTTCTGTTCTTTAAGAATTTGAAACTCTTCTGACAGTGTGGTATTATTTATGTACTTTAAGAATTTGGAACTCTTCTGACAGTGTGGTATAATTTGTGTTCTATAAGAATTTGAAACTCTTCTGACCGTGTGGTATTATTTATGTTCTTTAAGAATTTGAAACTCTTCTGACAGTGTGGTATTATTTATGTTCTTTAAGAATTTGGAACTCTTCTGGCAGTGTGGTATTATTTGTTTTCTTTAAGAATGCAGAACTCTCCTGACAGTGTGGTATTATTTGTGTTCTTTAAGAATTTGAAACTCTTTTGACAGTGTGGTATTATTTGTGTTTTTTAAGAATTTGGAACTCTTCTGACAGTGTGGTATTATTTGTGTTCTTTAAGAATTTGGAACTCTTCTGGCAGTGTGGTATTATTTGTTTTCTTTAAAAATTTAGAACTCTTCTGACAGTGTGGTATTATTTATGTTCTTTAAAAATTTTAAACTCTTCTGACAGTGTGGTATTAATTGTGTTCTTTAAGAATTTGGAACTCTTCTGACAGTGTGGTATTATTTGGGTTTTTTTTAAGAATTTAGAACTCTCCTGACAGTGTGGTATTATTTATGTTCTTTAAGAATTTGGAACTCTTCTGACAGTGTGGTATTATTTATGTTCTTTAAAAATTTGAAACTCTTCTGACAGTGTGGTATTATTTGTGTTCTTTAAGAATTTGGAACTCTCCTGACAGTGTGGTATTATTTATGTTCTTTATTAATTTGGAACTCTTCTGACAGTGTGGTATTATTTGTGTTCTTTAAGAATTTGAAACTCTTCTGACAGTGTGGTATTATTTGTGTTCTTTAAGAATTTGAAACTCTTCTGACAGTCTGGTATTATTTGTTTTTTTTAAGAATTTGGAACTCTTCTGACAGTGTGGTATTAATTGTGTTTTTTAAGAATTTGGAACTCTTCTGACAGTGTGGTATTATTTGGGTTTTTTTTAAGAATTTAGAACTCTCCTGACAGTGTGGTATTATTTATGTTCTTTAAGAATTTGGAACTCTTCTGACAGTGTGGTATTATTTATGCTCTTTAAAAATTTGAAACTCTTCTGACAGTGTGGTATTATTTCTGTTCTTTAAGAATTTGGAACTCTTCTGACAGTGTGGTATTATTTGTTTTCTTTTAAGAATTTGGAACTCTCTTGACAGTGTGGTATTATTATGTTCTTTAAGAATTAGGAACTCTTCTGACAGTGTGGTATTATTTGTGTTCATTAAGAATTTGGAACTCTTCTGGCAGTGTGGTATTATTTGTTTTCTTTAAGAATTTAGAACTCTCCTGACAGTGTGGTATTATTTATGTTCTTTAAGAATTTGGAACTCTTCTAACAGTGTGGTATTATTTGTGTTCTTTAAGAATTTGAAACTCTTCTGACAGTGTGGTATTATTTGTGTTTTTTAAGAATTTGAAACTCTTCTGACAGTGTGGTATTATTTAGGTTCTTTAAGAATTTGGAAATCTTCTGGCAGTGTGGTATAATTTGTTTTCTTTAAGAATTTAGAACTCTCCTGACAGTGTGGTATTATTTGTGTTCTTTAAGAATTTGAAACTCTTCTGACAGTGTGGTATTATTTATGTTCTTTAAGAATTTGAAACTCTTCTGGCAGTGTGGTATTATTTGTTTTCTTTTAGAATTTAGAACTCTCCTTACAGTGTGGTATTATTTATGTTCTTTAAGAATTTGAAACTCTTCTGACAGTGTGGTATTATTTATGTTCTTTAAGAATTTGGAACTCTTCTGACAGTGTGGTATTATTTTTTTTCTTTAAGAATTTGAAACTCTTCTGGCAGTGTGGTATTATTTATGTTCTTTAAGAATTTAGAACTCTTCTGACAGTGTGGTATTATTTGTGTTCTTTAAGAATTTGAAACTCTTCTGACAGTGTGGTATTATTTGTGTTCTTTAAGAATTTGGAACTCTTCTGACAGTGTGGTATTATTTATGTTCTTTAAGAATTTGGAACTCTTCTGACATTGTGGTATTATTTATGTTCTTTAAGAATTTGAAACTCTTCTGACAGTGTTGTATTATTTATGCTCTTTAAGAATTTAGAACTCTTCTGGCAGTGTGGTATTATTTGTTTTCTTTAAGAATTTAGAACTCTTCTGACAGTGTGGTATTATTTGTTTTCTTTAAGAATTTGGAACTCTCCTGACAGTGTGGTATTATTTATGTTCTTTAAGAATTTGGAACTCTTCTGACAGTGTGGTATTATTTGTGTTCATTAAGAATTTGGAACTCTTCTGGCAGTGTGGTATTATTTGTTTTCTTTAAGAATTTAGAACTCTCCTGACAGTGTGGTATTATTTATGTTCTTTAAGAATTTGGAACTCTTCTGACAGTGTGGTATTATTTGTGTTCTTTAAGAATTTGAAACTCTTCTGACAGTGTGGTATTATTTCTGTTCTTTAAGAATTTGAAACTCTTCTGACAGTGTGGTATTATTTATGTACTTTAAGAATTTGGAACTCTTCTGACAGTGTGGTATAATTTGTGTTCTATAAGAATTTGAAACTCTTCTGACAGTGTGGTATTATTTATGTTCTTTAAGAATTTGAAACTCTTCTGACAGTGTGGTATTATTTATGTTCTTTAAGAATTTGGAACTCTTCTGGCAGTGTGGTATTATTTGTTTTCTTTAAGAATGCAGAACTCTCCTGACAGTGTGGTATTATTTGTGTTCTTTAAGAATTTGAAACTCTTCTGACAGTGTGGTATTATTTATGTTTTTTAAGAATTTGAAACTCTTCTGACAGTGTGGTATTATTTGTGTTCTTTAAGAATTTGGAACTCTTCTGGCAGTGTGGTATTATTTGTGTTCTTTAAGAATGTGGTACTCTTCTGACAGTGTGGTATTATTTGTGTTCATTAAGAATTTGGAACTCTTCTGACAGTGTGGTATTATTTGTTTTTTTTTTTAAGAATTTAGAACTCTCCTGACAGTGTGGTATTATTTATGTTCTTTAAGAATTTGGAACTCTTCTGACAGTGTGGTATTATTTATGTTCTTTAAAAATTTGAAACTCTTCTGACAGTGTGGTATTATTTGTGTTCTTTAAGAATTTGGAACTCTCCTGACAGTGTGGTATTATTTATGTTCTTTAAGAATTTGGAACTCTTCTGAAAGTGTGGTATTATTTGTGTTCATTAAGAATTTGGAACTCTTCTGGCAGTGTGGTATTATTTGTTTTCTTTAAGAATTTAGAACTTTCCTGACAGTGTGGTATTATTTATGTTCTTTATTAATTTGGAACTCTTCTGACAGTGTGGTATTATTTGTGTTCTTTAAGAATTTGAAACTCTTCTGACAGTGTGGTATTATCTGTGTTCTTTAAGAATTTGGAACTCTTCTGACAGTGTGGTATAATTTGTGTTCTTTAAGAATTTGAAACTCTTCTGACAGTGTGGTATTATTTGTGTTTTTTAAGAATTTGGAACTCCTCTGACAGTGTGGTATTATTTGTGTTCTTTAAGAATTTGAAACTCTTCTGACAGTGTGGTATTATTTATGTTTTTTAAGAATTTGAAACTCTTCTGACAGTGTGGTATTATTTGTGTTCTTTAAGAATTTGGAACTCTTCTGGCAGTGTGGTATTATTTGTGTTCTTTAAGAATTTGGAACTCTTCTGACAGTGTGGTATTATTTGTGTTCTTTAAGAATTTAGAACTCTCCTGACAGTGTGGTATTATTTATGTTCTTTAAGAATTTGGAACTCTTCTGACAGTATGGTATTATTTGTGTTCATTAAGAATTTGAAACTCTTCTGACAGTGTGGTATTATTTGTTTTTTTTTTAAGAATTTAGAACTCTCCTGACAGTGTGGTATTATTTATGTTCTTTAAGAATTTGGAACTCTTCTGACAGTGTGGTATTATTTATGTTCTTTAAAAATTTGAAACTATTCTGACAGTGTGGTATTATTTGTGTTCTTTAAGAATTTGGAACTCTCCTGACAGTGTGGTATTATTTATGTTCTTTAAGAATTTGGAACTCTTCTGAAAGTGTGGTATTATTTGTGTTCATTAAGAATTTGGAACTCTTCTGGCAGTGTGGTATTATTTGTTTTCTTTAAGAATTTAGAACTCTCCTGACAGTGTGGTATTATTTATGTTCTTTATTAATTTGGAACTCTTCTGACAGTGTGGTATTATTTGTGTTCTTTAAGAATTTGAAACTCTTCTGACAGTGTGGTATTATCTGTGTTCTTTAAGAATTTGAAACTCTTCTGACAGTGTGGTATTATTTGTGTTTTTTAAGAATTTGGAACTCTTCTGACAGTGTGGTATTATTTCTGTTCTTTAAGAATTTGGAACTCTTCTGGCAGTGTGGTATTATTTGTTTTCTTTAAGAATTTAGAACTCTTCTGACAGTGTGGTATTATTTATGTTCTTTAAGAATTTGAAACTCTTCTTACAGTGTGGTATTATTTATGTTCTTTAAGAATTTGAAACTCTTCTGGCAGTGTGGTATTATTTGTTTTCTTTAAGAATTTAGAACTCTCCTGACAGTGTGGTATTATTTGTGTTCTTTAAGAATTTGAAACTCTTCTGACAGTGTGGTATTATTTATGTTCTTTAAGAATTTGAAACTCTTCTGACAGTGTGGTATTATTTGTGTTCTTTAAGAATTTGGAACTCTTCTGGCAGTGTGGTATTATTTGTGTTCTTTAAGAATTTGAAACTCTTCTGACAGTGTTGTATTATTTGTGCTCTTTAAGAATTTGAAACTCTTCTGAGAGTGTTGTATTATTTGTGTTCTTTAAGAATTTGAAACTCTTCTGACAGTGTGGAATTATTTGTGTTCTTTAAGAATTTGAAACTCTTCTGACAGTGTTGTATTATTTGTTTTCTTTAAGAATTTAGAACTCTTCTGACAGTGTGGTATTATTTATGTTCTTTAAGAATTTGGAACTCTTCTGAAAGTGTGGTATTATTTGTGTTCATTAAGAATTTGGAACTCTTCTGGCAGTGTGGTATTATTTGTTTTCTTTAAGAATTTAGAACTCTCCTGACAGTGTGGTATTATCTATGTTCTTTAAGAATTTGGAACTCTTCTGACAGTGTGGTATTATTTGTGTTCTGTAAGATTTTGAAACTCTTCTGATAGTGTGGTATTATTTGTGTTCTTTAAGAATTTGAAACTCTTCTGACAGTGTGGTATTATTTATGTTCTTTAAGAATTTGAAACTCTTCTGACAGTGTGGTATTATCTGTGTTCTTTAAGAATTTGAAACTCTTCTGACAGTGTGGTATTATTTGTGTTTTTTAAGAATTTGGAACTCTTCTGACAGTGTGGTATTATTTCTGTTCTTTAAGAATTTGGAACTCTTCTGGCAGTGTGGTATTATTTGTTTTCTTTAAGAATTTAGAACTCTTCTGACAGTGTGGTATTATTTATGTTCTTTAAGAATTTGAAACTCTTCTTACAGTGTGGTATTATTTATGTTCTTTAAGAATTTGAAACTCTTCTGGCAGTGTGGTATTATTTGTTTTCTTTAAGAATTTAGAACTCTCCTGACAGTGTGGTATTATTTGTGTTCTTTAAGAATTTGAAACTCTTCTGACAGTGTGGTATTATTTATGTTCTTTAAGAATTTGAAACTCTTCTGACAGTGTGGTATTATTTGTGTTCTTTAAGAATTTGGAACTCTTCTGGCAGTGTGGTATTATTTGTGTTTTTTAAGAATTTGAAACTCTTCTGACAGTGTTGTATTATTTGTGCTCTTTAAGAATTTGAAACTCTTCTGAGAGTGTTGTATTATTTGTGTTCTTTAAGAATTTGAAACTCTTCTGACAGTGTGGAATTATTTGTGTTCTTTAAGAATTTGAAACTCTTCTGACAGTGTTGTATTATTTGTTTTCTTTAAGAATTTAGAACTCTTCTGACAGTGTGGTATTATTTATGTTCTTTAAGAATTTGGAACTCTTCTGAAAGTGTGGTATTATTTGTGTTCATTAAGAATTTGGAACTCTTCTGGCAGTGTGGTATTATTTGTTTTCTTTAAGAATTTAGAACTCTCCTGACAGTGTGGTATTATCTATGTTCTTTAAGAATTTGGAACTCTTCTGACAGTGTGGTATTATTTGTGTTCTGTAAGATTTTGAAACTCTTCTGATAGTGTGGTATTATTTGTGTTCTTTAAGAATTTGAAACTCTTCTGACAGTGTGGTATTATTTATGTTCTTTAAGAATTTGGAACTCTTCTGACAGTGTGGTATAATTTGTGTTCTTTAAGAATTTGAAACTCTTCTGACAGTGTGGTATTATTTGTGTTTTTTAAGAATTTGAAACTCTTCTGAGAGTGTTGTATTATTTATGTTCTTTAAGAATTTGAAACTCTTCTGACAGTGTGGTATTATTTATGTTCTTTAAGAATTTGGAACTCTTCTGGCAGTGTGGTATTATTTGTTTTCTTTAAGAATTTAGAACTCTCCTGAGAGTGGGGTATTATTTGTGTTCTTTAAGAATTTGAAACTCTTCTGACAGTGTGGTATTATTTATGTTCTTATAAGAATTTGAAACTCTTCTGACAGTGTGGTATTATTTGTGTTCTTTAAGAATTTGGAACTCTTCTGGCAGTGTGGTATTATTTGTGTTCTTTAAGAATTTGAAACTCTTCTGACAGTGTTGTATTATTTGTGCTCTTTAAGAATTTGAAACTCTGCTGACAATGTTGTATTATTTATGTTCTTTAAGAATTTGAAACTCTTCTGACAGTGTGGTATTATTTGTGTTCTTTAAGAATTTGAAACTCTTCTGACAGTGTGGTATTATTTGTGTTCTTTAAGAATTTGGAACTCTTCTGGCAGTGTGGTATTATTTGTTTTCTTTAAGAATTTAGAACTCTTCTGACAGTGTGGTATTATTTATGTTCTTTAAGAATTTGAAACTCTTCTGACAGTGTGGTATTATTTATGTTCTTTAAGAATTTGGAACTCTTCTGGCAGTGTGGTATTATTTGTTTTCTTTAAGAATTTAGAACTCTCCTGACAGTGGGGTATTATTTGTGTTCTTTAAGAATTTGAAACTCTTCTGACAGTGTGGTATTATTTATGTTCTTTAAGAATTTGAAACTCTTCTGACAGTGTGGTATTATTTGTGTTCTTTAAGAATTTGGAACTCTTCTGGCAGTGTGGTATTATTTGTGTTCTTTAAGAATTTGAAACTCTTCTGACAGTGTTGTATTATTTGTGCTCTTTAAGAATTTGAAACTCTTCTGAGAGTGTTGTATTATTTGTGTTCTTTAAGAATTTGAAACTCTTCTGACAGTGTGGTATTATTTGTGTTCTTTAAGAATTTGAAACTCTTCTGACAGTGTTGTATTATTTGTTTTCTTTAAGAATTTAGAACTCTTCTGACAGTGTGGTATTATTTATGTTCTTTAAGAATTTGGAACTCTTCTGAAAGTTTGGTATTATTTGTGTTCATTAAGAATTTGGAACTCTTCTGGCAGTGTGGTATTATTTGTTTTCTTTAAGAATTTAGAACTCTTCTGACAGTGTGGTATTATTTGTGTTCTGTAAGAATTTGAAACTCTTCTGATAGTGTGGTATTATTTGTGTTCTTTAAGAATTTGAAACTCTTCTGACAGTGTGGTATTATTTATGTTCTTTAAGAATTTGGAACTCTTCTGACAGTGTGGTATAATTTGTGTTCTTTAGGAATTTGAAACTCTTCTGACAGTGTGGTATTATTTGTGTTTTTTAAGAATTTGGAACTCTTCTGACAGTGTGGTATTATTTGTGTTCTTTAAGAATTTGGAACTCTTCTGGCAGTGTGGTATTATTTGTTTTCTTAAAGAATTTAGAACTCTTCTGACAGTGTGGTATTATTTATGTTCTTTAAGAATTTGAAACTCTTCTGACAGTGTGGTATTATTTGTTTTCTTTAAGAATTTAGAACTCTCCTGAGAGTGGGGTATTATTTGTGTTCTTTAAGAATTTGAAACTCTTCTGACAGTGTGGTATTATTTATGTTCTTATAAGAATTTGAAACTCTTCTGACAGTGTGGTATTATTTGTGTTCTTTAAGAATTTGGAACTCTTCTGGCAGTGTGGTATTATTTGTGTTCTTTAAGAATTTGAAACTCTTCTGACAGTGTTGTATTATTTGTGCTCTTTAAGAATTTGAAACTCTGCTGACAATGTTGTATTATTTATGTTCTTTAAGAATTTGAAACTCTTCTGACAGTGTGGTATTATTTGTGTTCTTTAAGAATTTGAAACTCTTCTGACAGTGTTGTATTATTTGTGTTCTTTAAGAATTTGAAACTCTTCTGACAGTGTGGTATTATTTGTGTTCTTTAAGAATTTGGAACTCCTCTGGCAGTGTGGTATTATTTGTTTTCTTTAAGAATTTAGAACTCCCCTGACAGTGTGTTATTATTTGTGTTCTTTAAGAATTTGGAACTCCTCTGACAGTGTGGTATTATATGTGTTCTTTAAGAATTTGGAACTCTTGTTCTGACAGTGTGGTTTTTTTAGAATTGTTACGACAGTGTGGTATTTTTAGAATTGTTCCGACAGTGTGGTATTTTTTGAATTGTTCTGACAGTTTGGTATTTTGTAATTGTTCCGACAGTGTGGTATTTTTAGAATTGTTCTGACAGTGTGGTATTTTTAGAATTGTTCCGACATTGTGGTATTTTTAGAATTGTTCCGACAGTGTGGTATTTTGGAATTTTTCCGACAGTGTGGTATTTTGGAATTGTTCCGACAGTGTGGTATTTATAGAATTGTTCCGACAGTGTGGTATATTGGAATTGTTCCGACAGTGTGGTATTTTGGAATTGTTCCGACAGTGTGGTATTTTGGAATTGTTTCGACAGTGTGGTATTATGGAATTGTTCCGACAGTGTGGTATTTTTAGAATTGTTCAGACAGTGTGGTATTTTTAGAATTGTTCCGACAGTGTGGTATTTTGGAATTGTTCCGACAGTGTGGTATTTTTAGAATTGTTCCGACAGTGTGGTATTTTTAGAATTGTTCCGACAGTGTGGTAATTTGGAATTGTTCCGACAGTTTGGTGTGATATTTTGGAATTGTTCCGACAGTGTGGTATTTTTAGAATTGTTCCGACAGTGTGGTATTTTTAGAATTGTTCCGACAGTGTGGTATTTTGGAATTGTCCCGACAGTGTGGTATTTTGGAATTGTTCCGACAGTATGGTATTTTGGAATTTTTCCGACAGTGTGGTATTTTTAGAATTGTTCCGACAGTGTGGTATTTTGGAATTGTTCCGACAGTGTGGTATTTTTAGAATTGTTCCGACAGTGTGGTATTTTGGAATTTTTCCGACAGTGTGGTATTTTTAAAATTGTTCCGACAGTGTAGTATTTTTAGAATTGTTCCGACAGTGTGGTATTTTTGAATTGTTCCGACAGTGTGGTATTTTTAGAATTGTTCCGACAGTGCGGTATTTGGAATTGTTCCGACAGTGTGGTATTTTTAGAATTGTTCCGACAGTGTGGTATTTTTAGAATTGTTCCGACAGTTTGGTATTTTTAGAATTGTTCCGACAGTGTGGTATTTTTAGAATTGTTCCGACAGTGTGGTATTTTGGAATTGTTCCGACAGTGTGGTATTTTTAGAATTGTTCCGACAGTGTGGTATTCTTAGAATTGTTCCGACAGTGTGGTATTTTTAGAATTGTTCCGACTGTGTGGTATTTTTAGAATTGTTCCGACAGTGTGGTATTTTTAGAATTGTTCCGACAGTGTGGTATTTATAGAATTGTTCCGACAGTGTGGTATTTTTAGAATTGTTCCGACAGTGTGGTATTTTTAAAATTGTTCTGACAGTGTGGTATTTTTAGAATTGTTCTGACAGTGTGGTATTTTTAGAATTGTTCCGACAGTGTGGTATTTTTAGAATTGTTCTGACAGTGTGGTATTTTTAGAATTGTTCTGACAGTGTGGTATTTTTAGAATTGTTCCGACAGTGTGGTATTTTTAGAATTGTTCTGATAGTGTGGTATTTTTAGAATTGTTCTTACAGTGTGGTATTTTTAGAATTGTTCTGACAGTGTGGTATTTTTAGAATTGTTCCGGCAGTGTGGTATTTTGGAATTGTTCCGACATTGTGGTACTTTTAGAATTGTTCCGACAGTGTGGTATTTTGGAATTGTTCCGACAGTGTGGTATTTTTAGAATTGTTCCGACAGTGTGGTATTTTTAGAATTGTTCCGACAGTGTGGTATTTTTAGAATTGTTCCGACAGTGTGGTATTTTTAGAATTGTTCCGACAGTGTGGTATTTTTAGAATTGTTCCGACAGTGTGGTATTTTTAGAATTGTTCCAACAGTGTGGTATTTTTAGAATTGTTCCGACAGTGTGGTATTTTTAGAATTGTTCCGACAGTGTGGTATTTTTAGAATTGTTCCGACAGTGTGGTATTTTTAGAATTGTTCCGACAGTGTGGTATTTTTAGAATTGTTCCGACAGTGTGGTATTTTTAGAATTGTTCTGACAGTGTGGTATTTTTAGAATTGTTCTTACAGTGTGGTATTTTTAGAATTGTTCTGACAGTGTGGTATTTTTAGAATTGTTCCGACAGTGTGGTATTTTTAGAATTGTTCCGACAGTGTGGTATTTTGGAATTGTTCCGACAGTGTGGTATTTTGGAATTGTTCCGACAGTGTGGTATTTTTAGAATTTTTCTGACATTTTGGTATTTTTAGAATTGTTCCGACAGTGTGGTATTTTTAGAATTGTTCCGACAGTGTGGTATTTTTAGAATTGTTCCGACAGTGTGGTATTTTTAGAATTGTTCCGACAGTGTGGTATTTTTAGAATTGTTCCGACAGTGTGGTATTTTTAGAATTGTTCCGACAGTGTGGTATTTTTAGAATTGTTCCAACAGTGTGGTATTTTGGAATTGTTCCGACAGTGTGGTATTTTTAGAATTGTTCCGACAGTGTGGTATTATTAGAATTGTTCCGACAGTATGGGATTTTGGAATTGTTCCGACAGTGGGGTATTTTTAGAATTGTTCCGACAGTGTGGTATTTTTAGAATTGTTCCGACAGTGTGGTATTTTTAGAATTGTTCCGACAGTGTGGTATTTTGGAATTGTTCCGACATTGTGGTATTTTTAGAATTGTTCCGACAGTGTGGTATTTTTAGAATTGTTCCGACAGTGTGGTATTTTGGAATTGTTCCGACAGTGTGGTATTTTGGAATTGTTCCGACAGTGTGGTATTTTTAGAATTGTTCTGACAGTGTGGTATTTTTAGAATCGTTCCGACAGTGTGGTATTTTTAGAATTGTTCTGACAGTGTGGTATTTTTAGAATTGTTCCGACAGTGTGGTATTTTGGAATTGTTCCGACAGTGTGGTATTTTTAGAATTGTTCCGACAGTGTGGTATTTTTAGAATTGTTCCGACAGTGTGGTATTTTTAGAATTGTTCCGACAGTGTGGTATTTTTAGAATTGTTCCGACAGTGTGGTATTTTTAGAATTGTTCCGACAGTGTGGTATTTTTAGAATTGTTCCGACAGTGTGGTATTTTTAGAATTGTTTCGACAGTGTGGTATTTTTAGAATTGTTCCGACAGTGTGGTATTTTTAGAATTGTTCCGACAGTGTGGTATTTTGGAATTGTTCCGACAGTGTGGTATTTTTAGAATTGTTCCGACAGTGTGGTATTTTGGAATTTTTCCGACAGTGTGGTATTTTTAAAATTGTTCCGACAGTGTGGTATTTTTAGAATTGTTCCGACAGTGTGGTATTTTTGAATTGTTCCGACAGTGTGGTATTTTTAGAATTGTTCCGACAGTGCGGTATTTTGGAATTGTTCCGACAGTGTGGTATTTTTAGAATTGTTCCGACAGTGTGGTATTTTTAGAATTGTTCCGACAGTTTGGTATTTTTAGAATTGTTCCGACAGTGTGGTATTTTTAGAATTGTTCCGACAGTGTGGTATTTTGGAATTGTTCCGACAGTGTGGTATTTTTAGAATTGTTCCGACAGTGTGGTATTCTTAGAATTGTTCCGACAGTGTGGTATTTTTAGAATTGTTCCGACTGTGTGGTATTTTTAGAATTGTTCCGACAGTGTGGTATTTTTAGAATTGTTCCGACAGTGTGGTATTTATAGAATTGTTCCGACAGTGTGGTATTTTTAGAATTGTTCCGACAGTGTGGTATTTTTAGAATTGTTCTGACAGTGTGGTATTTTTAGAATTGTTCCGACAGTGTGGTATTTTTAGAATTGTTCTGACAGTGTGGTATTTTTAGAATTGTTCCGACAGTGTGGTATTTTTAGAATTGTTCCGACAGTGTGGTATTTTTAGAATTGTTCTGATAGTGTGGTATTTTTAGAATTGTTCTTACAGTGTGGTATTTTTAGAATTGTTCTGACAGTGTGGTATTTTTAGAATTGTTCCGGCAGTGTGGTATTTTGGAATTGTTCCGACATTGTGGTATTTTGGAATTGTTCCGACAGTGTGGTATTTTTAGAATTGTTCCGACAGTGTGGTATTTTTAGAATTGTTCCGACAGTGTGGTATTTTTAGAATTGTTCCGACAGTGTGGTATTTTTAGAATTGTTCCGACAGTGTGGTATTTTTAGAATTGTTCCGACAGTGTGGTATTTTTAGAATTGTTCCAACAGTGTGGTATTTTTAGAATTGTTCCGACAGTGTGGTATTTTTAGAATTGTTCCGACAGTGTGGTATTTTTAGAATTGTTCCGACAGTGTGGTATTTTTAGAATTGTTCTGACAGTGTGGTATTTTTAGAATTGTTCCGACAGTGTGGTATTTTTAGAATTGTTCCGACAGAGTGGTATTTTTAGAATTGTTCTGACAGTGTGGTATTCTTAGAATTGTTCTGACAGTGTGGTATTTTTAGAATTGTTCTTACAGTGTGGTATTTTTAGAATTGTTCTGACAGTGTGGTATTTTTAGAATTGTTCCGACAGTGTGGTATTTTTAGAATTGTTCCGACAGTGTGGTATTTTGGAATTGTTCCGACAGTGTGGTATTTTTAGAATTGTTCCGACATTGTGGTATTTTTAGAATTGTTCCGACAGTGTGGTATTTTTACAATTGTTCCGACAGTGTGGTATTTTTAGAATTGTTCCGACAGTGTGGTATTTTTAGAATTGTTCCGACAGTGTGGTATTTTTAGAATTGTTCCGACAGTGTGGTATTTTTAGAATTGTTCCGACAGTGTGGTATTTTTAGAATTGTTCCAACAGTGTGGTATTTTGGAATTGTTCCGACAGTGTGGTATTTTTAGAATTGTTCCGACAGTGTGGTATTATTAGAATTGTTCCGACAGTGTGGGATTTTGGAATTGTTCCGACAGTGTGGTATTTTTAGAATTGTTCCGACAGTGTGGTATTTTGGAATTGTTCCGACATTGTTTTATTTTTAGAATTGTTCCAACAGTGTGGTATTTTTAGAATTGTTCCGACAGTGTGGTATTTTGGAATTGTTCCGACAGTGTGGTATTTTGGAATTGTTCCGACAGTGTGGTATTTTTAGAATTGTTCTGACAGTGTGGTATTTTTAGAATCGTTCCGACAGTGTGGTATTTTTAGAATTGTTCTGACAGTGTGGTATTTTTAGAATTGTTCCGACAGTGTGGTATTTTGGAATTGTTCCGACAGTGTGGTATTTTTAGAATTGTTCCGACAGTGTGGTATTTTTAGAATTGTTCCGACAGTGTGGTATTTTTAGAATTGTTCCGACAGTGTGGTATTTTTAGAATTGTTCCGACAGTGTGGTATTTTTAGAATTGTTCCGACAGTGTGGTATTTTTAGAATTGTTCCGACAGTGTGGTATTTTTAGAATTGTTCCGACAGTGTGGTATTTTTAGAATTGTTCCGACAGTGTGGTATTTTTAGAATTGTTCCGACAGTGGTATTTTTAGAATTGTTCTGACAGTGTGGTATTTTTAGAATTGTTCCGACAGTGTGGTATTTTTAGAATTGTTCCAACAGTGTGGTATTTTTAGAATTGTTCTGACAGTGTGGTATTTTTAGAATTGTTCTGACAGTGTGGTATTTCTAGAATTGTTCTGACCGTGTGGTATTTTTAGAATTGTTCTGACAGTGTGGTATTCTTAGAATTGTTCCGACAGTGTGGTATTTTTAGAATTGTTCCGACAATGTGGTATTTTTAGAATTGTTCCGACAGTGTGGTATTTTGAAATTGTTCCGACAGTATGGTTTTTTGAAATTGTTCCGACAGTGTGGTATTTTGGAATTGTTCCGACAGTGTGGTATTTTGGAATTGTTCCGACAGTGTGGTATTTTTAGAATTGTTCCGACAGTGTGGTATTTTGGAATTGTTCCGACAGTGTGGTATTTTGGAATTGTTCCGACAGTGTGATATTTTTGGAATTGTTCCGACAGTGTGGTTTTTTTAGAATTGTTCCGACAGTGTAATATTTTGGAATTGTTCAGACAGTGTGGTATTTTTAGAATTGTTCCGACAGTGTGGTATTCTTAGAATTGTTCCAACAGTGTGGTATTTGGGAATTGTTCCGACAGTGTGGTATTTTTAGAATTGTTCCGACAGTGTGGTATTCTTAGAATTGTTCCGACAGTGTGGGATTTTGGAATTGCTCCGACGGTGTGGTATTTTTAGAATTGTTCCGAGAGTGTGGTATTTTTAGAATTGTTCCGACAGTGTGGTATTTTTAGAATTGATCCAACAGTGTGGTATTTTGGAATTGTTCCGACATTGTGGTATTTTTAGAATTGTTCCGACAGTGTGGTATTTTGGAATTGTTCCGACAGTGTGGTATTTTGGAATTGTTCCGACAGTGTTGTATTTTTAGAATTGTTCCGACAGTGTGGTATTTTTAGAATTGTTCAGACAGTGTAGTATTTTTAGAATTGTTCCGACAGTGTGGTATTTTGGAATTGTTCCGACAGTGTGGTATTTTTAGAATTGTTCCGACAGTGTGGTATTTTTAGAATTGTTCCGACAGTGGTATTTTTAGAATTGTTCCGACAGTGTGGTATTTTTTTAATTGTTCCGACAGTGTGGTATTTTTAGAATTGTTCCGACAGTGTGGTATTTTTAGAATTGTTCTGACAGTGTGGTATTTTTAGAATTGTTCCGACAGTGTGGTATTTTTAGAATTGTTCCGACAGTGTGGTATTTTTAGAATTGTTCTGACAGTGTGGTATTTTTAGAATTGTTCTGACAGTGTGGTATTTCTAGAATTGTTCTGACCGTGTGGTATTTTTAGAATTGTTCTGACAGTGTGGTATTCTTAGAATTGTTCCGACAGTGTGGTATTTTTAGAATTGTTCTGACAGTGTGGTATTTTTAGAATTGTTCCGACAGTGTGGTATTTTTAGAATTGTTCCGACAATGTGGTATTTTTAGAATTGTTCCGACAGTGTGGTATTTTGAAATTGTTCCGACAGTATGGTTTTTTGAAATTGTTCCGACAGTGTGGTATTTTGGAATTGTTCCGACAGTGTGGTATTTTGGAATTGTTCCGACAGTGTGGTATTTTTAGAATTGTTCCGACAGTGTGGTATTTTGGAATTGTTCCGACAGTGTGGTATTTTGGAATTGTTCCGACAGTGTGATATTTTTGGAATTGTTCCGACAGTGTGGTATTTTTAGAATTGTTCCGACAGTGTAATATTTTGGAATTGTTCAGACAGTGTGGTATTTTTAGAATTGTTCCGACAGTGTGGTATTTTTAGAATTGTTCCAACAGTGTGGTATTTGGGAATTGTTCCGACAGTGTGGTATTTTTAGAATTGTTCCGACAGTGTGGTATTCTTAGAATTGTTCCGACAGTGTGGGATTTTGGAATTGCTCCGACAGTGTGGTATTTTTGAATTGTTCCGACATTGTGGTATTTTTGAATTGTTCTGACAGTGTGGTATTTTTAGAATTGTTCCGACAGTGTGGTATTTTTAGAATTGTTCCGACAGTGTGGTATTTTTAGAATTGTTCCGACAGTGTGGTATTTTTAGAATTGTTCTGACAGTGTGGTATTTTTAGAATTGTTCCGACAGTGTGGTATTTTGGAATTGTTCCGACAGTGTGGTATTTTTAGAATTGTTCCGACAGTGTGGTATTCTTAGAATTGTTCCGACAGTGTGGTATTTTTAGAATTGTTCCGACTGTGTGGTATTTTTAGAATTGTTCCGACAGTGTGGTATTTTTAGAATTGTTCCGACAGTGTGGTATTTATAGAATTGTTCCGACAGTGTGGTATTTTTAGAATTGTTCCGACAGAGTGGTATTTTTAAAATTGTTCTGACAGTGTGGTATTTTTAGAATTGTTCTGACAGTGTGGTATTTTTAGAATTGTTCCGACAGTGTGGTATTTTTAGAATTGTTCTGACAGTGTGGTATTTTTAGAATTGTTCCGACAGTGTGGTATTTTTAGAATTGTTCCGACAGTGTGGTATTTTTAGAATTGTTCTGACAGTGTGGTATTTTTAGAATTGTTCTTACAGTGTGGTATTTTTAGAATTGTTCTGACAGTGTGGTATTTTTAGAATTGTTCTGACAGTGTGGTATTTTTAGAATTGTTCCGACAGTGTGGTATTTTGGAATTGTTCCGACATTGTGGTATTTTTAGAATTGTTCCGACAGTGTGGTATTTTGGAATTGTTCCGACAGTGTGGTATTTTTAGAATTGTTCCGACAGTGTGGTATTTTTAGAATTGTTCCGACAGTGTGGTATTTTTAGAATTGTTCCGACAGTGTGGTATTTCTAGAATTGTTCCGACAGTGTGGTATTTTGGAATTGTTCCGACAGTGTGGTATTTTTAGAATTGTTCCGACAGTGTGGTATTTTTAGAATTGTTCCAACAGTGTGGTATTTTTAGAATTGTTCCGACAGTGTGGTATTTTTAGAATTGTTCCGACAGTGTGGTATTTTTAGAATTGTTCCGACAGTGTGGTATTTTTAGAATTGTTCTGACAGTGTGGTATTTTTAGAATTGTTCCGACAGTGTGGTATTTTTAGAATTGTTCCGACAGTGTGGTATTTTTAGAATTGTTCTGACAGTGTGGTATTTTTAGAATTGTTCTGACAGTGTGGTATTTTTAGAATTGTTCTTACAGTGTGGTATTTTTAGAATTGTTCTGACAGTGTGGTATTTTTAGAATTGTTCCGACAGTGTGGTATTTTTAGAATTGTTCCGACAGTGTGGTATTTTGGAATTGTTCCGACAGTGTGGTATTTTTAGAATTGTTCCGACATTGTGGTATTTTTAGAATTGTTCCGACAGTGTGGTATTTTTAGAATTGTTCCGACAGTGTGGTATTTTTAGAATTGTTCGGACAGTGTGGTATTTTTAGAATTGTTCCGACAGTGTGGTATTTTTAGAATTGTTCCGACAGTGTGGTATTTTTAGAAAAGTTCCAACAGTGTGGTATTTTGGAATTGTTCCGACAGTGTGGTATTTTTAGAATTGTTCCGACAGTGTGGTATTATTAGAATTGTTCCGACAGTGTGGGATTTTGGAATTGTTCCGACAGTGTGGTATTTTTAGAATTGTTCCGACAGTGTGGTATTTTTAGAATTGTTCCGACAGTGTGGTATTTTTAGAATTGTTCCGACAGTGTGGTATTTTGGAATTGTTCCGACATTGTGGTATTTTTAGAATTGTTCCGACAGTGTGGTATTTTTAGAATTGTTCCGACAGTGTGGTATTTTGGAATTGTTCCGACAGAGTGGTATTTTTAAAATTGTTCTGACAGTGTGGTATTTTTAGAATTGTTCTGACAGTGTGGTATTTTTAGAATTGTTCCGACAGTGTGGTATTTTTAGAATTGTTCTGACAGTGTGGTATTTTTAGAATTGTTCCGACAGTGTGGTATTTTTAGAATTGTTCCGACAGTGTGGTATTTTTAGAATTGTTCTGACAGTGTGGTATTTTTAGAATTGTTCTTACAGTGTGGTATTTTTAGAATTGTTCTGACAGTGTGGTATTTTTAGAATTGTTCTGACAGTGTGGTATTTTTAGAATTGTTCCGACAGTGTGGTATTTTGGAATTGTTCCGACATTGTGGTATTTTTAGAATTGTTCCGACAGTGTGGTATTTTGGAATTGTTCCGACAGTGTGGTATTTTTAGAATTGTTCCGACAGTGTGGTATTTTTAGAATTGTTCCGACAGTGTGGTATTTTTAGAATTGTTCCGACAGTGTGGTATTTCTAGAATTGTTCCGACAGTGTGGTATTTTGGAATTGTTCCGACAGTGTGGTATTTTTAGAATTGTTCCGACAGTGTGGTATTTTTAGAATTGTTCCAACAGTGTGGTATTTTTAGAATTGTTCCGACAGTGTGGTATTTTTAGAATTGTTCCGACAGTGTGGTATTTTTAGAATTGTTCCGACAGTGTGGTATTTTTAGAATTGTTCTGACAGTGTGGTATTTTTAGAATTGTTCTGACAGTGTGGTATTTTTAGAATTGTTCTTACAGTGTGGTATTTTTAGAATTGTTCTGACAGTGTGGTATTTTTAGAATTGTTCCGACAGTGTGGTATTTTTAGAATTGTTCCGACAGTGTGGTATTTTGGAATTGTTCCGACAGTGTGGTATTTTTAGAATTGTTCCGACATTGTGGTATTTTTAGAATTGTTCCGACAGTGTGGTATTTTTAGAATTGTTCCGACAGTGTGGTATTTTTAGAATTGTTCGGACAGTGTGGTATTTTTAGAATTGTTCCGACAGTGTGGTATTTTTAGAATTGTTCCGACAGTGTGGTATTTTTAGAAAAGTTCCAACAGTGTGGTATTTTGGAATTGTTCCGACAGTGTGGTATTTTTAGAATTGTTCCGACAGTGTGGTATTATTAGAATTGTTCCGACAGTGTGGGATTTTGGAATTGTTCCGACAGTGTGGTATTTTTAGAATTGTTCCGACAGTGTGGTATTTTTAGAATTGTTCCGACAGTGTGGTATTTTTAGAATTGTTCCGACAGTGTGGTATTTTGGAATTGTTCCGACATTGTGGTATTTTTAGAATTGTTCCGACAGTGTGGTATTTTTAGAATTGTTCCGACAGTGTGGTATTTTGGAATTGTTCCGACAGTGTGGTATTTTGGAATTGTTCCGACAGTGTGGTATTTTTAGAATTGTTCTGACAGTGTGGTATTTTTAGAATCGTTCCGACAGTGTGGTATTTTTAGAATTGTTCCGACAGTGTGGTATTTTTAGAATTGTTCCGACAGTGTGGTATTTTGGAATTGTTCCGACAGTGTGGTATTTTTAGAATTGTTCCGACAGTGTGGTATTTTTAGAATTGTTCCGACAGTGTGGTATTTTTAGAATTGTTCCGACAGTGTGGTATTTTTAGAATTGTTCCGACAGTGTGGTATTTTTAGAATTGTTCCGACAGTGTGGTATTTTTAGAATTGTTCCGACAGTGTGGTATTTTTAGAATTGTTCTGACAGTGTGGTATTTTTAGAATTGTTCCGACAGTGGTATTTTTAGAATTGTTCTGACAGTGTGGTATTTTTAGAATTGTTCGACAGTGTGGTATTTTTAGAATTGTTCCGACAGTGTGGTATTTTTAGAATTGTTCTGACAGTGTGGTATTTTTAGAATTGTTCTGACAGTGTGGTATTTCTATAATTGTTCTGACCGTGTGGTATTTTTTGAATTGTTCTGACAGTGTGGTATTCTTAGAATTGTTCCGACAGTGTGGTATTTTTAGAATTGTTCTGACAGTGTGGTATTTTTAGAATTGTTCCGACAGTGTGGTATTTTTAGAATTGTTCCGACAATGTGGTATTTTTAGAATTATTCCGACAGTGTGGTATTTTGAAATTGTTCCGACAGTATGGTTTTTTGAAATTGTTCCGACAGTGTGGTATTTTGGAATTGTTCCGGCAGTGTGGTATTTTGGAATTGTTCCGACAGTGGGGTATTTTTAGAATTGTTCCGACAGTGTGGTATTTTGGAATTGTTCCGACAGTGTGGTATTTTGGAATTGTTCTGACAGTGTGATATTTTTGGAATTGTTCCGACAGTGTGGTATTTTTAGAATTGTTCCGACAGTGTAATATTTTGGAATTGTTCAGACAGTGTGGTATTTTTAGAATTGTTCGGACAGTGTGGTATTTTTAGAATTGTTCCAACAGTGTGGTATTTGGGAATTGTTCCGACAGTGTGGTATTTTTAGAATTGTTCCGACAGTGTGGTATTCTTAGAATTGTTCCGACAGTGTGGGATTTTGGAATTGCTCCGACGGTGTGGTATTTTTAGAATTGTTCCGAGAGTGTGGTATTTTTAGAATTGTTCCGACAGTGTGGTATTTTTAGAATTGATCCGACAGTGTGGTATTCTGGAATTGTTCCGACATTGTGGTATTTTTAGAATTGTTCCGACAGTGTGGTATTTTGGAATTGTTCCGACAGTGTGGTATTTTGGAATTGTTCCGACAGTGTGGTATTTTTAGAATTGTTCCGACAGTGTGGTATTTTTAGAATTGTTCTGACAGTGTGGTATTTTTAGAATTGTTCTTACAGTGTGGTATTTTTAGAATTGTTCTGACAGTGTGGTATTTTTAGAATTGTTCTGACAGTGTGGTATTTTTAGAATTGTTCCGACAGTGTGGTATTTTGGAATTGTTCCGACATTGTGGTATTTTTAGAATTGTTCCGACAGTGTGGTATTTTGGAATTGTTCCGACAGTGTGGTATTTTTAGAATTGTTCAGACAGTGTGGTATTTTTAGAATTGTTCCGACAGTGTGGTATTTTTAGAATTGTTCCGACAGTGTGGTATTTCTAGAATTGTTCCGACAGTGTGGTATTTTGGAATTGTTCCGACAGTGTGGTATTTTTAGAATTGTTCCGACAGTGTGGTATTTTTAGAATTGTTCCAACAGTGTGGTATTTTTAGAATTGTTCCGACAGTGTGGTATTTTTAGAATTGTTCCGACAGTGTGGTATTTTTAGAATTGTTCCGACAGTGTGGTATTTTTAGAATTGTTCTGACAGTGTGGTATTTTTAGAATTGTTCCGACAGTGTGGTATTTTTAGAATTGTTCCGACAGTGTGGTATTTTTAGAATTGTTCTGACAGTGTGGTATTTTTAGAATTGTTCTGACAGTGTGGTATTTTTAGAATTGTTCTGACAGTGTGGTATTTTTAGAATTGTTCTGACAGTGTGGTATTTTTAGAATTGTTCCGACAGTGTGGTATTTTTAGAATTGTTCCGACAGTGTGGTATTTTGGAATTGTTCCGACAGTGTGGTATTTTTAGAATTGTTCCGACATTGTGGTATTTTTAGAATTGTTCCGACAGTGTGGTATTTTTAGAATTGTTCCGACAGTGTGGTATTTTTAGAATTGTTCGGACAGTGTGGTATTTTTAGAATTGTTCCGACAGTGTGGTATTTTTAGAATTGTTCCGACAGTGTGGTATTTTTAGAAAAGTTCCAACAGTGTGGTATTTTGGAATTGTTCCGACAGTGTGGTATTTTTAGAATTGTTCCGACAGTGTGGTATTATTAGAATTGTTCCGACAGTGTGGGATTTTGGAATTGTTCCGACAGTGTGGTATTTTTAGAATTGTTCCGACAGTGTGGTATTTTTAGAATTGTTCCGACAGTGTGGTATTTTTAGAATTGTTCCGACAGTGTGGTATTTTGGAATTGTTCCGACATTGTGGTATTTTTAGAATTGTTCCGACAGTGTGGTATTGTTAGAATTGTTCCGACAGTGTGGTATTTTGGAATTGTTCCGACAGTGTGGTATTTTGGAATTGTTCCGACAGTGTGGTATTTTTAGAATTGTTCTGACAGTGTGGTATTTTTAGAATCGTTCCGACAGTGTGGTATTTTTAGAATTGTTCTGACAGTGTGGTATTTTTAGAATTGTTCCGACAGTGTGGTATTTTGGAATTGTTCCGACAGTGTGGTATTTTTAGAATTGTTCCGACAGTGTGGTATTTTTAGAATTGTTCCGACAGTGTGGTATTTTTAGAATTGTTCCGACAGTGTGGTATTTTTAGAATTGTTCCGACAGTGTGGTATTTTTAGAATTGTTCCGACAGTGTGGTATTTTTAGAATTGTTCCGACAGTGTGGTATTTTTAGAATTGTTCTGACAGTGTGGTATTTTTAGAATTGTTCCGACAGTGTGGTATTTTTAGAATTGATCCGACAGTGTGGTATTTTGGAATTGTTCCGACATTGTGGTATTTTTAGAATTGTTCCGACAGTGTGGTATTTTGGAATTGTTCCGACAGTGTGGTATTTTGGAATTGTTCCGACAGTGTGGTATTTTTAGAATTGTTCCGACAGTGTGGTATTTTGGAATTGTTCCGACAGTGTGGTATTTTGGAATTGTTCCGACAGTGTGATATTTTTGGAATTGTTCCGACAGTGTGGTATTTTTAGAATTGTTCCGACAGTGTAATATTTTGGAATTGTTCAGACAGTGTGGTATTTTTAGAATTGTTCGGACAGTGTGGTATTTTTAGAATTGTTCCAACAGTGTGGTATTTGGGAATTGTTCCGACAGTGTGGTATTTTTAGAATTGTTCCGACAGTGTGGTATTCTTAGAATTGTTCCGACAGTGTGGGATTTTGGAATTGCTCCGACGGTGTGGTATTTTTAGAATTGTTCCGAGAGTGTGGTAATTTTAGAATTGTTCCCAGTGTGGTACTTTTAGAATTGATCCGACAGTGTGGTATTTTGGAATTGTTCCGACATTGTGGTATTTTTAGAATTGTTCCGACAGTGTGGTATTTTGGAATTGTTCCGACAGTGTGGTATTTTGGAATTGTTCCGACAGTGTGGTATTTTTAGAATTGTTCCGACAGTGTGGTATTTTTAGAATTGTTCCGACAGTGTGGTATTTTTAGAATTGTTCCGACAGTGTAGTATTTTTAGAATTGTTCCGACAGTGTGGTATTTTGGAATTGTTCTGACAGTGTGGTATTTTTAGAATTGTTCCGACAGTGTGGTATTTTTAGAATTGTTCCGACAGTGGTATTTTTAGAATTGTTCCGACAGTGTGGTATTTTTAGAATTGTTCCGACAGTGTGGTATTTTTAGAATTGTTCCGACAGTGTGGTATTTTTAGAATTGTTCTGACAGTGTGGTATTTTTAGAATTGTTCCTACAGTGTGGTATTTTTGAATTGTTCCGACAGTGTGGTATTTTTAGAATTGTTCTGACAGTGTGGTATTTTTAGAATTGTTCTGACAGTGTGGTATTTCTAGAATTGTTCTGACCGTGTGGTATTTTTAGAATTGTTCTGACAGTGTGGTATTCTTAGAATTGTTCCGACAGTGTGGTATTTTTAGAATTGTTCTGACAGTGTGGTATTTTTAGAATTGTTCCGACAGTGTGGTATTTTTAGAATTGTTCCGACAGTGTGGTATTTTGAAATTGTTCCGACAGTATGGTTTTTTGAAATTGTTCCGATAGTGTGGTATTTTGGAATTGTTCCGACAGTGTGGTATTTTGGAATTGTTCCGACAGTGTGGTATTTTTAGAATTGTTCCGACAGTGTGGTATTTTGGAATTGTTCCGACAGTGTGGTATTTTGGAATTGTTCCGACAGTGTGATATTTTTGGAATTGTTCCGACAGTGTGGTATTTTTAGAATTGTTCCGACAGTGTGGTATTTTGGAATTGTTCCGACATTGTGGTATTTTTAGAATTGTTCCGACAGTGTGGTATTTTGGAATTGTTCCGACAGTGTGGTATTTTGGAATTGTTCCGACAGTGTGGTATTTTTAGAATTGTTCCGACAGTGTGGTATTTTTAGAATTGTTCTGACAGTGTGGTATTTTTAGAATTGTTCTTACAGTGTGGTATTTTTAGAATTGTTCTGACAGTGTGGTATTTTTAGAATTGTTCTGACAGTGTGGTATTTTTAGAATTGTTCCGACAGTGTGGTATTTTGGAATTGTTCCGACATTGTGGTATTTTTAGAATTGTTCCGACAGTGTGGTATTTTGGAATTGTTCCGACAGTGTGGTATTTTTAGAATTGTTCAGACAGTGTGGTATTTTTAGAATTGTTCCGACAGTGTGGTATTTTTAGAATTGTTCCGACAGTGTGGTATTTCTAGAATTGTTCCGACAGTGTGGTATTTTGGAACTGTTCCGACAGTGTGGTATTTTTAGAATTGTTCCGACAGTGTGGTATTTTTAGAATTGTTCCAACAGTGTGGTATTTTTAGAATTGTTCCGACAGTGTGGTATTTTTAGAATTGTTCCGACAGTGTGGTATTTTTAGAATTGTTCCGACAGTGTGGTATTTTTAGAATTGTTCTGACAGTGTGGTATTTTTAGAATTGTTCCGACAGTGTGGTATTTTTAGAATTGTTCCGACAGTGTGGTATTTTTAGAATTGTTCTGACAGTGTGGTATTTTTAGAATTGTTCTGACAGTGTGGTATTTTTAGAATTGTTCTTACAGTGTGGTATTTTTAGAATTGTTCTGACAGTGTGGTATTTTTAGAATTGTTCCGACAGTGTGGTATTTTTAGAATTGTTCCGACAGTGTGGTATTTTTAGAAAAGTTCCAACAGTGTGGTATTTTGGAATTGTTCCGACAGTGTGGTATTTTTAGAATTGTTCCGACAGTGTGGTATTATTAGAATTGTTCCGACAGTGTGGGATTTTGGAATTGTTCCGACAGTGTGGTATTTTTAGAATTGTTCCGACAGTGTGGTATTTTTAGAATTGTTCCGACAGTGTGGTATTTTTAGAATTGTTCCGACAGTGTGGTATTTTGGAATTGTTCCGACATTGTGGTATTTTTAGAATTGTTCCGACAGTGTGGTATTTTTAGAATTGTTCCGACAGTGTGGTATTTTGGAATTGTTCCGACAGTGTGGTATTTTGGAATTGTTCCGACAGTGTGGTATTTTTAGAATTGTTCTGACAGTGTGATATTTTTAGAATCGTTCCGACAGTGTGGTATTTTTAGAATTGTTCCGACAGTGTGGTATTTTTAGAATTGTTCCGACAGTGTGGTATTTTGGAATTGTTCCGACAGTGTGGTATTTTTAGAATTGTTCCGACAGTGTGGTATTTTTAGAATTGTTCCGACAGTGTGGTATTTTTAGAATTGTTCCGACAGTGTGGTATTTTTAGAATTGTTCCGACAGTGTGGTATTTTTAGAATTGTTCCGACAGTGTGGTATTTTTAGAATTGTTCCGACAGTGTGGTATTTTTAGAATTGTTCTGACAGTGTGGTATTTTTAGAATTGTTCCGACAGTGTGGTATTTTTAGAATTGTTCCGACAGTGTGGTATTTTTAGAATTGTTCCGACAGTGGTATTTTTAGAATTGTTCTGACAGTGTGGTATTTTTAGAATTGTTCGACAGTGTGGTATTTTTAGAATTGTTCCGACAGTGTGGTATTTTTAGAATTGTTCTGACAGTGTGGTATTTTTAGAATTGTTCTGACAGTGTGGTATTTCTAGAATTGTTCTGACCGTGTGGTATTTTTTGAATTGTTCTGACAGTGTGGTATTCTTAGAATTGTTCCGACAGTGTGGTATTTTTAGAATTGTTCTGACAGTGTGGTATTTTTAGAATTGTTCCGACAGTGTGGTATTTTTAGAATTGTTCCGACAATGTGGTATTTTTAGAATTATTCCGACAGTGTGGTATTTTGAAATTGTTCCGACAGTATGGTTTTTTGAAATTGTTCCGACAGTGTGGTATTTTGGAATTGTTCCGGCAGTGTGGTATTTTGGAATTGTTCCGACAGTGGGGTATTTTTAGAATTGTTCCGACAGTGTGGTATTTTGGAATTGTTCCGACAGTGTGGTATTTTGGAATTGTTCTGACAGTGTGATATTTTTGGAATTGTTCCGACAGTGTGGTATTTTTAGAATTGTTCCGACAGTGTAATATTTTGGAATTGTTCAGACAGTGTGGTATTTTTAGAATTGTTCGGACAGTGTGGTATTTTTAGAATTGTTCCAACAGTGTGGTATTTGGGAATTGTTCCGACAGTGTGGTATTTTTAGAATTGTTCCGACAGTGTGGTATTCTTAGAATTGTTCCGACAGTGTGGGATTTTGGAATTGCTCCGACGGTGTGGTATTTTTAGAATTGTTCCGAGAGTGTGGTATTTTTAGAATTGTTCCGACAGTGTGGTATTTTTAGAATTGATCCGACAGTGTGGTATTCTGGAATTGTTCCGACATTGTGGTATTTTTAGAATTGTTCCGACAGTGTGGTATTTTGGAATTGTTCCGACAGTGTGGTATTTTGGAATTGTTCCGACAGTGTGGTATTTTTAGAATTGTTCCGACAGTGTGGTATTTTTAGAATTGTTCTGACAGTGTGGTATTTTTAGAATTGTTCTTACAGTGTGGTATTTTTAGAATTGTTCTGACAGTGTGGTATTTTTAGAATTGTTCTGACAGTGTGGTATTTTTAGAATTGTTCCGACAGTGTGGTATTTTGGAATTGTTCCGACATTGTGGTATTTTTAGAATTGTTCCGACAGTGTGGTATTTTGGAATTGTTCCGACAGTGTGGTATTTTTAGAATTGTTCAGACAGTGTGGTATTTTTAGAATTGTTCCGACAGTGTGGTATTTTTAGAATTGTTCCGACAGTGTGGTATTTCTAGAATTGTTCCGACAGTGTGGTATTTTGGAATTGTTCCGACAGTGTGGTATTTTTAGAATTGTTCCGACAGTGTGGTATTTTTAGAATTGTTCCAACAGTGTGGTATTTTTAGAATTGTTCCGACAGTGTGGTATTTTTAGAATTGTTCCGACAGTGTGGTATTTTTAGAATTGTTCCGACAGTGTGGTATTTTTAGAATTGTTCTGACAGTGTGGTATTTTTAGAATTGTTCCGACAGTGTGGTATTTTTAGAATTGTTCCGACAGTGTGGTATTTTTAGAATTGTTCTGACAGTGTGGTATTTTTAGAATTGTTCTGACAGTGTGGTATTTTTAGAATTGTTCTGACAGTGTGGTATTTTTAGAATTGTTCTGACAGTGTGGTATTTTTAGAATTGTTCCGACAGTGTGGTATTTTTAGAATTGTTCCGACAGTGTGGTATTTTGGAATTGTTCCGACAGTGTGGTATTTTTAGAATTGTTCCGACATTGTGGTATTTTTAGAATTGTTCCGACAGTGTGGTATTTTTAGAATTGTTCCGACAGTGTGGTATTTTTAGAATTGTTCGGACAGTGTGGTATTTTTAGAATTGTTCCGACAGTGTGGTATTTTTAGAATTGTTCCGACAGTGTGGTATTTTTAGAAAAGTTCCAACAGTGTGGTATTTTGGAATTGTTCCGACAGTGTGGTATTTTTAGAATTGTTCCGACAGTGTGGTATTATTAGAATTGTTCCGACAGTGTGGGATTTTGGAATTGTTCCGACAGTGTGGTATTTTTAGAATTGTTCCGACAGTGTGGTATTTTTAGAATTGTTCCGACAGTGTGGTATTTTTAGAATTGTTCCGACAGTGTGGTATTTTGGAATTGTTCCGACATTGTGGTATTTTTAGAATTGTTCCGACAGTGTGGTATTGTTAGAATTGTTCCGACAGTGTGGTATTTTGGAATTGTTCCGACAGTGTGGTATTTTGGAATTGTTCCGACAGTGTGGTATTTTTAGAATTGTTCTGACAGTGTGGTATTTTTAGAATCGTTCCGACAGTGTGGTATTTTTAGAATTGTTCTGACAGTGTGGTATTTTTAGAATTGTTCCGACAGTGTGGTATTTTGGAATTGTTCCGACAGTGTGGTATTTTTAGAATTGTTCCGACAGTGTGGTATTTTTAGAATTGTTCCGACAGTGTGGTATTTTTAGAATTGTTCCGACAGTGTGGTATTTTTAGAATTGTTCCGACAGTGTGGTATTTTTAGAATTGTTCCGACAGTGTGGTATTTTTAGAATTGTTCCGACAGTGTGGTATTTTTAGAATTGTTCTGACAGTGTGGTATTTTTAGAATTGTTCCGACAGTGTGGTATTTTTAGAATTGATCCGACAGTGTGGTATTTTGGAATTGTTCCGACATTGTGGTATTTTTAGAATTGTTCCGACAGTGTGGTATTTTGGAATTGTTCCGACAGTGTGGTATTTTGGAATTGTTCCGACAGTGTGGTATTCTTAGAATTGTTCCGACAGTGTGGTATTTTGGAATTGTTCCGACAGTGTGGTATTTTGGAATTGTTCCGACAGTGTGATATTTTTGGAATTGTTCCGACAGTGTGGTATTTTTAGAATTGTTCCGACAGTGTAATATTTTGGAATTGTTCAGACAGTGTGGTATTTTTAGAATTGTTCGGACAGTGTGGTATTTTTAGAATTGTTCCAACAGTGTGGTATTTGGGAATTGTTCCGACAGTGTGGTATTTTTAGAATTGTTCCGACAGTGTGGTATTCTTAGAATTGTTCCGACAGTGTGGGATTTTGGAATTGCTCCGACGGTGTGGTATTTTTAGAATTGTTCCGAGAGTGTGGTAATTTTAGAATTGTTCCCAGTGTGGTACTTTTAGAATTGATCCGACAGTGTGGTATTTTGGAATTGTTCCGACATTGTGGTATTTTTAGAATTGTTCCAACAGTGTGGTATTTTTAGAATTGTTCCGACAGTGTGGTATTTTTAGAATTGTTCCGACAGTGTGGTATTTTTAGAATTGTTCCGACAGTGTGGTATTTTTAGAATTGTTCTGACAGTGTGGTATTTTTAGAATTGTTCCGACAGTGTGGTATTTTTAGAATTGTTCCGACAGTGTGGTATTTTTAGAATTGTTCTGACAGTGTGGTATTTTTAGAATTGTTCTGACAGTGTGGTATTTTTAGAATTGTTCTGACAGTGTGGTATTTTTAGAATTGTTCTGACAGTGTGGTATTTTTAGAATTGTTCCGACAGTGTGGTATTTTTAGAATTGTTCCGACAGTGTGGTATTTTGGAATTGTTCCGACAGTGTGGTATTTTTAGAATTGTTCCGACATTGTGGTATTTTTAGAATTGTTCCGACAGTGTGGTATTTTTAGAATTGTTCCGACAGTGTGGTATTTTTAGAATTGTTCGGACAGTGTGGTATTTTTAGAATTGTTCCGACAGTGTGGTATTTTTAGAATTGTTCCGACAGTGTGGTATTTTTAGAAAAGTTCCAACAGTGTGGTATTTTGGAATTGTTCCGACAGTGTGGTATTTTTAGAATTGTTCCGACAGTGTGGTATTATTAGAATTGTTCCGACAGTGTGGGATTTTGGAATTGTTCCGACAGTGTGGTATTTTTAGAATTGTTCCGACAGTGTGGTATTTTTAGAATTGTTCCGACAGTGTGGTATTTTTAGAATTGTTCCGACAGTGTGGTATTTTGGAATTGTTCCGACATTGTGGTATTTTTAGAATTGTTCCGACAGTGTGGTATTGTTAGAATTGTTCCGACAGTGTGGTATTTTGGAATTGTTCCGACAGTGTGGTATTTTGGAATTGTTCCGACAGTGTGGTATTTTTAGAATTGTTCTGACAGTGTGGTATTTTTAGAATCGTTCCGACAGTGTGGTATTTTTAGAATTGTTCTGACAGTGTGGTATTTTTAGAATTGTTCCGACAGTGTGGTATTTTGGAATTGTTCCGACAGTGTGGTATTTTGGAATTGTTCTGACAGTGTGGTATTTTTAGAATTGTTCCGACAGTGTGGTATTTTTAGAATTGTTCCGACAGTGGTATTTTTAGAATTGTTCCGACAGTGTGGTATTTTTAGAATTGTTCCGACAGTGTGGTATTTTTAGAATTGTTCCGACAGTGTGGTATTTTTAGAATTGTTCTGACAGTGTGGTATTTTTAGAATTGTTCCTACAGTGTGGTATTTTTAGAATTGTTCTGACAGTGTGGTATTTTTAGAATTGTTCCGACAGTGTGGTATTTTTAGAATTGTTCCGACAGTGTGGTATTTTTAGAATTGTTCTGACAGTGTGGTATTTTTAGAATTGTTCTGACAGTGTGGTATTTTTAGAATTGTTCTGACAGTGTGGTATTTTTAGAATTGTTCTGACAGTGTGGTATTTTTAGAATTGTTCCGACAGTGTGGTATTTTTAGAATTGTTCCGACAGTGTGGTATTTTGGAATTGTTCCGACAGTGTGGTATTTTTAGAATTGTTCCGACATTGTGGTATTTTTAGAATTGTTCCGACAGTGTGGTATTTTTAGAATTGTTCCGACAGTGTGGTATTTTTAGAATTGTTCGGACAGTGTGGTATTTTTAGAATTGTTCCGACAGTGTGGTATTTTTAGAATTGTTCCGACAGTGTGGTATTTTTAGAAAAGTTCCAACAGTGTGGTATTTTGGAATTGTTCCGACAGTGTGGTATTTTTAGAATTGTTCCGACAGTGTGGTATTATTAGAATTGTTCCGACAGTGTGGGATTTTGGAATTGTTCCGACAGTGTGGTATTTTTAGAATTGTTCCGACAGTGTGGTATTTTTAGAATTGTTCCGACAGTGTGGTATTTTTAGAATTGTTCCGACAGTGTGGTATTTTGGAATTGTTCCGACATTGTGGTATTTTTAGAATTGTTCCGACAGTGTGGTATTGTTAGAATTGTTCCGACAGTGTGGTATTTTGGAATTGTTCCGACAGTGTGGTATTTTGGAATTGTTCCGACAGTGTGGTATTTTTAGAATTGTTCTGACAGTGTGGTATTTTTAGAATCGTTCCGACAGTGTGGTATTTTTAGAATTGTTCTGACAGTGTGGTATTTTTAGAATTGTTCCGACAGTGTGGTATTTTGGAATTGTTCCGACAGTGTGGTATTTTTAGAATTGTTCCGACAGTGTGGTATTTTTAGAATTGTTCCGACAGTGTGGTATTTTTAGAATTGTTCCGACAGTGTGGTATTTTTAGAATTGTTCCGACAGTGTGGTATTTTTAGAATTGTTCCGACAGTGTGGTATTTTTAGAATTGTTCCGACAGTGTGGTATTTTTAGAATTGTTCTGACAGTGTGGTATTTTTAGAATTGTTCCGACAGTGTGGTATTTTTAGAATTGATCCGACAGTGTGGTATTTTGGAATTGTTCCGACATTGTGGTATTTTTAGAATTGTTCCGACAGTGTGGTATTTTGGAATTGTTCCGACAGTGTGGTATTTTGGAATTGTTCCGACAGTGTGGTATTCTTAGAATTGTTCCGACAGTGTGGTATTTTGGAATTGTTCCGACAGTGTGGTATTTTGGAATTGTTCCGACAGTGTGATATTTTTGGAATTGTTCCGACAGTGTGGTATTTTTAGAATTGTTCCGACAGTGTAATATTTTGGAATTGTTCAGACAGTGTGGTATTTTTAGAATTGTTCGGACAGTGTGGTATTTTTAGAATTGTTCCAACAGTGTGGTATTTGGGAATTGTTCCGACAGTGTGGTATTTTTAGAATTGTTCCGACAGTGTGGTATTCTTAGAATTGTTCCGACAGTGTGGGATTTTGGAATTGCTCCGACGGTGTGGTATTTTTAGAATTGTTCCGAGAGTGTGGTAATTTTAGAATTGTTCCCAGTGTGGTACTTTTAGAATTGATCCGACAGTGTGGTATTTTGGAATTGTTCCGACATTGTGGTATTTTTAGAATTGTTCCAACAGTGTGGTATTTTTAGAATTGTTCCGACAGTGTGGTATTTTTAGAATTGTTCCGACAGTGTGGTATTTTTAGAATTGTTCCGACAGTGTGGTATTTTTAGAATTGTTCTGACAGTGTGGTATTTTTAGAATTGTTCCGACAGTGTGGTATTTTTAGAATTGTTCCGACAGTGTGGTATTTTTAGAATTGTTCTGACAGTGTGGTATTTTTAGAATTGTTCTGACAGTGTGGTATTTTTAGAATTGTTCTGACAGTGTGGTATTTTTAGAATTGTTCTGACAGTGTGGTATTTTTAGAATTGTTCCGACAGTGTGGTATTTTTAGAATTGTTCCGACAGTGTGGTATTTTGGAATTGTTCCGACAGTGTGGTATTTTTAGAATTGTTCCGACATTGTGGTATTTTTAGAATTGTTCCGACAGTGTGGTATTTTTAGAATTGTTCCGACAGTGTGGTATTTTTAGAATTGTTCGGACAGTGTGGTATTTTTAGAATTGTTCCGACAGTGTGGTATTTTTAGAATTGTTCCGACAGTGTGGTATTTTTAGAAAAGTTCCAACAGTGTGGTATTTTGGAATTGTTCCGACAGTGTGGTATTTTTAGAATTGTTCCGACAGTGTGGTATTATTAGAATTGTTCCGACAGTGTGGGATTTTGGAATTGTTCCGACAGTGTGGTATTTTTAGAATTGTTCCGACAGTGTGGTATTTTTAGAATTGTTCCGACAGTGTGGTATTTTTAGAATTGTTCCGACAGTGTGGTATTTTGGAATTGTTCCGACATTGTGGTATTTTTAGAATTGTTCCGACAGTGTGGTATTGTTAGAATTGTTCCGACAGTGTGGTATTTTGGAATTGTTCCGACAGTGTGGTATTTTGGAATTGTTCCGACAGTGTGGTATTTTTAGAATTGTTCTGACAGTGTGGTATTTTTAGAATCGTTCCGACAGTGTGGTATTTTTAGAATTGTTCTGACAGTGTGGTATTTTTAGAATTGTTCCGACAGTGTGGTATTTTGGAATTGTTCCGACAGTGTGGTATTTTGGAATTGTTCTGACAGTGTGGTATTTTTAGAATTGTTCCGACAGTGTGGTATTTTTAGAATTGTTCCGACAGTGGTATTTTTAGAATTGTTCCGACAGTGTGGTATTTTTAGAATTGTTCCGACAGTGTGGTATTTTTAGAATTGTTCCGACAGTGTGGTATTTTTAGAATTGTTCTGACAGTGTGGTATTTTTAGAATTGTTCCTACAGTGTGGTATTTTTAGAATTGTTCCGACAGTGTGGTATTTTTAGAATTGTTCTGACAGTGTGGTATTTTTAGAATTGTTCTGACAGTGTGGTATTTCTAGAATTGTTCTGACCGTGTGGTATTTTTAGAATTGTTCTGACAGTGTGGTATTCTTAGAATTGTTCCGACAGTGTGGTATTTTTAGAATTGTTCTGACAGTGTGGTATTTTTAGAATTGTTCCGACAGTGTGGTATTTTTAGAATTGTTCCGACAGTGTGGTATTTTGAAATTGTTCCGACAGTATGGTTTTTTGAAATTGTTCCGATAGTGTGGTATTTTGGAATTGTTCCGACAGTGTGGTATTTTTAGAATTGTTCCGACAGTGGTATTTTTAGAATTGTTCCGACAGTGTGGTATTTTTAGAATTGTTCCGACAGTGTGGTATTTTTAGAATTGTTCCGACAGTGTGGTATTTTTAGAATTGTTCTGACAGTGTGGTATTTTTAGAATTGTTCCTACAGTGTGGTATTTTTAGAATTGTTCCGACAGTGTGGTATTTTTAGAATTGTTCTGACAGTGTGGTATTTTTAGAATTGTTCCGACAGTGTGGTATTTTTAGAATTGTTCCGACAGTGTGGTATTTTTAGAATTGTTCCGACAGTGTGGTATTTTGGAATTGTTCCGACATTGTGGTATTTTTAGAATTGTTCCGACAGTGTGGTATTGTTAGAATTGTTTCGACAGTGTGGTATTTTGGAATTGTTCCGACAGTGTGGTATTTTGGAATTGTTCCGACAGTGTGGTATTTTTAGAATTGTTCTGACAGTGTGGTATTTTTAGAATCGTTCCGACAGTGTGGTATTTTTAGAATTGTTCTGACAGTGTGGTATTTTTAGAATTGTTCCGACAGTGTGGTATTTTGGAATTGTTCCGACAGTGTGGTATTTTTAGAATTGTTCCGACAGTGTGGTATTTTTAGAATTGTTCCGACAGTGTGGTATTTTTAGAATTGTTCCGACAGTGTGGTATTTTTAGAATTGTTCCGACAGTGTGGTATTTTTAGAATTGTTCCGACAGTGTGGTATTTTTAGAATTGTTCCGACAGTGTGGTATTTTTAGAATTGTTCTGACAGTGTGGTATTTTTAGAATTGTTCCGACAGTGTGGTATTTTTAGAATTGATCCGACAGTGTGGTATTTTGGAATTGTTCCGACATTGTGGTATTTTTAGAATTGTTCCGACAGTGTGGTATTTTGGAATTGTTCCGACAGTGTGGTATTTTGGAATTGTTCCGACAGTGTGGTATTTTTAGAATTGTTCCGACAGTGTGGTATTTTGGAATTGTTCCGACAGTGTGGTATTTTGGAATTGTTCCGACAGTGTGGTATTTTTAGAATTGTTCCGACAGTGTAATATTTTGGAATTGTTCAGACAGTGTGGTATTTTTAGAATTGTTCGGACAGTGTGGTATTTTTAGAATTGTTCCAACAGTGTGGTATTTGGGAATTGTTCCGACAGTGTGGTATTTTTAGAATTGTTCCGACAGTGTGGTATTTTTAGAATTGTTCTGACAGTGTGGTATTTTTAGAATTGTTCTTACAGTGTGGTATTTTTAGAATTGTTCTGACAGTGTGGTATTTTTAGAATTGTTCTGACAGTGTGGTATTTTTAGAATTGTTCCGACAGTGTGGTATTTTGGAATTGTTCCGACATTGTGGTATTTTTAGAATTGTTCCGACAGTGTGGTATTTTGGAATTGTTCCGACAGTGTGGTATTTTTAGAATTGTTCAGACAGTGTGGTATTTTTAGAATTGTTCCGACAGTGTGGTATTTTTAGAATTGTTCCGACAGTGTGGTATTTCTAGAATTGTTCCGACAGTGTGGTATTTTGGAACTGTTCCGACAGTGTGGTATTTTTAGAATTGTTCCTACAGTGTGGTATTTTGGAATTGTTCCGACATTGTGGTATTTTTAGAATTGTTCCGACAGTGTGGTATTGTTAGAATTGTTCCGACAGTGTGGTATTTTGGAATTGTTCCGACAGTGTGGTATTTTGGAATTGTTCCGACAGTGTGGTATTTTTAGAATTGTTCTGACAGTGTGGTATTTTTAGAATCGTTCCGACAGTGTGGTATTTTTAGAATTGTTCTGACAGTGTGGTATTTTTAGAATTGTTCCGACAGTGTGGTATTTTGGAATTGTTCCGACAGTGTGGTATTTTTAGAATTGTTCCGACAGTGTGGTATTTTTAGAATTGTTCCGACAGTGTGGTATTTTTAGAATTGTTCCGACAGTGTGGTATTTTTAGAATTGTTCCGACAGTGTGGTATTTTTAGAATTGTTCCGACAGTGTGGTATTTTTAGAATTGTTCCGACAGTGTGGTATTTTTAGAATTGTTCTGACAGTGTGGTATTTTTAGAATCGTTCCGACAGTGTGGTATTTTTAGAATTGTTCTGACAGTGTGGTATTTTTAGAATCGTTCCGACAGTGTGGTATTTTTAGAATTGTTCTGACAGTGTGGTATTTTTAGAATTGTTCCGACAGTGTGGTATTTTGGAATTGTTCCGACAGTGTGGTATTTTTAGAATTGTTCCGACAGTGTGGTATTTTTAGAATTGTTCCGACAGTGTGGTATTTTTAGAATTGTTCCGACAGTGTGGTATTTTTAGAATTGTTCCGACAGTGTGGTATTTTTAGAATTGTTCCGACAGTGTGGTATTTTTAGAATTGTTCCGACAGTGTGGTATTTTTAGAATTGTTCTGACAGTGTGGTATTTTTAGAATTGTTCCGACAGTGTGGTATTTTTAGAATTGTTCCGACAGTGTGGTATTTTTAGAATTGTTCCGACAGTGTGGTATTTTTAGAAAAGTTCCAACAGTGTGGTATTTTGGAATTGTTCCGACAGTGTGGTATTTTTAGAATTGTTCCGACAGTGTGGTATTATTAGAATTGTTCCGACAGTGTGGGATTTTGGAATTGTTCCGACAGTGTGGTATTTTTAGAATTGTTCCGACAGTGTGGTATTTTTAGAATTGTTCCGACAGTGTGGTATTTTTAGAATTGTTCCGACAGTGTGGTATTTTGGAATTGTTCCGACATTGTGGTATTTTTAGAATTGTTCCGACAGTGTGGTATTGTTAGAATTGTTCCGACAGTGTGGTATTTTGGAATTGTTCCGACAGTGTGGTATTTTGGAATTGTTCCGACAGTGTGGTATTTTTAGAATTGTTCTGACAGTGTGGTATTTTTAGAATCGTTCCGACAGTGTGGTATTTTTAGAATTGTTCTGACAGTGTGGTATTTTTAGAATTGTTCCGACAGTGTGGTATTTTGGAATTGTTCCGACAGTGTGGTATTTTTAGAATTGTTCCGACAGTGTGGTATTTTTAGAATTGTTCCGACAGTGTGGTATTTTTAGAATTGTTCCGACAGTGTGGTATTTTTAGAATTGTTCCGACAGTGTGGTATTTTTAGAATTGTTCCGACAGTGTGGTATTTTTAGAATTGTTCCGACAGTGTGGTATTTTTAGAATTGTTCTGACAGTGTGGTATTTTTAGAATTGTTCCGACAGTGTGGTATTTTTAGAATTGATCCGACAGTGTGGTATTTTGGAATTGTTCCGACATTGTGGTATTTTTAGAATTGTTCCGACAGTGTGGTATTTTGGAATTGTTCCGACAGTGTGGTATTTTGGAATTGTTCCGACAGTGTGGTATTCTTAGAATTGTTCCGACAGTGTGGTATTTTGGAATTGTTCCGACAGTGTGGTATTTTGGAATTGTTCCGACAGTGTGATATTTTTGGAATTGTTCCGACAGTGTGGTATTTTTAGAATTGTTCCGACAGTGTAATATTTTGGAATTGTTCAGACAGTGTGGTATTTTTAGAATTGTTCGGACAGTGTGGTATTTTTAGAATTGTTCCAACAGTGTGGTATTTGGGAATTGTTCCGACAGTGTGGTATTTTTAGAATTGTTCCGACAGTGTGGTATTCTTAGAATTGTTCCGACAGTGTGGGATTTTGGAATTGCTCCGACGGTGTGGTATTTTTAGAATTGTTCCGAGAGTGTGGTAATTTTAGAATTGTTCCCAGTGTGGTACTTTTAGAATTGATCCGACAGTGTGGTATTTTGGAATTGTTCCGACATTGTGGTATTTTTAGAATTGTTCCAACAGTGTGGTATTTTTAGAATTGTTCCGACAGTGTGGTATTTTTAGAATTGTTCCGACAGTGTGGTATTTTTAGAATTGTTCCGACAGTGTGGTATTTTTAGAATTGTTCTGACAGTGTGGTATTTTTAGAATTGTTCCGACAGTGTGGTATTTTTAGAATTGTTCCGACAGTGTGGTATTTTTAGAATTGTTCTGACAGTGTGGTATTTTTAGAATTGTTCTGACAGTGTGGTATTTTTAGAATTGTTCTGACAGTGTGGTATTTTTAGAATTGTTCTGACAGTGTGGTATTTTTAGAATTGTTCCGACAGTGTGGTATTTTTAGAATTGTTCCGACAGTGTGGTATTTTGGAATTGTTCCGACAGTGTGGTATTTTTAGAATTGTTCCGACATTGTGGTATTTTTAGAATTGTTCCGACAGTGTGGTATTTTTAGAATTGTTCCGACAGTGTGGTATTTTTAGAATTGTTCGGACAGTGTGGTATTTTTAGAATTGTTCCGACAGTGTGGTATTTTTAGAATTGTTCCGACAGTGTGGTATTTTTAGAAAAGTTCCAACAGTGTGGTATTTTGGAATTGTTCCGACAGTGTGGTATTTTTAGAATTGTTCCGACAGTGTGGTATTATTAGAATTGTTCCGACAGTGTGGGATTTTGGAATTGTTCCGACAGTGTGGTATTTTTAGAATTGTTCCGACAGTGTGGTATTTTTAGAATTGTTCCGACAGTGTGGTATTTTTAGAATTGTTCCGACAGTGTGGTATTTTGGAATTGTTCCGACATTGTGGTATTTTTAGAATTGTTCCGACAGTGTGGTATTGTTAGAATTGTTCCGACAGTGTGGTATTTTGGAATTGTTCCGACAGTGTGGTATTTTGGAATTGTTCCGACAGTGTGGTATTTTTAGAATTGTTCTGACAGTGTGGTATTTTTAGAATCGTTCCGACAGTGTGGTATTTTTAGAATTGTTCTGACAGTGTGGTATTTTTAGAATTGTTCCGACAGTGTGGTATTTTGGAATTGTTCCGACAGTGTGGTATTTTGGAATTGTTCTGACAGTGTGGTATTTTTAGAATTGTTCCGACAGTGTGGTATTTTTAGAATTGTTCCGACAGTGGTATTTTTAGAATTGTTCCGACAGTGTGGTATTTTTAGAATTGTTCCGACAGTGTGGTATTTTTAGAATTGTTCCGACAGTGTGGTATTTTTAGAATTGTTCTGACAGTGTGGTATTTTTAGAATTGTTCCTACAGTGTGGTATTTTTAGAATTGTTCCGACAGTGTGGTATTTTTAGAATTGTTCTGACAGTGTGGTATTTTTAGAATTGTTCTGACAGTGTGGTATTTCTAGAATTGTTCTGACCGTGTGGTATTTTTAGAATTGTTCTGACAGTGTGGTATTCTTAGAATTGTTCCGACAGTGTGGTATTTTTAGAATTGTTCTGACAGTGTGGTATTTTTAGAATTGTTCCGACAGTGTGGTATTTTTAGAATTGTTCCGACAGTGTGGTATTTTGAAATTGTTCCGACAGTATGGTTTTTTGAAATTGTTCCGATAGTGTGGTATTTTGGAATTGTTCCGACAGTGTGGTATTTTTAGAATTGTTCCGACAGTGGTATTTTTAGAATTGTTCCGACAGTGTGGTATTTTTAGAATTGTTCCGACAGTGTGGTATTTTTAGAATTGTTCCGACAGTGTGGTATTTTTAGAATTGTTCTGACAGTGTGGTATTTTTAGAATTGTTCCTACAGTGTGGTATTTTTAGAATTGTTCCGACAGTGTGGTATTTTTAGAATTGTTCTGACAGTGTGGTATTTTTAGAATTGTTCCGACAGTGTGGTATTTTTAGAATTGTTCCGACAGTGTGGTATTTTTAGAATTGTTCCGACAGTGTGGTATTTTGGAATTGTTCCGACATTGTGGTATTTTTAGAATTGTTCCGACAGTGTGGTATTGTTAGAATTGTTTCGACAGTGTGGTATTTTGGAATTGTTCCGACAGTGTGGTATTTTGGAATTGTTCCGACAGTGTGGTATTTTTAGAATTGTTCTGACAGTGTGGTATTTTTAGAATCGTTCCGACAGTGTGGTATTTTTAGAATTGTTCTGACAGTGTGGTATTTTTAGAATTGTTCCGACAGTGTGGTATTTTGGAATTGTTCCGACAGTGTGGTATTTTTAGAATTGTTCCGACAGTGTGGTATTTTTAGAATTGTTCCGACAGTGTGGTATTTTTAGAATTGTTCCGACAGTGTGGTATTTTTAGAATTGTTCCGACAGTGTGGTATTTTTAGAATTGTTCCGACAGTGTGGTATTTTTAGAATTGTTCCGACAGTGTGGTATTTTTAGAATTGTTCTGACAGTGTGGTATTTTTAGAATTGTTCCGACAGTGTGGTATTTTTAGAATTGATCCGACAGTGTGGTATTTTGGAATTGTTCCGACATTGTGGTATTTTTAGAATTGTTCCGACAGTGTGGTATTTTGGAATTGTTCCGACAGTGTGGTATTTTGGAATTGTTCCGACAGTGTGGTATTTTTAGAATTGTTCCGACAGTGTGGTATTTTGGAATTGTTCCGACAGTGTGGTATTTTGGAATTGTTCCGACAGTGTGGTATTTTTAGAATTGTTCCGACAGTGTAATATTTTGGAATTGTTCAGACAGTGTGGTATTTTTAGAATTGTTCGGACAGTGTGGTATTTTTAGAATTGTTCCAACAGTGTGGTATTTGGGAATTGTTCCGACAGTGTGGTATTTTTAGAATTGTTCCGACAGTGTGGTATTTTTAGAATTGTTCTGACAGTGTGGTATTTTTAGAATTGTTCTTACAGTGTGGTATTTTTAGAATTGTTCTGACAGTGTGGTATTTTTAGAATTGTTCTGACAGTGTGGTATTTTTAGAATTGTTCCGACAGTGTGGTATTTTGGAATTGTTCCGACATTGTGGTATTTTTAGAATTGTTCCGACAGTGTGGTATTTTGGAATTGTTCCGACAGTGTGGTATTTTTAGAATTGTTCAGACAGTGTGGTATTTTTAGAATTGTTCCGACAGTGTGGTATTTTTAGAATTGTTCCGACAGTGTGGTATTTCTAGAATTGTTCCGACAGTGTGGTATTTTGGAACTGTTCCGACAGTGTGGTATTTTTAGAATTGTTCCTACAGTGTGGTATTTTGGAATTGTTCCGACATTGTGGTATTTTTAGAATTGTTCCGACAGTGTGGTATTGTTAGAATTGTTCCGACAGTGTGGTATTTTGGAATTGTTCCGACAGTGTGGTATTTTGGAATTGTTCCGACAGTGTGGTATTTTTAGAATTGTTCTGACAGTGTGGTATTTTTAGAATCGTTCCGACAGTGTGGTATTTTTAGAATTGTTCTGACAGTGTGGTATTTTTAGAATTGTTCCGACAGTGTGGTATTTTGGAATTGTTCCGACAGTGTGGTATTTTTAGAATTGTTCCGACAGTGTGGTATTTTTAGAATTGTTCCGACAGTGTGGTATTTTTAGAATTGTTCCGACAGTGTGGTATTTTTAGAATTGTTCCGACAGTGTGGTATTTTTAGAATTGTTCCGACAGTGTGGTATTTTTAGAATTGTTCCGACAGTGTGGTATTTTTAGAATTGTTCTGACAGTGTGGTATTTTTAGAATCGTTCCGACAGTGTGGTATTTTTAGAATTGTTCTGACAGTGTGGTATTTTTAGAATCGTTCCGACAGTGTGGTATTTTTAGAATTGTTCTGACAGTGTGGTATTTTTAGAATTGTTCCGACAGTGTGGTATTTTGGAATTGTTCCGACAGTGTGGTATTTTTAGAATTGTTCCGACAGTGTGGTATTTTTAGAATTGTTCCGACAGTGTGGTATTTTTAGAATTGTTCCGACAGTGTGGTATTTTTAGAATTGTTCCGACAGTGTGGTATTTTTAGAATTGTTCCGACAGTGTGGTATTTTTAGAATTGTTCCGACAGTGTGGTATTTTTAGAATTGTTCTGACAGTGTGGTATTTTTAGAATTGTTCCGACAGTGTGGTATTTTTAGAATTGTTCCTACAGTGTGGTATTTTTAGAATTGTTCCGACAGTGTGGTATTTTTAGAATTGTTCCGACAGTGTGGTATTTTGGAATTGTTCCGACAGTGTGGTATTTTGGAATTGTTCCGACAGTGTGGTATTTTTAGAATTGTTCCGACAGTGTGGTATTTTGGAATTGTTCCGACAGTGTGGTATTTTGGAATTGTTCCGACAGTGTGGTATTTTTAGAATTGTTCCGACAGTGTAATATTTTGGAATTGTTCAGACAGTGTGGTATTTTTAGAATTGTTCGGACAGTGTGGTATTTTTAGAATTGTTCCAACAGTGTGGTATTTGGGAATTGTTCCGACAGTGTGGTATTTTTAGAATTGTTCCGACAGTGTGGTATTCTTAGAATTGTTCCGACAGTGTGGGATTTTGGAATTGCTCCGACGGTGTGGTATTTTTAGAATTGTTCCGAGAGTGTGGTAATTTTAGAATTGTTCCCAGTGTGGTACTTTTAGAATTGATCCGACAGTGTGGTATTTTGGAATTGTTCCGACATTGTGGTATTTTTAGAATTGTTCCGACAGTGTGGTATTTTGGAATTGTTCCGACAGTGTGGTATTTTGGAATTGTTCCGACAGTGTGGTATTTTTAGAATTGTTCCGACAGTGTGGTATTTTTAGAATTGTTCCGACAGTGTGGTATTTTTAGAATTGTTCCGACAGTGTAGTATTTTTAGAATTGTTCCGACAGTGTGGTATTTTGGAATTGTTCTGACAGTGTGGTATTTTTAGAATTGTTCCGACAGTGTGGTATTTTTAGAATTGTTCCGACAGTGGTATTTTTAGAATTGTTCCGACAGTGTGGTATTTTTAGAATTGTTCCGACAGTGTGGTATTTTTAGAATTGTTCCGACAGTGTGGTATTTTTAGAATTGTTCTGACAGTGTGGTATTTTTAGAATTGTTCCTACAGTGTGGTATTTTTAGAATTGTTCCGACAGTGTGGTATTTTTAGAATTGTTCTGACAGTGTGGTATTTTTAGAATTGTTCTGACAGTGTGGTATTTCTAGAATTGTTCTGACCGTGTGGTATTTTTAGAATTGTTCTGACAGTGTGGTATTCTTAGAATTGTTCCGACAGTGTGGTATTTTTAGAATTGTTCTGACAGTGTGGTATTTTTAGAATTGTTCCGACAGTGTGGTATTTTTAGAATTGTTCCGACAGTGTGGTATTTTGAAATTGTTCCGACAGTATGGTTTTTTGAAATTGTTCCGATAGTGTGGTATTTTGGAATTGTTCCGACAGTGTGGTATTTTTAGAATTGTTCCGACAGTGGTATTTTTAGAATTGTTCCGACAGTGTGGTATTTTTAGAATTGTTCCGACAGTGTGGTATTTTTAGAATTGTTCCGACAGTGTGGTATTTTTAGAATTGTTCTGACAGTGTGGTATTTTTAGAATTGTTCCTACAGTGTGGTATTTTTAGAATTGTTCCGACAGTGTGGTATTTTTAGAATTGTTCTGACAGTGTGGTATTTTTAGAATTGTTCCGACAGTGTGGTATTTTTAGAATTGTTCCGACAGTGTGGTATTTTTAGAATTGTTCCGACAGTGTGGTATTTTGGAATTGTTCCGACATTGTGGTATTTTTAGAATTGTTCCGACAGTGTGGTATTGTTAGAATTGTTCCGACAGTGTGGTATTTTGGAATTGTTCCGACAGTGTGGTATTTTGGAATTGTTCCGACAGTGTGGTATTTTTAGAATTGTTCTGACAGTGTGGTATTTTTAGAATCGTTCCGACAGTGTGGTATTTTTAGAATTGTTCTGACAGTGTGGTATTTTTAGAATTGTTCCGACAGTGTGGTATTTTGGAATTGTTCCGACAGTGTGGTATTTTTAGAATTGTTCCGACAGTGTGGTATTTTTAGAATTGTTCCGACAGTGTGGTATTTTTAGAATTGTTCCGACAGTGTGGTATTTTTAGAATTGTTCCGACAGTGTGGTATTTTTAGAATTGTTCCGACAGTGTGGTATTTTTAGAATTGTTCCGACAGTGTGGTATTTTTAGAATTGTTCTGACAGTGTGGTATTTTTAGAATTGTTCCGACAGTGTGGTATTTTTAGAATTGATCCGACAGTGTGGTATTTTGGAATTGTTCCGACATTGTGGTATTTTTAGAATTGTTCCGACAGTGTGGTATTTTGGAATTGTTCCGACAGTGTGGTATTTTGGAATTGTTCCGACAGTGTGGTATTTTTAGAATTGTTCCGACAGTGTGGTATTTTGGAATTGTTCCGACAGTGTGGTATTTTGGAATTGTTCCGACAGTGTGGTATTTTTAGAATTGTTCCGACAGTGTAATATTTTGGAATTGTTCAGACAGTGTGGTATTTTTAGAATTGTTCGGACAGTGTGGTATTTTTAGAATTGTTCCAACAGTGTGGTATTTGGGAATTGTTCCGACAGTGTGGTATTTTTAGAATTGTTCCGACAGTGTGGTATTCTTAGAATTGTTCCGACAGTGTGGGATTTTGGAATTGCTCCGACGGTGTGGTATTTTTAGAATTGTTCCGAGAGTGTGGTAATTTTAGAATTGTTCCCAGTGTGGTACTTTTAGAATTGATCCGACAGTGTGGTATTTTGGAATTGTTCCGACATTGTGGTATTTTTAGAATTGTTCCGACAGTGTGGTATTTTGGAATTGTTCCGACAGTGTGGTATTTTGGAATTGTTCCGACAGTGTGGTATTTTTAGAATTGTTCCGACAGTGTGGTATTTTTAGAATTGTTCCGACAGTGTGGTATTTTTAGAATTGTTCCGACAGTGTAGTATTTTTAGAATTGTTCCGACAGTGTGGTATTTTGGAATTGTTCTGACAGTGTGGTATTTTTAGAATTGTTCCGACAGTGTGGTATTTTTAGAATTGTTCCGACAGTGGTATTTTTAGAATTGTTCCGACAGTGTGGTATTTTTAGAATTGTTCCGACAGTGTGGTATTTTTAGAATTGTTCCGACAGTGTGGTATTTTTAGAATTGTTCTGACAGTGTGGTATTTTTAGAATTGTTCCTACAGTGTGGTATTTTTAGAATTGTTCCGACAGTGTGGTATTTTTAGAATTGTTCTGACAGTGTGGTATTTTTAGAATTGTTCTGACAGTGTGGTATTTCTAGAATTGTTCTGACCGTGTGGTATTTTTAGAATTGTTCTGACAGTGTGGTATTCTTAGAATTGTTCCGACAGTGTGGTATTTTTAGAATTGTTCTGACAGTGTGGTATTTTTAGAATTGTTCCGACAGTGTGGTATTTTTAGAATTGTTCCGACAGTGTGGTATTTTGAAATTGTTCCGACAGTATGGTTTTTTGAAATTGTTCCGATAGTGTGGTATTTTGGAATTGTTCCGACAGTGTGGTATTTTGGAATTGTTCCGACAGTGTGGTATTTTTAGAATTGTTCCGACAGTGTGGTATTTTGGAATTGTTCCGACAGTGTGGTATTTTGGAATTGTTCCGACAGTGTGATATTTTTGGAATTGTTCCGACAGTGTGGTATTTTTAGAATTGTTCCGACAGTGTGGTATTTTGGAATTGTTCCGACATTGTGGTATTTTTAGAATTGTTCCGACAGTGTGGTATTTTGGAATTGTTCCGACAGTGTGGTATTTTGGAATTGTTCCGACAGTGTGGTATTTTTAGAATTGTTCCGACAGTGTGGTATTTTTAGAATTGTTCTGACAGTGTGGTATTTTTAGAATTGTTCTTACAGTGTGGTATTTTTAGAATTGTTCTGACAGTGTGGTATTTTTAGAATTGTTCTGACAGTGTGGTATTTTTAGAATTGTTCCGACAGTGTGGTATTTTGGAATTGTTCCGACATTGTGGTATTTTTAGAATTGTTCCGACAGTGTGGTATTTTGGAATTGTTCCGACAGTGTGGTATTTTTAGAATTGTTCAGACAGTGTGGTATTTTTAGAATTGTTCCGACAGTGTGGTATTTTTAGAATTGTTCCGACAGTGTGGTATTTCTAGAATTGTTCCGACAGTGTGGTATTTTGGAACTGTTCCGACAGTGTGGTATTTTTAGAATTGTTCCGACAGTGTGGTATTTTTAGAATTGTTCCAACAGTGTGGTATTTTTAGAATTGTTCCGACAGTGTGGTATTTTTAGAATTGTTCCGACAGTGTGGTATTTTTAGAATTGTTCCGACAGTGTGGTATTTTTAGAATTGTTCTGACAGTGTGGTATTTTTAGAATTGTTCCGACAGTGTGGTATTTTTAGAATTGTTCCGACAGTGTGGTATTTTTAGAATTGTTCTGACAGTGTGGTATTTTTAGAATTGTTCTGACAGTGTGGTATTTTTAGAATTGTTCTTACAGTGTGGTATTTTTAGAATTGTTCTGACAGTGTGGTATTTTTAGAATTGTTCCGACAGTGTGGTATTTTTAGAATTGTTCCGACAGTGTGGTATTTTTAGAAAAGTTCCAACAGTGTGGTATTTTGGAATTGTTCCGACAGTGTGGTATTTTTAGAATTGTTCCGACAGTGTGGTATTATTAGAATTGTTCCGACAGTGTGGGATTTTGGAATTGTTCCGACAGTGTGGTATTTTTAGAATTGTTCCGACAGTGTGGTATTTTTAGAATTGTTCCGACAGTGTGGTATTTTTAGAATTGTTCCGACAGTGTGATATTTTGGAATTGTTCCGACATTGTGGTATTTTTAGAATTGTTCCGACAGTGTGGTATTTTTAGAATTGTTCCGACAGTGTGGTATTTTGGAATTGTTCCGACAGTGTGGTATTTTGGAATTGTTCCGACAGTGTGGTATTTTTAGAATTGTTCTGACAGTGTGGTATTTTTAGAATCGTTCCGACAGTGTGGTATTTTTAGAATTGTTCCGACAGTGTGGTATTTTTAGAATTGTTCCGACAGTGTGGTATTTTGGAATTGTTCCGACAGTGTGGTATTTTTAGAATTGTTCCGACAGTGTGGTATTTTTAGAATTGTTCCGACAGTGTGGTATTTTTAGAATTGTTCCGACAGTGTGGTATTTTTAGAATTGTTCCGACAGTGTGGTATTTTTAGAATTGTTCCGACAGTGTGGTATTTTTAGAATTGTTCCGACAGTGTGGTATTTTTAGAATTGTTCTGACAGTGTGGTATTTTTAGAATTGTTCCGACAGTGTGGTATTTTTAGAATTGTTCCGACAGTGTGGTATTTTTAGAATTGTTCCGACAGTGGTATTTTTAGAATTGTTCTGACAGTGTGGTATTTTTAGAATTGTTCGACAGTGTGGTATTTTTAGAATTGTTCCGACAGTGTGGTATTTTTAGAATTGTTCTGACAGTGTGGTATTTTTAGAATTGTTCTGACAGTGTGGTATTTCTAGAATTGTTCTGACCGTGTGGTATTTTTTGAATTGTTCTGACAGTGTGGTATTCTTAGAATTGTTCCGACAGTGTGGTATTTTTAGAATTGTTCTGACAGTGTGGTATTTTTAGAATTGTTCCGACAGTGTGGTATTTTTAGAATTGTTCCGACAATGTGGTATTTTTAGAATTATTCCGACAGTGTGGTATTTTGAAATTGTTCCGACAGTATGGTTTTTTGAAATTGTTCCGACAGTGTGGTATTTTGGAATTGTTCCGGCAGTGTGGTATTTTGGAATTGTTCCGACAGTGGGGTATTTTTAGAATTGTTCCGACAGTGTGGTATTTTGGAATTGTTCCGACAGTGTGGTATTTTGGAATTGTTCTGACAGTGTGATATTTTTGGAATTGTTCCGACAGTGTGGTATTTTTAGAATTGTTCCGACAGTGTAATATTTTGGAATTGTTCAGACAGTGTGGTATTTTTAAAATTGTTCGGACAGTGTGGTATTTTTAGAATTGTTCCAACAGTGTGGTATTTGGGAATTGTTCCGACAGTGTGGTATTTTTAGAATTGTTCCGACAGTGTGGTATTCTTAGAATTGTTCCGACAGTGTGGGATTTTGGAATTGCTCCGACGGTGTGGTATTTTTAGAATTGTTCCGAGAGTGTGGTATTTTTAGAATTGTTCCGACAGTGTGGTATTTTTAGAATTGATCCGACAGTGTGGTATTCTGGAATTGTTCCGACATTGTGGTATTTTTAGAATTGTTCCGACAGTGTGGTATTTTGGAATTGTTCCGACAGTGTGGTATTTTGGAATTGTTCCGACAGTGTGGTATTTTTAGAATTGTTCCGACAGTGTGGTATTTTTAGAATTGTTCTGACAGTGTGGTATTTTTAGAATTGTTCTTACAGTGTGGTATTTTTAGAATTGTTCTGACAGTGTGGTATTTTTAGAATTGTTCTGACAGTGTGGTATTTTTAGAATTGTTCCGACAGTGTGGTATTTTGGAATTGTTCCGACATTGTGGTATTTTTAGAATTGTTCCGACAGTGTGGTATTTTGGAATTGTTCCGACAGTGTGGTATTTTTAGAATTGTTCAGACAGTGTGGTATTTTTAGAATTGTTCCGACAGTGTGGTATTTTTAGAATTGTTCCGACAGTGTGGTATTTCTAGAATTGTTCCGACAGTGTGGTATTTTGGAATTGTTCCGACAGTGTGGTATTTTTAGAATTGTTCCGACAGTGTGGTATTTTTAGAATTGTTCCAACAGTGTGGTATTTTTAGAATTGTTCCGACAGTGTGGTATTTTTAGAATTGTTCCGACAGTGTGGTATTTTTAGAATTGTTCCGACAGTGTGGTATTTTTAGAATTGTTCTGACAGTGTGGTATTTTTAGAATTGTTCCGACAGTGTGGTATTTTTAGAATTGTTCCGACAGTGTGGTATTTTTAGAATTGTTCTGACAGTGTGGTATTTTTAGAATTGTTCTGACAGTGTGGTATTTTTAGAATTGTTCTGACAGTGTGGTATTTTTAGAATTGTTCTGACAGTGTGGTATTTTTAGAATTGTTCCGACAGTGTGGTATTTTTAGAATTGTTCCGACAGTGTGGTATTTTGGAATTGTTCCGACAGTGTGGTATTTTTAGAATTGTTCCGACATTGTGGTATTTTTAGAATTGTTCCGACAGTGTGGTATTTTTAGAATTGTTCCGACAGTGTGGTATTTTTAGAATTGTTCGGACAGTGTGGTATTTTTAGAATTGTTCCGACAGTGTGGTATTTTTAGAATTGTTCCGACAGTGTGGTATTTTTAGAAAAGTTCCAACAGTGTGGTATTTTGGAATTGTTCCGACAGTGTGGTATTTTTAGAATTGTTCCGACAGTGTGGTATTATTAGAATTGTTCCGACAGTGTGGGATTTTGGAATTGTTCCGACAGTGTGGTATTTTTAGAATTGTTCCGACAGTGTGGTATTTTTAGAATTGTTCCGACAGTGTGGTATTTTTAGAATTGTTCCGACAGTGTGGTATTTTGGAATTGTTCCGACATTGTGGTATTTTTAGAATTGTTCCGACAGTGTGGTATTGTTAGAATTGTTCCGACAGTGTGGTATTTTGGAATTGTTCCGACAGTGTGGTATTTTGGAATTGTTCCGACAGTGTGGTATTTTTAGAATTGTTCTGACAGTGTGGTATTTTTAGAATCGTTCCGACAGTGTGGTATTTTTAGAATTGTTCTGACAGTGTGGTATTTTTAGAATTGTTCCGACAGTGTGGTATTTTGGAATTGTTCCGACAGTGTGGTATTTTTAGAATTGTTCCGACAGTGTGGTATTTTTAGAATTGTTCCGACAGTGTGGTATTTTTAGAATTGTTCCGACAGTGTGGTATTTTTAGAATTGTTCCGACAGTGTGGTATTTTTAGAATTGTTCCGACAGTGTGGTATTTTTAGAATTGTTCCGACAGTGTGGTATTTTTAGAATTGTTCTGACAGTGTGGTATTTTTAGAATTGTTCCGACAGTGTGGTATTTTTAGAATTGATCCGACAGTGTGGTATTTTGGAATTGTTCCGACATTGTGGTATTTTTAGAATTGTTCCGACAGTGTGGTATTTTGGAATTGTTCCGACAGTGTGGTATTTTGGAATTGTTCCGACAGTGTGGTATTTTTAGAATTGTTCCGACAGTGTGGTATTTTGGAATTGTTCCGACAGTGTGGTATTTTGGAATTGTTCCGACAGTGTGATATTTTTGGAATTGTTCCGACAGTGTGGTATTTTTAGAATTGTTCCGACAGTGTAATATTTTGGAATTGTTCAGACAGTGTGGTATTTTTAGAATTGTTCGGACAGTGTGGTATTTTTAGAATTGTTCCAACAGTGTGGTATTTGGGAATTGTTCCGACAGTGTGGTATTTTTAGAATTGTTCCGACAGTGTGGTATTCTTAGAATTGTTCCGACAGTGTGGGATTTTGGAATTGCTCCGACGGTGTGGTATTTTTAGAATTGTTCCGAGAGTGTGGTAATTTTAGAATTGTTCCCAGTGTGGTACTTTTAGAATTGATCCGACAGTGTGGTATTTTGGAATTGTTCCGACATTGTGGTATTTTTAGAATTGTTCCGACAGTGTGGTATTTTGGAATTGTTCCGACAGTGTGGTATTTTGGAATTGTTCCGACAGTGTGGTATTTTTAGAATTGTTCCGACAGTGTGGTATTTTTAGAATTGTTCCGACAGTGTGGTATTTTTAGAATTGTTCCGACAGTGTAGTATTTTTAGAATTGTTCCGACAGTGTGGTATTTTGGAATTGTTCTGACAGTGTGGTATTTTTAGAATTGTTCCGACAGTGTGGTATTTTTAGAATTGTTCCGACAGTGGTATTTTTAGAATTGTTCCGACAGTGTGGTATTTTTAGAATTGTTCCGACAGTGTGGTATTTTTAGAATTGTTCCGACAGTGTGGTATTTTTAGAATTGTTCTGACAGTGTGGTATTTTTAGAATTGTTCCTACAGTGTGGTATTTTTAGAATTGTTCCGACAGTGTGGTATTTTTAGAATTGTTCTGACAGTGTGGTATTTTTAGAATTGTTCTGACAGTGTGGTATTTCTAGAATTGTTCTGACCGTGTGGTATTTTTAGAATTGTTCTGACAGTGTGGTATTCTTAGAATTGTTCCGACAGTGTGGTATTTTTAGAATTGTTCTGACAGTGTGGTATTTTTAGAATTGTTCCGACAGTGTGGTATTTTTAGAATTGTTCCGACAGTGTGGTATTTTGAAATTGTTCCGACAGTATGGTTTTTTGAAATTGTTCCGATAGTGTGGTATTTTGGAATTGTTCCGACAGTGTGGTATTTTGGAATTGTTCCGACAGTGTGGTATTTTTAGAATTGTTCCGACAGTGTGGTATTTTGGAATTGTTCCGACAGTGTGGTATTTTGGAATTGTTCCGACAGTGTGATATTTTTGGAATTGTTCCGACAGTGTGGTATTTTTAGAATTGTTCCGACAGTGTGGTATTTTGGAATTGTTCCGACATTGTGGTATTTTTAGAATTGTTCCGACAGTGTGGTATTTTGGAATTGTTCCGACAGTGTGGTATTTTGGAATTGTTCCGACAGTGTGGTATTTTTAGAATTGTTCCGACAGTGTGGTATTTTTAGAATTGTTCTGACAGTGTGGTATTTTTAGAATTGTTCTTACAGTGTGGTATTTTTAGAATTGTTCTGACAGTGTGGTATTTTTAGAATTGTTCTGACAGTGTGGTATTTTTAGAATTGTTCCGACAGTGTGGTATTTTGGAATTGTTCCGACATTGTGGTATTTTTAGAATTGTTCCGACAGTGTGGTATTTTGGAATTGTTCCGACAGTGTGGTATTTTTAGAATTGTTCAGACAGTGTGGTATTTTTAGAATTGTTCCGACAGTGTGGTATTTTTAGAATTGTTCCGACAGTGTGGTATTTCTAGAATTGTTCCGACAGTGTGGTATTTTGGAACTGTTCCGACAGTGTGGTATTTTTAGAATTGTTCCGACAGTGTGGTATTTTTAGAATTGTTCCAACAGTGTGGTATTTTTAGAATTGTTCCGACAGTGTGGTATTTTTAGAATTGTTCCGACAGTGTGGTATTTTTAGAATTGTTCCGACAGTGTGGTATTTTTAGAATTGTTCTGACAGTGTGGTATTTTTAGAATTGTTCCGACAGTGTGGTATTTTTAGAATTGTTCCGACAGTGTGGTATTTTTAGAATTGTTCTGACAGTGTGGTATTTTTAGAATTGTTCTGACAGTGTGGTATTTTTAGAATTGTTCTTACAGTGTGGTATTTTTAGAATTGTTCTGACAGTGTGGTATTTTTAGAATTGTTCCGACAGTGTGGTATTTTTAGAATTGTTCCGACAGTGTGGTATTTTGGAATTGTTCCGACAGTGTGGTATTTTTAGAATTGTTCCGACATTGTGGTATTTTTAGAATTGTTCCGACAGTGTGGTATTTTTAGAATTGTTCCGACAGTGTGGTATTTTTAGAATTGTTCGGACAGTGTGGTATTTTTAGAATTGTTCCGACAGTGTGGTATTTTTAGAATTGTTCCGACAGTGTGGTATTTTTAGAAAAGTTCCAACAGTGTGGTTTTTTTGGAATTGTTCCGACAGTGTGGTATTTTTAGAATTGTTCCGACAGTGTGGTATTATTAGAATTGTTCCGACAGTGTGGGATTTTGGAATTGTTCCGACAGTGTGGTATTTTTAGAATTGTTCCGACAGTGTGGTATTTTTAGAATTGTTCCGACAGTGTGGTATTTTTAGAATTGTTCCGACAGTGTGGTATTTTGGAATTGTTCCGACATTGTGGTATTTTTAGAATTGTTCCGACAGTGTGGTATTTTTAGAATTGTTCCGACAGTGTGGTATTTTGGAATTGTTCCGACAGTGTGGTATTTTGGAATTGTTCCGACAGTGTGGTATTTTTAGAATTGTTCTGACAGTGTGGTATTTTTAGAATCGTTCCGACAGTGTGGTATTTTTAGAATTGTTCTGACAGTGTGGTATTTTTAGAATTGTTCCGACAGTGTGGTATTTTGGAATTGTTCCGACAGTGTGGTATTTTTAGAATTGTTCCGACAGTGTGGTATTTTTAGAATTGTTCCGACAGTGTGGTATTTTTAGAATTGTTCCGACAGTGTGGTATTTTTAGAATTGTTCCGACAGTGTGGTATTTTTAGAATTGTTCCGACAGTGTGGTATTTTTAGAATTGTTCCGACAGTGTGGTATTTTTAGAATTGTTCTGACAGTGTGGTATTTTTAGAATTGTTCCGACAGTGTGGTATTTTTAGAATTGTTCCGACAGTGTGGTATTTTTAGAATTGTTCCGACAGTGGTATTTTTAGAATTGTTCTGACAGTGTGGTATTTTTAGAATTGTTCCGACAGTGTGGTATTTTTAGAATTGTTCCGACAGTGTGGTATTTTTAGAATTGTTCTGACAGTGTGGTATTTTTAGAATTGTTCTGACAGTGTGGTATTTCTAGAATTGTTCTGACCGTGTGGTATTTTTTGAATTGTTCTGACAGTGTGGTATTCTTAGAATTGTTCCGACAGTGTGGTATTTTTAGAATTGTTCTGATAGTGTGGTATTTTTAGAATTGTTCCGACAGTGTGGTATTTTTAGAATTGTTCCGACAATGTGGTATTTTTAGAATTATTCCGACAGTGTGGTATTTTGAAATTGTTCCGACAGTATGGTTTTTTGAAATTGTTCCGACAGTGTGGTATTTTGGAATTGTTCCGACAGTGTGGTATTTTGGAATTGTTCCGACAGTGTGGTATTTTTAGAATTGTTCCGACAGTGTGGTATTTTGGAATTGTTCCGACAGTGTGGTATTTTGGAATTGTTCCGACAGTGTGATATTTTTGGAATTGTTCCGACAGTGTGGTATTTTTAGAATTGTTCCGACAGTGTAATATTTTGGAATTGTTCAGACAGTGGGGTATTTTTAGAATTGTTCGGACAGTGTGGTATTTTTAGAATTGTTCCAACAGTGTGGTATTTGGGAATTGTTCCGACAGTGTGGTATTTTTAGAATTGTTCCGACAGTGTGGTATTCTTAGAATTGTTCCGACAGTGTGGGATTTTGGAATTGCTCCGACGGTGTGGTATTTTTAGAATTGTTCCGAGAGTGTGGTATTTTTAGAATTGTTCCCAGTGTGGTATTTTTAGAATTGATCCGACAGTGTGGTATTTTGGAATTGTTCCGACATTGTGGTATTTTTAGAATTGTTCCGACAGTGTGGTATTTTGGAATTGTTCCGACAGTGTGGTATTTTGGAATTGTTCCGACAGTGTGGTATTTTTAGAATTGTTCCGACAGTGTGGTATTTTTAGAATTGTTCCGACAGTGTGGTATTTTTAGAATTGTTCCGACAGTGTAGTATTTTTAGAATTGTTCCGACAGTGTGGTATTTTGGAATTGTTCTGACAGTGTGGTATTTTTAGAATTGTTCCGACAGTGTGGTATTTTTAGAATTGTTCCGACAGTGGTATTTTTAGAATTGTTCCGACAGTGTGGTATTTTTAGAATTGTTCCGACAGTGTGGTATTTTTAGAATTGTTCCGACAGTGTGGTATTTTTAGAATTGTTCTGACAGTGTGGTATTTTTAGAATTGTTCCTACAGTGTGGTATTTTTAGAATTGTTCCGACAGTGTGGTATTTTTAGAATTGTTCTGACAGTGTGGTATTTTTAGAATTGTTCTGACAGTGTGGTATTTCTAGAATTGTTCTGACCGTGTGGTATTTTTAGAATTGTTCTGACAGTGTGGTATTCTTAGAATTGTTCCGACAGTGTGGTATTTTTAGAATTGTTCTGACAGTGTGGTATTTTTAGAATTGTTCCGACAGTGTGGTATTTTTAGAATTGTTCCGACAGTGTGGTATTTTGAAATTGTTCCGACAGTATGGTTTTTTGAAATTGTTCCGATAGTGTGGTATTTTGGAATTGTTCCGACAGTGTGGTATTTTGGAATTGTTCCGACAGTGTGGTATTTTTAGAATTGTTCCGACAGTGTGGTATTTTGGAATTGTTCCGACAGTGTGGTATTTTGGAATTGTTCCGACAGTGTGATATTTTTGGAATTGTTCCGACAGTGTGGTATTTTTAGAATTGTTCCGACAGTGTAATATTTTGGAATTGTTCAGACAGTGTGGTATTTTTAGAATTGTTCCGACAGTGTGGTATTTTTAGAATTGTTCCAACAGTGTGATATTTGGGAATTGTTCCGACAGTGTGGTATTTTTAGAATTGTTCCGACAGTGTGGTATTCTTAGAATTGTTCCGACAGTGTGGGATTTTGGAATTGCTCCGACGGTGTGGTATTTTTAGAATTGTTCCGAGAGTGTGGTATTTTTGAATTGTTCCGACAGTGTGGTATTTTTAGAATTGATCCGACAGTGTGGTATTTTGGAATTGTTCCGACATTGTGGTATTTTTAGAATTGTTCCGACAGTGTGGTATTTTGGAATTGTTCCGACAGTGTGGTATTTTGGAATTGTTCCGACAGTGTGGTATTTTTAGAATTGTTCCGACAGTGTGGTATTTTTAGAATTGTTCCGACAGTGTGGTATTTTTAGAATTGTTCCGACAGTGTAGTATTTATAGAATTGTTCCGACAGTGTGGTATTTTGGAATTGTTCCGACAGTGTGGTATTTTTAGAATTGTTCCGACAGTGTGGTATTTTTAGAATTGTTCCGACAGTGGTATTTTTAGAATTGTTCCGACAGTGTGGTATTTTTAGAATTGTTCCGACAGTGTGGTATTCTTAGAATTGTTCCGACAGTGTGGGATTTTGGAATTGCTCCGACAGTGTGGTATTTTTAGAATTGTTCCGAGAGTGTGGTATTTTTAGAATTGTTCCGACAGTGTGGTATTTTTAGAATTGATCCGACAGTGTGGTATTTTGGAATTGTTCCGACAGTGTGGTATTTTTAGAATTGTTCCGACAGTGTGGTATTTTTAGAATTGTTCCGACAGTGTAGTATTTTTAGAATTGTTCCGACAGTGTGGTATTTTGGAATTGTTCCGACAGTGTGGTATTTTTAGAATTGTTCCGACAGTGTGGTATTTTTAGAATTGTTCCGACACTGGTATTTTTAGAATTGTTCCGACAGTGTGGTATTTTTAGAATTGTTCCGACAGTGTGGTATTTTTAGAATTGTTCCGACAGTGTGGTATTTATAGAATTGTTCCGACAGTGTGGTATTTTTAGAATTGTTCCGACAGTGTGGTATTTTTAGAATTGTTCTGACAGTGTGGTATTTTTAGAATTGTTCTTACAGTGTGGTATTTTTAGAATTGTTCTGACAGTGTGGTATTTTTAGAATTGTTCTGACAGTGTGGTATTTTTAGAATTGTTCCGACAGTGTGGTATTTTGGAATTGTTCCGACATTGTGGTATTTTTAGAATTGTTCCGACAGTGTGGTATTTTGGAATTGTTCCGACAGTGTGGTATTTTTAGAATTGTTCAGACAGTGTGGTATTTTTAGAATTGTTCCGACAGTGTGGTATTTTTAGAATTGTTCCGACAGTGTGGTATTTCTAGAATTGTTCCGACAGTGTGGTATTTTGGAACTGTTCCGACAGTGTGGTATTTTTAGAATTGTTCCGACAGTGTGGTATTTTTAGAATTGTTCCAACAGTGTGGTATTTTTAGAATTGTTCCGACAGTGTGGTATTTTTAGAATTGTTCCGACAGTGTGGTATTTTTAGAATTGTTCCGACAGTGTGGTATTTTTAGAATTGTTCTGACAGTGTGGTATTTTTAGAATTGTTCCGACAGTGTGGTATTTTTAGAATTGTTCCGACAGTGTGGTATTTTTAGAATTGTTCTGACAGTGTGGTATTTTTAGAATTGTTCTGACAGTGTGGTATTTTTAGAATTGTTCTTACAGTGTGGTATTTTTAGAATTGTTCTGACAGTGTGGTATTTTTAGAATTGTTCCGACAGTGTGGTATTTTTAGAATTGTTCCGACAGTGTGGTATTTTGGAATTGTTCCGACAGTGTGGTATTTTTAGAATTGTTCCGACATTGTGGTATTTTTAGAATTGTTCCGACAGTGTGGTATTTTTAGAATTGTTCCGACAGTGTGGTATTTTTAGAATTGTTCGGACAGTGTGGTATTTTTAGAATTGTTCCGACAGTGTGGTATTTTTAGAATTGTTCCGACAGTGTGGTATTTTTAGAAAAGTTCCAACAGTGTGGTATTTTGGAATTGTTCCGACAGTGTGGTATTTTTAGAATTGTTCCGACAGTGTGGTATTATTAGAATTGTTCCGACAGTGTGGGATTTTGGAATTGTTCCGACAGTGTGGTATTTTTAGAATTGTTCCGACAGTGTGGTATTTTTAGAATTGTTCCGACAGTGTGGTATTTTTAGAATTGTTCCGACAGTGTGGTATTTTGGAATTGTTCCGACATTGTGGTATTTTTAGAATTGTTCCGACAGTGTGGTATTTTTAGAATTGTTCCGACAGTGTGGTATTTTGGAATTGTTCCGACAGTGTGGTATTTTGGAATTGTTCCGACAGTGTGGTATTTTTAGAATTGTTCTGACAGTGTGGTATTTTTAGAATCGTTCCGACAGTGGTATTTTTAGAATTGTTCCGACAGTGTGGTATTTTGGAATTGTTCCGACAGTGTGGTATTTTTAGAATTGTTCCGACAGTGTGGTATTTTTAGAATTGTTCCGACAGTGTGGTATTTTTAGAATTGTTCCGACAGTGTGGTATTTTTAGAATTGTTCCGACAGTGTGGTATTTTTAGAATTGTTCCGACAGTGTGGTATTTTTAGAATTGTTCCGACAGTGTGGTATTTTTAGAATTGTTCTGACAGTGTGGTATTTTTAGAATTGTTCCGACAGTGTGGTATTTTTAGAATTGTTCCGACAGTGTGGTATTTTTAGAATTGTTCCGACAGTGGTATTTTTAGAATTGTTCTGACAGTGTGGTATTTTTAGAATTGTTCCGACAGTGTGGTATTTTTAGAATTGTTCCGACAGTGTGGTATTTTTAGAATTGTTCTGACAGTGTGGTATTTTTAGAATTGTTCTGACAGTGTGGTATTTCTAGAATTGTTCTGACCGTGTGGTATTTTTTGAATTGTTCTGACAGTGTGGTATTCTTAGAATTGTTCCGACAGTGTGGTATTTTTAGAATTGTTCTGACAGTGTGGTATTTTTAGAATTGTTCCGACAGTGTGGTATTTTTAGAATTGTTCCGACAATGTGGTATTTTTAGAATTATTCCGACAGTGTGGTATTTTGAAATTGTTCCGACAGTATGGTTTTTTGAAATTGTTCCGACAGTGTGGTATTTTGGAATTGTTCCGACAGTGTGGTATTTTGGAATTGTTCCGACAGTGTGGTATTTTTAGAATTGTTCCGACAGTGTGGTATTTTGGAATTGTTCCGACAGTGTGGTATTTTGGAATTGTTCCGACAGTGTGATATTTTTGGAATTGTTCCGACAGTGTGGTATTTTTAGAATTGTTCCGACAGTGTAATATTTTGGAATTGTTCAGACAGTGTGGTATTTTTAGAATTGTTCGGACAGTGTGGTATTTTTAGAATTGTTCCAACAGTGTGGTATTTGGGAATTGTTCCGACAGTGTGGTATTTTTAGAATTGTTCCGACAGTGTGGTATTCTTAGAATTGTTCCGACAGTGTGGGATTTTGGAATTGCTCCGACGGTGTGGTATTTTTAGAATTGTTCCGAGAGTGTGGTATTTTTAGAATTGTTCCCAGTGTGGTATTTTTAGAATTGATCCGACAGTGTGGTATTTTGGAATTGTTCCGACATTGTGGTATTTTTAGAATTGTTCCGACAGTGTGGTATTTTGGAATTGTTCCGACAGTGTGGTATTTTGGAATTGTTCCGACAGTGTGGTATTTTTAGAATTGTTCCGACAGTGTGGTATTTTTAGAATTGTTCCGACAGTGTGGTATTTTTAGAATTGTTCCGACAGTGTAGTATTTTTAGAATTGTTCCGACAGTGTGGTATTTTGGAATTGTTCTGACAGTGTGGTATTTTTAGAATTGTTCCGACAGTGTGGTATTTTTAGAATTGTTCCGACAGTGGTATTTTTAGAATTGTTCCGACAGTGTGGTATTTTTAGAATTGTTCCGACAGTGTGGTATTTTTAGAATTGTTCCGACAGTGTGGTATTTTTAGAATTGTTCTGACAGTGTGGTATTTTTAGAATTGTTCCTACAGTGTGGTATTTTTAGAATTGTTCCGACAGTGTGGTATTTTTAGAATTGTTCTGACAGTGTGGTATTTTTAGAATTGTTCTGACAGTGTGGTATTTCTAGAATTGTTCTGACCGTGTGGTATTTTTAGAATTGTTCTGACAGTGTGGTATTCTTAGAATTGTTCCGACAGTGTGGTATTTTTAGAATTGTTCTGACAGTGTGGTATTTTTAGAATTGTTCCGACAGTGTGGTATTTTTAGAATTGTTCCGACAGTGTGGTATTTTGAAATTGTTCCGACAGTATGGTTTTTTGAAATTGTTCCGATAGTGTGGTATTTTGGAATTGTTCCGACAGTGTGGTATTTTGGAATTGTTCCGACAGTGTGGTATTTTTAGAATTGTTCCGACAGTGTGGTATTTTGGAATTGTTCCGACAGTGTGGTATTTTGGAATTGTTCCGACAGTGTGATATTTTTGGAATTGTTCCGACAGTGTGGTATTTTTAGAATTGTTCCGACAGTGTAATATTTTGGAATTGTTCAGACAGTGTGGTATTTTTAGAATTGTTCCGACAGTGTGGTATTTTTAGAATTGTTCCAACAGTGTGATATTTGGGAATTGTTCCGACAGTGTGGTATTTTTAGAATTGTTCCGACAGTGTGGTATTCTTAGAATTGTTCCGACAGTGTGGGATTTTGGAATTGCTCCGACGGTGTGGTATTTTTAGAATTGTTCCGAGAGTGTGGTATTTTTGAATTGTTCCGACAGTGTGGTATTTTTAGAATTGATCCGACAGTGTGGTATTTTGGAATTGTTCCGACATTGTGGTATTTTTAGAATTGTTCCGACAGTGTGGTATTTTGGAATTGTTCCGACAGTGTGGTATTTTGGAATTGTTCCGACAGTGTGGTATTTTTAGAATTGTTCCGACAGTGTGGTATTTTTAGAATTGTTCCGACAGTGTGGTATTTTTAGAATTGTTCCGACAGTGTAGTATTTATAGAATTGTTCCGACAGTGTGGTATTTTGGAATTGTTCCGACAGTGTGGTATTTTTAGAATTGTTCCGACAGTGTGGTATTTTTAGAATTGTTCCGACAGTGGTATTTTTAGAATTGTTCCGACAGTGTGGTATTTTTAGAATTGTTCCGACAGTGTGGTATTCTTAGAATTGTTCCGACAGTGTGGGATTTTGGAATTGCTCCGACAGTGTGGTATTTTTAGAATTGTTCCGAGAGTGTGGTATTTTTAGAATTGTTCCGACAGTGTGGTATTTTTAGAATTGATCCGACAGTGTGGTATTTTGGAATTGTTCCGACAGTGTGGTATTTTTAGAATTGTTCCGACAGTGTGGTATTTTTAGAATTGTTCCGACAGTGTAGTATTTTTAGAATTGTTCCGACAGTGTGGTATTTTGGAATTGTTCCGACAGTGTGGTATTTTTAGAATTGTTCCGACAGTGTGGTATTTTTAGAATTGTTCCGACACTGGTATTTTTAGAATTGTTCCGACAGTGTGGTATTTTTAGAATTGTTCCGACAGTGTGGTATTTTTAGAATTGTTCCGACAGTGTGGTATTTATAGAATTGTTCCGACAGTGTGGTATTTTTAGAATTGTTCCGACAGTGTGGTATTTTTAGAATTGTTCTGACAGTGTGGTATTTTTAGAATTGTTCCGACAGTGTGGTATTTTTAGAATTGTTCCGACATTGTGGTATTTTTGGAATTGTTCCGACAGTGTGGTATTTTTAGAATTGTTCTGACAGTGTGGTATTTTTAGAATTGTTCCGACAGTGTGGTATTTTTATAATTTTTCCGACAGTGTGGTATTTTTAGAATTGTTCTGACAGTGTGGTATTTTTAGAATTGTTCTGACAGTGTGGTATTTTTAGAATTGTTCTGACTGTGGTATTTTTAGAATTGTTCTGACAGTGTGGTAATTTTAGAATTGTTCCGACAGTGTGGTATTTTTAGAATTTTTCCGACAGTGTGGTATTTTGGAATTGTTCCGACAGTGTGGTATTTTGGAATTGTTCCGACAGTGTGATATTTTTGGAATTGTTCCGACAGTGTGGTATTTTTAGAATTGTTCCGACCGTGTAATATTTTGGAATTGTTCAGACAGTGTGGTATTTTTAGAATTGTTCCGACAGTGTGGTATTTTTAGAATTGTTCCAACAGTGTGGTATTTTGGAATTGTTCCGACAGTGTGGTATTTTGGAATTGTTCCGACAGTGTGATATTTTTGGAATTGTTCCGACAGTGTGGTATTTTTAGAATTGTTCCGACAGTGTAATATTTTGGAATTGTTCAGACAGTGTGGTATTTTTAGAATTGTTCCGACAGTGTGGTATTTTTAGAATTGTTCCAACAGTGTGGTATTTGGGAATTGTTCCGACAGTGTGGTATTTTTAGAATTGTTCCGACAGTGTGGTATTCTTAGAATTGTTCCGACAGTGTGGGATTTTGGAATTGCTCCGACGGTGTGGTATTTTTAGAATTGTTCCGAGAGTGTGGTATTTTTGAATTGTTCCGACAGTGTGGTATTTTTAGAATTGATCCGACAGTGTGGTATTTTGGAATTGTTCCGACATTGTGGTATTTTTAGAATTGTTCCGACAGTGTGGTATTTTGGAATTGTTCCGACAGTGTGGTATTTTGGAATTGTTCCGACAGTGTGGTATTTTTAGAATTGTTCCGACAGTGTGGTATTTTTAGAATTGTTCCGACAGTGTGGTATTTTTAGAATTGTTCCGACAGTGTAGTATTTTTAGAATTGTTCCGACAGTGTGGTATTTTGGAATTGTTCAGACAGTGTGGTATTTTTAGAATTGTTCCGACAGTGTGGTATTTTTAGAATTGTTCCGACAGTGGTATTTTTAGAATTGTTCCGACAGTGTGGTATTTTTAGAATTGTTCCGACAGTGTGGTATTCTTAGAATTGTTCCGACAGTGTGGGATTTTAGAATTGCTCCGACGGTGTGGTATTTTTAGAATTGTTCCGAGAGTGTGGTATTTTTAGAATTGTTCCGACAGTGTGGTATTTTTAGAATTGATCCGACAGTGTGGTATTTTGGAATTGTTCCGACATTGTGGTATTTTTAGAATTGTTCCGACAGTGTGGTATTTTTAGAATTGTTCCGACAGTGTGGTATTTTGGAATTGTTCCGACAGTGTGGTATTTTGGAATTGTTCCGACAGTGTGGTATTTTTAGAATTGTTCCGACAGTGTGGTATTTTTAGAATTGTTCCGACAGTGTGGTATTTTTAGAATTGTTCCGACAGTGTAGTATTTTTAGAATTGTTCTGACAGTGTGGTATTTTGGAATTGTTCCGACAGTGTGGTATTTTTAGAATTGTTCCGACAGTGTGGTATTTTTAGAATTGTTCCGACACTGGTATTTTTAGAATTGTTCCGACAGTGTGGTATTTTTAGAATTGTTCCGACAGTGTGGTATTTTGGAATTGTTCCGACAGTGTGGTATTTTGGAATTGTTCCGACAGTGTGATATTTTTGGAATTGTTCCGACAGTGTGGTATTTTTAGAATTGTTCCGACAGTGTAATATTTTGGAATTGTTCAGACAGTGTGGTATTTTTAGAATTGTTCCGACAGTGTGGTATTTTTAGAATTGTTCCAACAGTGTGATATTTGGGAATTGTTCCGACAGTGTGGTATTTTTAGAATTGTTCCGACAGTGTGGTATTCTTAGAATTGTTCCGACAGTGTGGGATTTTGGAATTGCTCCGACGGTGTGGTATTTTTAGAATTGTTCCGAGAGTGTGGTATTTTTGAATTGTTCCGACAGTGTGGTATTTTTAGAATTGATCCGACAGTGTGGTATTTTGGAATTGTTCCGACATTGTGGTATTTTTAGAATTGTTCCGACAGTGTGGTATTTTGGAATTGTTCCGACAGTGTGGTATTTTGGAATTGTTCCGACAGTGTGGTATTTTTAGAATTGTTCCGACAGTGTGGTATTTTTAGAATTGTTCCGACAGTGTGGTATTTTTAGAATTGTTCCGACAGTGTAGTATTTATAGAATTGTTCCGACAGTGTGGTATTTTGGAATTGTTCCGACAGTGTGGTATTTTTAGAATTGTTCCGACAGTGTGGTATTTTTAGAATTGTTCCGACAGTGGTATTTTTAGAATTGTTCCGACAGTGTGGTATTTTTAGAATTGTTCCGACAGTGTGGTATTCTTAGAATTGTTCCGACAGTGTGGGATTTTGGAATTGCTCCGACAGTGTGGTATTTTTAGAATTGTTCCGAGAGTGTGGTATTTTTAGAATTGTTCCGACAGTGTGGTATTTTTAGAATTGATCCGACAGTGTGGTATTTTGGAATTGTTCCGACAGTGTGGTATTTTTAGAATTGTTCCGACAGTGTGGTATTTTTAGAATTGTTCCGACAGTGTAGTATTTTTAGAATTGTTCCGACAGTGTGGTATTTTGGAATTGTTCCGACAGTGTGGTATTTTTAGAATTGTTCCGACAGTGTGGTATTTTTAGAATTGTTCCGACACTGGTATTTTTAGAATTGTTCCGACAGTGTGGTATTTTTAGAATTGTTCCGACAGTGTGGTATTTTTAGAATTGTTCCGACAGTGTGGTATTTATAGAATTGTTCCGACAGTGTGGTATTTTTAGAATTGTTCCGACAGTGTGGTATTTTTAGAATTGTTCTGACAGTGTGGTATTTTTAGAATTGTTCCGACAGTGTGGTATTTTTAGAATTGTTCCGACATTGTGGTATTTTTGGAATTGTTCCGACAGTGTGGTATTTTTAGAATTGTTCTGACAGTGTGGTATTTTTAGAATTGTTCCGACAGTGTGGTATTTTTATAATTTTTCCGACAGTGTGGTATTTTTAGAATTGTTCTGACAGTGTGGTATTTTTAGAATTGTTCTGACAGTGTGGTATTTTTAGAATTGTTCTGACTGTGGTATTTTTAGAATTGTTCTGACAGTGTGGTAATTTTAGAATTGTTCCGACAGTGTGGTATTTTTAGAATTTTTCCGACAGTGTGGTATTTTGGAATTGTTCCGACAGTGTGGTATTTTGGAATTGTTCCGACAGTGTGATATTTTTGGAATTGTTCCGACAGTGTGGTATTTTTAGAATTGTTCCGACCGTGTAATATTTTGGAATTGTTCAGACAGTGTGGTATTTTTAGAATTGTTCCGACAGTGTGGTATTTTTAGAATTGTTCCAACAGTGTGGTATTTTGGAATTGTTCCGACAGTGTGGTATTTTGGAATTGTTCCGACAGTGTGATATTTTTGGAATTGTTCCGACAGTGTGGTATTTTTAGAATTGTTCCGACAGTGTAATATTTTGGAATTGTTCAGACAGTGTGGTATTTTTAGAATTGTTCCGACAGTGTGGTATTTTTAGAATTGTTCCAACAGTGTGGTATTTGGGAATTGTTCCGACAGTGTGGTATTTTTAGAATTGTTCCGACAGTGTGGTATTCTTAGAATTGTTCCGACAGTGTGGGATTTTGGAATTGCTCCGACGGTGTGGTATTTTTAGAATTGTTCCGAGAGTGTGGTATTTTTGAATTGTTCCGACAGTGTGGTATTTTTAGAATTGATCCGACAGTGTGGTATTTTGGAATTGTTCCGACATTGTGGTATTTTTAGAATTGTTCCGACAGTGTGGTATTTTGGAATTGTTCCGACAGTGTGGTATTTTGGAATTGTTCCGACAGTGTGGTATTTTTAGAATTGTTCCGACAGTGTGGTATTTTTAGAATTGTTCCGACAGTGTGGTATTTTTAGAATTGTTCCGACAGTGTAGTATTTTTAGAATTGTTCCGACAGTGTGGTATTTTGGAATTGTTCAGACAGTGTGGTATTTTTAGAATTGTTCCGACAGTGTGGTATTTTTAGAATTGTTCCGACAGTGGTATTTTTAGAATTGTTCCGACAGTGTGGTATTTTTAGAATTGTTCCGACAGTGTGGTATTCTTAGAATTGTTCCGACAGTGTGGGATTTTAGAATTGCTCCGACGGTGTGGTATTTTTAGAATTGTTCCGAGAGTGTGGTATTTTTAGAATTGTTCCGACAGTGTGGTATTTTTAGAATTGATCCGACAGTGTGGTATTTTGGAATTGTTCCGACATTGTGGTATTTTTAGAATTGTTCCGACAGTGTGGTATTTTTAGAATTGTTCCGACAGTGTGGTATTTTGGAATTGTTCCGACAGTGTGGTATTTTGGAATTGTTCCGACAGTGTGGTATTTTTAGAATTGTTCCGACAGTGTGGTATTTTTAGAATTGTTCCGACAGTGTGGTATTTTTAGAATTGTTCCGACAGTGTAGTATTTTTAGAATTGTTCTGACAGTGTGGTATTTTGGAATTGTTCCGACAGTGTGGTATTTTTAGAATTGTTCCGACAGTGTGGTATTTTTAGAATTGTTCCGACACTGGTATTTTTAGAATTGTTCCGACAGTGTGGTATTTTTAGAATTGTTCCGACAGTGTGGTATTTTTAGAATTGTTCCGACAGTGTGGTATTTTTAGAATTGTTCTGACAGTGTGGTATTTTTAGAATTGTTCCGACAGTGTGGTATTTTTAGAATTTTTCCGACAGTGTGGTATTTTTAGAATTGTTCTGACAGTGTGGTATTTTTAGAATTGTTCTGACAGTGTGGTATTTTTAGAATTGTTCTGACTGTGGTATTTTTAGAATTGTTCTGACATTGTGGTAATTTTAGAATTGTTCCGACAGTGTGGTATTTTTAGAATTTTTCCGACAGTGTGGTATTTTTAGAATTGTTCTGACAGTGTGGTATTTTTAGAATTGTTCTGACAGTGTGGTATTTTTAGAATTGTTCTGACTGTGGTATTTTTAGAATTGTTCTGACAGTGTGGTAATAATAGAATTGTTCCGACAGTGTGGTATTTTTAGAATTGTTCCGACAGTGTGGTATTTTTAGAATTGTTCCGACAGTGTGGTATTTTTAGAATTGTTCTGACAGTGTGGTATTTTTAGAATTGTTCCTACAGTGTGGTATTTTTAGAATTGTTCCGACAGTGTGGTATTTTTAGAATTGTTCTGACAGTGTGGTAATTTTAGAATTGTTCTGACAGTGTGGTATTTCTAGAATTGTTCTGACAGTGTGGTATTCTTAGAATTGTTCCGACAGTGTGGTATTTTTAGAATTGTTCTGACAGTGTGGTATTTTTAGAATTGTTCCGACAGTGTGGTATTTTTAGAATTGTTCCGACAGTGTGGTATTTTGAAATTGTTCCGACAGTATGGTTTTTTGAAATTGTTCCGACAGTGTGGTATTTTGGAATTGTTCCGACAGTGTGGTATTTTGGAATTGTTCCGACAGTGTGGTATTTTTAGAATTGTTCTGACAGTGTGGTATTTTTAGAATTGTTCCTACAGTGTGGTATTTTTAGAATTGTTCCGACAGTGTGGTATTTTTAGAATTGTTCTGACAGTGTGGTAATTTTAGAATTGTTCTGACAGTGTGGTATTTCTAGAATTGTTCTGACAGTGTGGTATTCTTAGAATTGTTCCGACAGTGTGGTATTTTTAGAATTGTTCTGACAGTGTGGTATTTTTAGAATTGTTCCGACAGTGTGGTATTTTTAGAATTGTTCCGACAGTGTGGTATTTTGAAATTGTTCCGACAGTATGGTTTTTTGAAATTGTTCCGACAGTGTGGTATTTTGGAATTGTTCCGACAGTGTGGTATTTTGGAATTGTTCCGACAGTGTGGTATTTTTAGAATTGTTCCGACAGTGTGGTATTTTGGAATTATTCCGACAGTGTGGTATTTTGGAATTGTTCCGACAGTGTGATATTTTTGGAATTGTTCCGACAGTTTGGTATTTTTAGAATTGTTCCGACAGTGTAATATTTTGGAATTGTTCAGACAGTGTGGTATTTTTAGAATTGTTCCGACAGTGTGGTATTTTTAGAATTTTTCCAACAGTGTGGTATTTGGGAATTGTTCCGACAGTGTGGTATTTTTAGAATTGTTCCGACAGTGTGGTATTCTTAGAATTGTTCCGACAGTGTGGGATTTTGGAATTGCTCCGACGGTGTGGTATTTTTAGAATTGTTCCGAGAGTGTGGTATTTTTGAATTGTTCCGACAGTGTGGTATTTTTAGAATTGATCCGACAGTGTGGTATTTTGGAATTGTTCCGACAGTGTGGTATTTTTAGAATTGTTCCGACAGTGTGGTATTTTTAGAATTGTTCCGACAGTGTGGTATTTTTAGAATTGTTCCGACAGTGTAGTATTTTTAGAATTGTTCCGACAGTGTGGTATTTTGGAATTGTTCCGACAGTGTGGTATTTTTAGAATTGTTCCGACAGTGTGGTATTTTTAGAATTGTTCCGACACTGGTATTTTTAGAATTGTTCCGACAGTGTGGTATTTTTAGAATTGTTCCGACAGTGTGGTATTTTTAGAATTGTTCCGACAGTGTGGTATTTATAGAATTGTTCCGACAGTGTGGTATTTTTAGAATTGTTCCGACAGTGTGGTATTTTTAGAATTGTTCTGACAGTGTGGTATTTTTAGAATTGTTCCGACAGTGTGGTATTTTTAGAATTGTTCCGACATTGTGGTATTTTTAGAATTGTTCCGACAGTGTGGTATTTTTAGAATTGTTCTGACAGTGTGGTATTTTTAGAATTGTTCCGACAGTGTGGTATTTTTATAATTTTTCCGACAGTGTGGTATTTTTAGAATTGTTCTGACAGTGTGGTATTTTTAGAATTGTTCTGCCAGTGTGGTATTTTTAGAATTGTTCTGACTGTGGTATTTTTAGAATTGTTCTGACAGTGTGGTAATTTTAGAATTGTTCCGACAGTGTGGTATTTTTAGAATTTTTCCGACAGTGTGGTATTTTTAGAATTGTTCTGACAGTGTGGTATTTTTAGAATTGTTCTGACAGTGTGGTATTTTTAGAATTGTTCTGACTGTGGTATTTTTAGAATTGTTCCTACAGTGTGGTATTTTTAGAATTGTTCCGACAGTGTGGTATTTTTAGAATTGTTCTGACAGTGTGGTATTTTTAGAATTGTTCTGACAGTGTGGTATTTCTAGAATTGTTCTGACCGTGTGGTATTTTTAGAATTGTTCTGACAGTGTGGTATTCTTAGAATTGTTCCGACAGTGTGGTATTTTTAGAATTGTTCTGACAGTGTGGTATTTTTAGAATTGTTCCGACAGTGTGGTATTTTTAGAATTGTTCCGACAGTGTGGTATTTTGAAATTGTTCCGACAGTATGGTTTTTTGAAATTGTTCCGACAGTGTGGTATTTTGGAATTGTTCCGACAGTGTGGTATTTTGGAATTGTTCCGACAGTGTGGTATTTTTAGAATTGTTCCGACAGTGTGGTATTTTGGAATTGTTCCGACAGTGTGGTATTTTGGAATTGTTCCGACAGTGTGATATTTTTGGAATTGTTCCGACAGTGTGGTATTTTTAGAATTGTTCCGACAGTGTAATATTTTGGAATTGTTCAGACAGTGTGGTATTTTTAGAATTGTTCCGACAGTGTGGTATTTTTAGAATTGTTCCAACAGTGTGGTATTTGGGAATTGTTCCGACAGTGTGGTATTTTTAGAATTGTTCCGACAGTGTGGTATTCTTAGAATTGTTCCGACAGTGTGGGATTTTGGAATTGCTCCGACGGTGTGGTATTTTTAGAATTGTTCCGAGAGTGTGGTATTTTTGAATTGTTCCGACAGTGTGGTATTTTTAGAATTGATCCGACAGTGTGGTATTTTGGAATTGTTCCGACATTGTGGTATTTTTAGAATTGTTCCGACAGTGTGGTATTTTGGAATTGTTCCGACAGTGTGGTATTTTGGAATTGTTCCGACAGTGTGGTATTTTTAGAATTGTTCCGACAGTGTGGTATTTTTAGAATTGTTCCGACAGTGTAGTATTTTTAGAATTGTTCCGACAGTGTGGTATTTTGGAATTGTTCAGACAGTGTGGTATTTTTAGAATTGTTCCGACAGTGTGGTATTTTTAGAATTGTTCCGACAGTGGTATTTTTAGAATTGTTCCGACAGTGTGGTATTTTTAGAATTGTTCCGACAGTGTGGTATTCTTAGAATTGTTCCGACAGTGTGGGATTTTGGAATTGCTCCGACGGTGTGGTATTTTTAGAATTGTTCCGAGAGTGTGGTATTTTTAGAATTGTTCCGACAGTGTGGTATTTTTAGAATTGATCCGACAGTGTGGTATTTTGGAATTGTTCCGACATTGTGGTATTTTTAGAATTGTTCCGACAGTGTGGTATTTTTAGAATTGTTCCGACAGTGTGGTATTTTGGAATTGTTCCGACAGTGTGGTATTTTGGAATTGTTCCGACAGTGTGGTATTTTTAGAATTGTTCCGACAGTGTGGTATTTTTAGAATTGTTCCGACAGTGTAGTATTTTTAGAATTGTTCCGACAGTGTGGTATTTTGGAATTGTTCCGACAGTGTGGTATTTTTAGAATTGTTCCGACAGTGTGGTATTTTTAGAATTGTTCCGACACTGGTATTTTTAGAATTGTTCCGACAGTGTGGTATTTTTAGAATTGTTCCGACAGTGTGGTATTTTTAGAATTGTTCCGACAGTGTGGTATTTTTAGAATTGTTCTGACAGTGTGGTATTTTTAGAATTGTTCCGACAGTGTGGTATTTTTAGAATTTTTCCGACAGTGTGGTATTTTTAGAATTGTTCTGACAGTGTGGTATTTTTAGAATTGTTCTGACAGTGTGGTATTTTTAGAATTGTTCTGACTGTGGTATTTTTAGAATTGTTCTGACAGTGTGGTAATTTTAGAATTGTTCCGACAGTGTGGTATTTTTAGAATTTTTCCGACAGTGTGGTATTTTTAGAATTGTTCTGACAGTGTGGTATTTTTAGAATTGTTCTGACAGTGTGGTATTTTTAGAATTGTTCTGACTGTGGTATTTTTAGAATTGTTCTGACAGTGTGGTAATTTTAGAATTGTTCCGACAGTGTGGTATTTTTAGAATTGTTCCGACAGTGTGGTATTTTTAGAATTGTTCCGACAGTGTGGTATTTTTAGAATTGTTCTGACAGTGTGGTATTTTTAGAATTGTTCCTACAGTGTGGTATTTTTAGAATTGTTCCGACAGTGTGGTATTTTTAGAATTGTTCTGACAGTGTGGTATTTTTAGAATTGTTCTGACAGTGTGGTATTTCTAGAATTGTTCTGACCGTGTGGTATTTTTAGAATTGTTCTGACAGTGTGGTATTCTTAGAATTGTTCCGACAGTGTGGTATTTTGGAATTGTTCTGACAGTGTGGTATTTTTAGAATTGTTCCGACAGTGTGGTATTTTTAGAATTGTTCCGACAGTGGTATTTTTAGAATTGTTCCGACAGTGTGGTATTTTTAGAATTGTTCCGACAGTGTGGTATTTTTAGAATTGTTCCGACAGTGTGGTATTTTTAGAATTGTTCTGACAGTGTGGTATTTTTAGAATTGTTCCTACAGTGTGGTATTTTTAGAATTGTTCCGACAGTGTGGTATTTTTAGAATTGTTCTGACAGTGTGGTATTTTTAGAATTGTTCTGACAGTGTGGTATTTCTAGAATTGTTCTGACCGTGTGGTATTTTTAGAATTGTTCTGACAGTGTGGTATTCTTAGAATTGTTCCGACAGTGTGGTATTTTTAGAATTGTTCTGACAGTGTGGTATTTTTAGAATTGTTCCGACAGTGTGGTATTTTTAGAATTGTTCCGACAGTGTGGTATTTTGAAATTGTTCCGACAGTATGGTTTTTTGAAATTGTTCCGATAGTGTGGTATTTTGGAATTGTTCCGACAGTGTGGTATTTTGGAATTGTTCCGACAGTGTGGTATTTTTAGAATTGTTCCGACAGTGTGGTATTTTGGAATTGTTCCGACAGTGTGGTATTTTGGAATTGTTCCGACAGTGTGATATTTTTGGAATTGTTCCGACAGTGTGGTATTTTTAGAATTGTTCCGACAGTGTAATATTTTGGAATTGTTCAGACAGTGTGGTATTTATAGAATTGTTCCGACAGTGTGGTATTTTTAGAATTGTTCCAACAGTGTGATATTTGGGAATTGTTCCGACAGTGTGGTATTTTTAGAATTGTTCCGACAGTGTGGTATTCTTAGAATTGTTCCGACAGTGTGGGATTTTGGAATTGCTCCGACGGTGTGGTATTTTTAGAATTGTTCCGAGAGTGTGGTATTTTTGAATTGTTCCGACAGTGTGGTATTTTTAGAATTGATCCGACAGTGTGGTATTTTGGAATTGTTCCGACATTGTGGTATTTTTAGAATTGTTCCGACAGTGTGGTATTTTGGAATTGTTCCGACAGTGTGGTATTTTGGAATTGTTCCGACAGTGTGGTATTTTTAGAATTGTTCCGACAGTGTGGTATTTTTAGAATTGTTCCGACAGTGTGGTATTTTTAGAATTGTTCCGACAGTGTAGTATTTATAGAATTGTTCCGACAGTGTGGTATTTTGGAATTGTTCCGACAGTGTGGTATTTTTAGAATTGTTCCGACAGTGTGGTATTTTTAGAATTGTTCCGACAGTGGTATTTTTAGAATTGTTCCGACAGTGTGGTATTTTTAGAATTGTTCCGACAGTGTGGTATTCTTAGAATTGTTCCGACAGTGTGGGATTTTGGAATTGCTCCGACAGTGTGGTATTTTTAGAATTGTTCCGAGAGTGTGGTATTTTTAGAATTGTTCCGACAGTGTGGTATTTTTAGAATTGATCCGACAGTGTGGTATTTTGGAATTGTTCCGACAGTGTGGTATTTTTAGAATTGTTCCGACAGTGTGGTATTTTTAGAATTGTTCCGACAGTGTAGTATTTTTAGAATTGTTCCGACAGTGTGGTATTTTGGAATTGTTCCGACAGTGTGGTATTTTTAGAATTGTTCCGACAGTGTGGTATTTTTAGAATTGTTCCGACACTGGTATTTTTAGAATTGTTCCGACAGTGTGGTATTTTTAGAATTGTTCCGACAGTGTGGTATTTTTAGAATTGTTCCGACAGTGTGGTATTTATAGAATTGTTCCGACAGTGTGGTATTTTTAGAATTGTTCCGACAGTGTGGTATTTTTAGAATTGTTCTGACAGTGTGGTATTTTTAGAATTGTTCTGACAGTGTGGTATTTTTAGAATTGTTCTGACAGTGTGGTATTTTTAGAATTGTTCTGACAGTGTGGTATTTTTAGAATTGTTCCGACAGTGTGGTATTTTGGAATTGTTCCGACATTGTGGTATTTTTAGAATTGTTCCGACAGTGTGGTATTTTGGAATTGTTCCGACAGTGTGGTATTTTTAGAATTGTTCAGACAGTGTGGTATTTTTAGAATTGTTCCGACAGTGTGGTATTTTTAGAATTGTTCCGACAGTGTGGTATTTCTAGAATTGTTCCGACAGTGTGGTATTTTGGAACTGTTCCGACAGTGTGGTATTTTTAGAATTGTTCCGACAGTGTGGTATTTTTAGAATTGTTCCAACAGTGTGGTATTTTTAGAATTGTTCCGACAGTGTGGTATTTTTAGAATTGTTCCGACAGTGTGGTATTTTTAGAATTGTTCCGACAGTGTGGTATTTTTAGAATTGTTCTGACAGTGTGGTATTTTTAGAATTGTTCCGACAGTGTGGTATTTTTAGAATTGTTCCGACAGTGTGGTATTTTTAGAATTGTTCTGACAGTGTGGTATTTTTAGAATTGTTCTGACAGTGTGGTATTTTTAGAATTGTTCTTACAGTGTGGTATTTTTAGAATTGTTCTGACAGTGTGGTATTTTTAGAATTGTTCCGACAGTGTGGTATTTTTAGAATTGTTCCGACAGTGTGGTATTTTGGAATTGTTCCGACAGTGTGGTATTTTTAGAATTGTTCCGACATTGTGGTATTTTTAGAATTGTTCCGACAGTGTGGTATTTTTAGAATTGTTCCGACAGTGTGGTATTTTTAGAATTGTTCGGACAGTGTGGTATTTTTAGAATTGTTCCGACAGTGTGGTATTTTTAGAATTGTTCCGACAGTGTGGTATTTTTAGAAAAGTTCCAACAGTGTGGTATTTTGGAATTGTTCCGACAGTGTGGTATTTTTAGAATTGTTCCGACAGTGTGGTATTATTAGAATTGTTCCGACAGTGTGGGATTTTGGAATTGTTCCGACAGTGTGGTATTTTTAGAATTGTTCCGACAGTGTGGTATTTTTAGAATTGTTCCGACAGTGTGGTATTTTTAGAATTGTTCCGACAGTGTGGTATTTTGGAATTGTTCCGACATTGTGGTATTTTTAGAATTGTTCCGACAGTGTGGTATTTTTAGAATTGTTCCGACAGTGTGGTATTTTGGAATTGTTCCGACAGTGTGGTATTTTGGAATTGTTCCGACAGTGTGGTATTTTTAGAATTGTTCTGACAGTGTGGTATTTTTAGAATCGTTCCGACAGTGTGGTATTTTTAGAATTGTTCCGACAGTGTGGTATTTTGGAATTGTTCCGACAGTGTGGTATTTTTAGAATTGTTCCGACAGTGTGGTATTTTTAGAATTGTTCCGACAGTGTGGTATTTTTAGAATTGTTCCGACAGTGTGGTATTTTTAGAATTGTTCCGACAGTGTGGTATTTTTAGAATTGTTCCGACAGTGTGGTATTTTTAGAATTGTTCCGACAGTGTGGTATTTTTAGAATTGTTCTGACAGTGTGGTATTTTTAGAATTGTTCCGACAGTGTGGTATTTTTAGAATTGTTCCGACAGTGTGGTATTTTTAGAATTGTTCCGACAGTGGTATTTTTAGAATTGTTCTGACAGTGTGGTATTTTTAGAATTGTTCCGACAGTGTGGTATTTTTAGAATTGTTCCGACAGTGTGGTATTTTTAGAATTGTTCTGACAGTGTGGTATTTTTAGAATTGTTCTGACAGTGTGGTATTTCTAGAATTGTTCTGACCGTGTGGTATTTTTTGAATTGTTCTGACAGTGTGGTATTCTTAGAATTGTTCCGACAGTGTGGTATTTTTAGAATTGTTCTGACAGTGTGGTATTTTTAGAATTGTTCCGACAGTGTGGTATTTTTAGAATTGTTCCGACAATGTGGTATTTTTAGAATTATTCCGACAGTGTGGTATTTTGAAATTGTTCCGACAGTATGGTTTTTTGAAATTGTTCCGACAGTGTGGTATTTTGGAATTGTTCCGACAGTGTGGTATTTTGGAATTGTTCCGACAGTGTGGTATTTTTAGAATTGTTCCGACAGTGTGGTATTTTGGAATTGTTCCGACAGTGTGGTATTTTGGAATTGTTCCGACAGTGTGATATTTTTGGAATTGTTCCGACAGTGTGGTATTTTTAGAATTGTTCCGACAGTGTAATATTTTGGAATTGTTCAGACAGTGTGGTATTTTTAGAATTGTTCGGACAGTGTGGTATTTTTAGAATTGTTCCAACAGTGTGGTATTTGGGAATTGTTCCGACAGTGTGGTATTTTTAGAATTGTTCCGACAGTGTGGTATTCTTAGAATTGTTCCGACAGTGTGGGATTTTGGAATTGCTCCGACGGTGTGGTATTTTTAGAATTGTTCCGAGAGTGTGGTATTTTTAGAATTGTTCCCAGTGTGGTATTTTTAGAATTGATCCGACAGTGTGGTATTTTGGAATTGTTCCGACATTGTGGTATTTTTAGAATTGTTCCGACAGTGTGGTATTTTGGAATTGTTCCGACAGTGTGGTATTTTGGAATTGTTCGGACAGTGTGGTATTTTTAGAATTGTTCCAACAGTGTGGTATTTGGGAATTGTTCCGACAGTGTGGTATTTTTAGAATTGTTCCGACAGTGTGGTATTCTTAGAATTGTTCCGACAGTGTGGGATTTTGGAATTGCTCCGACAGTGTGGTATTTTTAGAATTGTTCCGAGAGTGTGGTATTTTTAGAATTGTTCCGACAGTGTGGTATTTTTAGAATTGATCCGACAGTGTGGTATTTTGGAATTGTTCCGACAGTGTGGTATTTTTAGAATTGTTCCGACAGTGTGGTATTTTTAGAATTGTTCCGACAGTGTAGTATTTTTAGAATTGTTCCGACAGTGTGGTATTTTGGAATTGTTCCGACAGTGTGGTATTTTTAGAATTGTTCCGACAGTGTGGTATTTTTAGAATTGTTCCGACACTGGTATTTTTAGAATTGTTCCGACAGTGTGGTATTTTTAGAATTGTTCCGACAGTGTGGTATTTTTAGAATTGTTCCGACAGTGTGGTATTTATAGAATTGTTCCGACAGTGTGGTATTTTTAGAATTGTTCCGACAGTGTGGTATTTTTAGAATTGTTCTGACAGTGTGGTATTTTTAGAATTGTTCCGACAGTGTGGTATTTTTAGAATTGTTCCGACATTGTGGTATTTTTGGAATTGTTCCGACAGTGTGGTATTTTTAGAATTGTTCTGACAGTGTGGTATTTTTAGAATTGTTCCGACAGTGTGGTATTTTTATAATTTTTCCGACAGTGTGGTATTTTTAGAATTGTTCTGACAGTGTGGTATTTTTAGAATTGTTCTGACAGTGTGGTATTTTTAGAATTGTTCTGACTGTGGTATTTTTAGAATTGTTCTGACAGTGTGGTAATTTTAGAATTGTTCCGACAGTGTGGTATTTTTAGAATTTTTCCGACAGTGTGGTATTTTGGAATTGTTCCGACAGTGTGGTATTTTGGAATTGTTCCGACAGTGTGATATTTTTGGAATTGTTCCGACAGTGTGGTATTTTTAGAATTGTTCCGACCGTGTAATATTTTGGAATTGTTCAGACAGTGTGGTATTTTTAGAATTGTTCCGACAGTGTGGTATTTTTAGAATTGTTCCAACAGTGTGGTATTTTGGAATTGTTCCGACAGTGTGGTATTTTGGAATTGTTCCGACAGTGTGATATTTTTGGAATTGTTCCGACAGTGTGGTATTTTTAGAATTGTTCCGACAGTGTAATATTTTGGAATTGTTCAGACAGTGTGGCATTTTTAGAATTGTTCCGACAGTGTGGTATTTTTAGAATTGTTCCAACAGTGTGGTATTTGGGAATTGTTCCGACAGTGTGGTATTTTTAGAATTGTTCCGACAGTGTGGTATTCTTAGAATTGTTCCGACAGTGTGGGATTTTGGAATTGCTCCGACGGTGTGGTATTTTTAGAATTGTTCCGAGAGTGTGGTATTTTTGAATTGTTCCGACAGTGTGGTATTTTTAGAATTGATCCGACAGTGTGGTATTTTGGAATTGTTCCGACATTGTGGTATTTTTAGAATTGTTCCGACAGTGTGGTATTTTGGAATTGTTCCGACAGTGTGGTATTTTGGAATTGTTCCGACAGTGTGGTATTTTTAGAATTGTTCCGACAGTGTGGTATTTTTAGAATTGTTCCGACAGTGTGGTATTTTTAGAATTGTTCCGACAGTGTAGTATTTTTAGAATTGTTCCGACAGTGTGGTATTTTGGAATTGTTCAGACAGTGTGGTATTTTTAGAATTGTTCCGACAGTGTGGTATTTTTAGAATTGTTCCGACAGTGGTATTTTTAGAATTGTTCCGACAGTGTGGTATTTTTAGAATTGTTCCGACAGTGTGGTATTCTTAGAATTGTTCCGACAGTGTGGGATTTTAGAATTGCTCCGACGGTGTGGTATTTTTAGAATTGTTCCGAGAGTGTGGTATTTTTAGAATTGTTCCGACAGTGTGGTATTTTTAGAATTGATCCGACAGTGTGGTATTTTGGAATTGTTCCGACATTGTGGTATTTTTAGAATTGTTCCGACAGTGTGGTATTTTTAGAATTGTTCCGACAGTGTGGTATTTTGGAATTGTTCCGACAGTGTGGTATTTTGGAATTGTTCCGACAGTGTGGTATTTTTAGAATTGTTCCGACAGTGTGGTATTTTTAGAATTGTTCCGACAGTGTGGTATTTTTAGAATTGTTCCGACAGTGTAGTATTTTTAGAATTGTTCCGACAGTGTGGTATTTTGGAATTGTTCCGACAGTGTGGTATTTTTAGAATTGTTCCGACAGTGTGGTATTTTTAGAATTGTTCCGACACTGGTATTTTTAGAATTGTTCCGACAGTGTGGTATTTTTAGAATTGTTCCGACAGTGTGGTATTTTTAGAATTGTTCCGACAGTGTGGTATTTTTAGAATTGTTCTGACAGTGTGGTATTTTTAGAATTGTTCCGACAGTGTGGTATTTTTAGAATTTTTCCGACAGTGTGGTATTTTTAGAATTGTTCTGACAGTGTGGTATTTTTAGAATTGTTCTGACAGTGTGGTATTTTTAGAATTGTTCTGACTGTGGTATTTTTAGAATTGTTCTGACATTGTGGTAATTTTAGAATTGTTCCGACAGTGTGGTATTTTTAGAATTTTTCCGACAGTGTGGTATTTTTAGAATTGTTCTGACAGTGTGGTATTTTTAGAATTGTTCTGACAGTGTGGTATTTTTAGAATTGTTCTGACTGTGGTATTTTTAGAATTGTTCTGACAGTGTGGTAATAATAGAATTGTTCCGACAGTGTGGTATTTTTAGAATTGTTCCGACAGTGTGGTATTTTTAGAATTGTTCCGACAGTGTGGTATTTTTAGAATTGTTCTGACAGTGTGGTATTTTTAGAATTGTTCCTACAGTGTGGTATTTTTAGAATTGTTCCGACAGTGTGGTATTTTTAGAATTGTTCTGACAGTGTGGTAATTTTAGAATTGTTCTGACAGTGTGGTATTTCTAGAATTGTTCTGACAGTGTGGTATTCTTAGAATTGTTCCGACAGTGTGGTATTTTTAGAATTGTTCTGACAGTGTGGTATTTTTAGAATTGTTCCGACAGTGTGGTATTTTTAGAATTGTTCCGACAGTGTGGTATTTTGAAATTGTTCCGACAGTGTGGTATTTTGGAATTGTTCCGACAGTGTGGTATTTTGGAATTGTTCCGACAGTGTGGTATTTTTAGAATTGTTCTGACAGTGTGGTATTTTTAGAATTGTTCCTACAGTGTGGTATTTTTAGAATTGTTCCGACAGTGTGGTATTTTTAGAATTGTTCTGACAGTGTGGTAATTTTAGAATTGTTCTGACAGTGTGGTATTTCTAGAATTGTTCTGACAGTGTGGTATTCTTAGAATTGTTCCGACAGTGTGGTATTTTTAGAATTGTTCTGACAGTGTGGTATTTTTAGAATTGTTCCGACAGTGTGGTATTTTTAGAATTGTTCCGACAGTGTGGTATTTTGAAATTGTTCCGACAGTATGGTTTTTTGAAATTGTTCCGACAGTGTGGTATTTTGGAATTGTTCCGACAGTGTGGTATTTTGGAATTGTTCCGACAGTGTGGTATTTTTAGAATTGTTCCGACAGTGTGGTATTTTGGAATTATTCCGACAGTGTGGTATTTTGGAATTGTTCCGACAGTGTGATATTTTTGGAATTGTTCCGACAGTTTGGTATTTTTAGAATTGTTCCGACAGTGTAATATTTTGGAATTGTTCAGACAGTGTGGTATTTTTAGAATTGTTCCGACAGTGTGGTATTTTTAGAATTTTTCCAACAGTGTGGTATTTGGGAATTGTTCCGACAGTGTGGTATTTTTAGAATTGTTCCGACAGTGTGGTATTCTTAGAATTGTTCCGACAGTGTGGGATTTTGGAATTGCTCCGACGGTGTGGTATTTTTAGAATTGTTCCGAGAGTGTGGTATTTTTGAATTGTTCCGACAGTGTGGTATTTTTAGAATTGATCCGACAGTGTGGTATTTTGGAATTGTTCCGACAGTGTGGTATTTTTAGAATTGTTCCGACAGTGTGGTATTTTTAGAATTGTTCCGACAGTGTGGTATTTTTAGAATTGTTCCGACAGTGTAGTATTTTTAGAATTGTTCCGACAGTGTGGTATTTTGGAATTGTTCCGACAGTGTGGTATTTTTAGAATTGTTCCGACAGTGTGGTATTTTTAGAATTGTTCCGACACTGGTATTTTTAGAATTGTTCCGACAGTGTGGTATTTTTAGAATTGTTCCGACAGTGTGGTATTTTTAGAATTGTTCCGACAGTGTGGTATTTATAGAATTGTTCCGACAGTGTGGTATTTTTAGAATTGTTCCGACAGTGTGGTATTTTTAGAATTGTTCTGACAGTGTGGTATTTTTAGAATTGTTCCGACAGTGTGGTATTTTTAGAATTGTTCCGATATTGTGGTATTTTTAGAATTGTTCCGACAGTGTGGTATTTTTAGAATTGTTCTGACAGTGTGGTATTTTTAGAATTGTTCCGACAGTGTGGTATTTTTATAATTTTTCCGACAGTGTGGTATTTTTAGAATTGTTCTGACAGTGTGGTATTTTTAGAATTGTTCTGCCAGTGTGGTATTTTTAGAATTGTTCTGACTGTGGTATTTTTAGAATTGTTCTGACAGTGTGGTAATTTTAGAATTGTTCCGACAGTGTGGTATTTTTAGAATTTTTCCGACAGTGTGGTATTTTTAGAATTGTTCTGACAGTGTGGTATTTTTAGAATTGTTCTGACAGTGTGGTATTTTTAGAATTGTTCTGACTGTGGTATTTTTAGAATTGTTCCTACAGTGTGGTATTTTTAGAATTGTTCCGACAGTGTGGTATTTTTAGAATTGTTCTGACAGTGTGGTATTTTTAGAATTGTTCTGACAGTGTGGTATTTCTAGAATTGTTCTGACCGTGTGGTATTTTTAGAATTGTTCTGACAGTGTGGTATTCTTAGAATTGTTCCGACAGTGTGGTATTTTTAGAATTGTTCTGACAGTGTGGTATTTTTAGAATTGTTCCGACAGTGTGGTATTTTTAGAATTGTTCCGACAGTGTGGTATTTTGAAATTGTTCCGACAGTATGGTTTTTTGAAATTGTTCCGACAGTGTGGTATTTTGGAATTGTTCCGACAGTGTGGTATTTTGGAATTGTTCCGACAGTGTGGTATTTTTAGAATTGTTCCGACAGTGTGGTATTTTGGAATTGTTCCGACAGTGTGGTATTTTGGAATTGTTCCGACAGTGTGATATTTTTGGAATTGTTCCGACAGTGTGGTATTTTTAGAATTGTTCCGACAGTGTAATATTTTGGAATTGTTCAGACAGTGTGGTATTTTTAGAATTGTTCCGACAGTGTGGTATTTTTAGAATTGTTCCAACAGTGTGGTATTTGGGAATTGTTCCGACAGTGTGGTATTTTTAGAATTGTTCCGACAGTGTGGTATTCTTAGAATTGTTCCGACAGTGTGGGATTTTGGAATTGCTCCGACGGTGTGGTATTTTTAGAATTTTTCCGAGAGTGTGGTATTTTTGAATTGTTCCGACAGTGTGGTATTTTTAGAATTGATCCGACAGTGTGGTATTTTGGAATTGTTCCGACATTGTGGTATTTTTAGAATTGTTCCGACAGTGTGGTATTTTGGAATTGTTCCGACAGTGTGGTATTTTGGAATTGTTCCGACAGTGTGGTATTTTTAGAATTGTTCCGACAGTGTGGTATTTTTAGAATTGTTCCGACAGTGTAGTATTTTTAGAATTGTTCCGACAGTGTGGTATTTTGGAATTGTTCAGACAGTGTGGTATTTTTAGAATTGTTCCGACAGTGTGGTATTTTTAGAATTGTTCCGACAGTGGTATTTTTAGAATTGTTCCGACAGTGTGGTATTTTTAGAATTGTTCCGACAGTGTGGTATTCTTAGAATTGTTCCGACAGTGTGGGATTTTGGAATTGCTCCGACGGTGTGGTATTTTTAGAATTGTTCCGAGAGTGTGGTATTTTTAGAATTGTTCCGACAGTGTGGTATTTTTAGAATTGATCCGACAGTGTGGTATTTTGGAATTGTTCCGACATTGTGGTATTTTTAGAATTGTTCCGACAGTGTGGTATTTTTAGAATTGTTCCGACAGTGTGGTATTTTGGAATTGTTCCGACAGTGTGGTATTTTGGAATTGTTCCGACAGTGTGGTATTTTTAGAATTGTTCCGACAGTGTGGTATTTTTAGAATTGTTCCGACAGTGTGGTATTTTTAGAATTGTTCCGACAGTGTAGTATTTTTAGAATTGTTCCGACAGTGTGGTATTTTGGAATTGTTCCGACAGTGTGGTATTTTTAGAATTGTTCCGACAGTGTGGTATTTTTAGAATTGTTCCGACACTGGTATTTTTAGAATTGTTCCGACAGTGTGGTATTTTTAGAATTGTTCCGACAGTGTGGTATTTTTAGAATTGTTCCGACAGTGTGGTATTTTTAGAATTGTTCTGACAGTGTGGTATTTTTAGAATTGTTCCGACAGTGTGGTATTTTTAGAATTTTTCCGACAGTGTGGTATTTTTAGAATTGTTCTGACAGTGTGGTATTTTTAGAATTGTTCTGACAGTGTGGTATTTTTAGAATTGTTCTGACTGTGGTATTTTTAGAATTGTTCTGACAGTGTGGTAATTTTAGAATTGTTCCGACAGTGTGGTATTTTTAGAATTTTTCCGACAGTGTGGTATTTTTAGAATTGTTCTGACAGTGTGGTATTTTTAGAATTGTTCTGACAGTGTGGTATTTTTAGAATTGTTCTGACTGTGGTATTTTTAGAATTGTTCTGACAGTGTGGTAATTTTAGAATTGTTCCGACAGTGTGGTATTTTTAGAATTGTTCCGACAGTGTGGTATTTTTAGAATTGTTCCGACAGTGTGGTATTTTTAGAATTGTTCTGACAGTGTGGTATTTTTAGAATTGTTCCTACAGTGTGGTATTTTTAGAATTGTTCCGACAGTGTGGTATTTTTAGAATTGTTCTGACAGTGTGGTATTTTTAGAATTGTTCTGACAGTGTGGTATTTCTAGAATTGTTCTGACCGTGTGGTATTTTTAGAATTGTTCTGACAGTGTGGTATTCTTAGAATTGTTCCGACAGTGTGGTATTTTTAGAATTGTTCTGACAGTGTGGTATTTTTAGAATTGTTCCGACAGTATGGTATTTTTAGAATTGTTCCGACAGTGTGGTATTTTGAAATTGTTCCGACAGTATGGTTTTTTGAAATTGTTCCGACAGTGTGGTATTTTGGAATTGTTCCGACAGTGTGGTATTTTGGAATTGTTCCGACAGTATGGTATTTTTAGAATTGTTCCGACAGTGTGGTATTTTGGAATTGTTCCGACAGTGTGGTATTTTGGAATTGTTCCGACAGTGTGATATTTTTGGAATTGTTCCGACAGTTTGGTATTTTTAGAATTGTTCCGACAGTGTAATATTTTGGAATTGTTCAGACAGTGTGGTATTTTTAGAATTGTTCCGACAGTGTGGTATTTTTAGAATTTTTCCAACAGTGTGGTATTTGGGAATTGTTCCGACAGTGTGGTATTTTTAGAATTGTTCCGACAGTGTGGTATTCTTAGAATTGTTCCGACAGTGTGGGATTTTGGAATTGCTCCGACGGTGTGGTATTTTTAGAATTGTTCCGAGAGTGTGGTATTTTTGAATTGTTCCGACAGTGTGGTATTTTTAGAATTGATCCGACAGTGTGGTATTTTGGAATTGTTCCGACATTGTGGTATTTTTAGAATTGTTCCGACAGTGTGGTATTTTGGAATTGTTCCGACAGTGTGGTATTTTGGAATTGTTCCGACAGTGTGGTATTTTTAGAATTGTTCCGACAGTGTGGTATTTTTAGAATTGTTCCGACAGTGTGGTATTTTTAGAATTGTTCCGACAGTGTAGTATTTTTAGAATTGTTCCGACAGTGTGGTATTTTGGAATTGTTCCGACAGTGTGGTATTTTTAGAATTGTTCCGACAGTGTGGTATTTTTAGAATTGTTCCGACAGTGGTATTTTTAGAATTGTTCCGACAGTGTGGTATTTTTAGAATTGTTCCGACAGTGTGGTATTCTTAGAATTGTTCCGACAGTGTGGGATTTTGGAATTGCTCCGACGGTGTGGTATTTTTAGAATTGTTCCGAGAGTGTGGTATTTTTAGAATTGTTCCGACAGTGTGGTATTTTGGAATTGTTCCGACAGTGTGGTATTTTTAGAATTGTTCCGACAGTGTGGTATTTTTAGAATTGTTCCGACACTGGTATTTTTAGAATTGTTCCGACAGTGTGGTATTTTTAGAATTGTTCTGACAGTGTGGTATTTTTAGAATTGTTCCGACAGTGTGGTATTTTTAGAATTGTTCCGACATTGTGGTATTTTTAGAATTGTTCCGACAGTGTGGTATTTTTAGAATTGTTCTGACAGTGTGGTATTTTTAGAATTGTTCCGACAGTGTGGTATTTTTAGAATTTTTCCGACAGTGTGGTATTTTTAGAATTGTTCTGACAGTGTGGTATTTTTAGAATTGTTCTGACAGTGTGGTATTTTTAGAATTGTTCTGACTGTGGTATTTTTAGAATTGTTCTGACAGTGTGGTAATTTTAGAATTGTTCCGACAGTGTGGTATTTTTAGAATTGTTCCGACAGTGTGGTATTTTTAGAATTGTTCCGACAGTGTGGTATTTTGGAATTGTTCCGACAGTGTGGTATTTTTAGAATTGTTCTGACAGTGTGGTATTTTTAGAATTGTTCCGACAGTGTGGTATTTTTAGAATTGTTCCGACAGTGTGGTATTTTTAGAATTGTTCCCACAGTGTGGTATTTTTAGAATTGTTCCGACAGTGTGGTATTTTTAGAATTGTTCCGACAGTGTGGTATTTTTAGAATTGTTCCGACAGTGTGGTATTTTTAGAATTGTTCCGACAGTGTGGTATTTTGGAATTGTTCCGACATTGTGGTATTTTTAGAATTGTTCCGACAGTGTGGTATTTTTAGAATTGTTCAGAAAGTGTGGTATTTTGGAATTGTTCCGACAGTGTGGTATTTTTAGAATTGTTCCGACAATGTTGTATTTCTAGAATTGTTCTGACAGTGTGGTATTTTGTAATTGTTCCGACAGTGTGGTATTTTTAGAATCGTTCCGACAGTATGGTATCTTTAGAATTGTTCCGACAGTGTGGTATTTTTAGAATTGTTCTGACAGTGTGGTATTTTTAGAATTGTTCCGACAGTGTGGTATTTTTAGAATTTTTCCGACAGTGTGGTATTTTTAGAATTGTTCTGACAGTGTGGTATTTTTAGAATTGTTCTGACAGTGTGGTATTTTTAGAATTGTTCTGACTGTGGTATTTTTAGAATTGTTCTGACAGTGTGGTAATTTTAGAATTGTTCCGACAGTGTGGTATTTTTAGAATTTTTCCGACAGTGTGGTATTTTTAGAATTGTTCTGACAGTGTGGTATTTTTAGAATTGTTCTGACAGTGTGGTATTTTTAGAATTGTTCTGACTGTGGTATTTTTAGAATTGTTCTGACAGTGTGGTAATTTTAGAATTGTACCGACAGTGTGGTATTTTTAGAATTGTTCCGACAGTGTGGTATTTTTAGAATTGTTCCGACAGTGTGGTATTTTTAGAATTGTTCTGACAGTGTGGTATTTTTAGAATTGTTCCTACAGTGTGGTATTTTTAGAATTGTTCCGACAGTGTGGTATTTTTAGAATTGTTCTGACAGTGTGGTATTTTTAGAATTGTTCTGACAGTGTGGTATTTCTAGAATTGTTCTGACCGTGTGGTATTTTTAGAATTGTTCTGACAGTGTGGTATTCTTAGAATTGTTCCGACAGTGTGGTATTTTTAGAATTGTTCTGACAGTGTGGTATTTTTAGAATTGTTCCGACAGTATGGTATTTTTAGAATTGTTCCGACAGTGTGGTATTTTGAAATTGTTCCGACAGTATGGTTTTTTGAAATTGTTCCGACAGTGTGGTATTTTGGAATTGTTCCGACAGTGTGGTATTTTGGAATTGTTCCGACAGTATGGTATTTTTAGAATTGTTCCGACAGTGTGGTATTTTGGAATTGTTCCGACAGTGTGGTATTTTGGAATTGTTCCGACAGTGTGATATTTTTGGAATTGTTCCGACAGTTTGGTATTTTTAGAATTGTTCCGACAGTGTAATATTTTGGAATTGTTCAGACAGTGTGGTATTTTTAGAATTGTTCGGACAGTGTGGTATTTTTAGAATTGTTCCGACAGTGTGGTATTTTTAGAATTGTTCCGACAGTGTGGTATTTTTAGAAAAGTTCCAACAGTGTGGTATTTTGGAATTGTTCCGACAGTGTGGTATTTTTAGAATTGTTCCGACAGTGTGGTATTATTAGAATTGTTCCGACAGTGTGGGATTTTGGAATTGTTCCGACAGTGTGGTATTTTTAGAATTGTTCCGACAGTGTGGTATTTTTAGAATTGTTCCGACAGTGTGGTATTTTTAGAATTGTTCCGACAGTGTGGTATTTTGGAATTGTTCCGACATTGTGGTATTTTTAGAATTGTTCCGACAGTGTGGTATTTTTAGAATTGTTCCGACAGTGTGGTATTTTGGAATTGTTCCGACAGTGTGGTATTTTGGAATTGTTCCGACAGTGTGGTATTTTTAGAATTGTTCTGACAGTGTGGTATTTTTAGAATCGTTCCGACAGTGTGGTATTTTTAGAATTGTTCCGACAGTGTGGTATTTTGGAATTGTTCCGACAGTGTGGTATTTTTAGAATTGTTCCGACAGTGTGGTATTTTTAGAATTGTTCCGACAGTGTGGTATTTTTAGAATTGTTCCGACAGTGTGGTATTTTTAGAATTGTTCCGACAGTGTGGTATTTTTAGAATTGTTCCGACAGTGTGGTATTTTTAGAATTGTTCCGACAGTGTGGTATTTTTAGAATTGTTCTGACAGTGTGGTATTTTTAGAATTGTTCCGACAGTGTGGTATTTTTAGAATTGTTCCGACAGTGTGGTATTTTTAGAATTGTTCCGACAGTGGTATTTTTAGAATTGTTCTGACAGTGTGGTATTTTTAGAATTGTTCCGACAGTGTGGTATTTTTAGAATTGTTCCGACAGTGTGGTATTTTTAGAATTGTTCTGACAGTGTGGTATTTTTAGAATTGTTCTGACAGTGTGGTATTTCTAGAATTGTTCTGACCGTGTGGTATTTTTTGAATTGTTCTGACAGTGTGGTATTCTTAGAATTGTTCCGACAGTGTGGTATTTTTAGAATTGTTCTGACAGTGTGGTATTTTTAGAATTGTTCCGACAGTGTGGTATTTTTAGAATTGTTCCGACAATGTGGTATTTTTAGAATTATTCCGACAGTGTGGTATTTTGAAATTGTTCCGACAGTATGGTTTTTTGAAATTGTTCCGACAGTGTGGTATTTTGGAATTGTTCCGACAGTGTGGTATTTTGGAATTGTTCCGACAGTGTGGTATTTTTAGAATTGTTCCGACAGTGTGGTATTTTGGAATTGTTCCGACAGTGTGGTATTTTGGAATTGTTCCGACAGTGTGATATTTTTGGAATTGTTCCGACAGTGTGGTATTTTTAGAATTGTTCCGACAGTGTAATATTTTGGAATTGTTCAGACAGTGTGGTATTTTTAGAATTGTTCGGACAGTGTGGTATTTTTAGAATTGTTCCAACAGTGTGGTATTTGGGAATTGTTCCGACAGTGTGGTATTTTTAGAATTGTTCCGACAGTGTGGTATTCTTAGAATTGTTCCGACAGTGTGGGATTTTGGAATTGCTCCGACGGTGTGGTATTTTTAGAATTGTTCCGAGAGTGTGGTATTTTTAGAATTGTTCCCAGTGTGGTATTTTTAGAATTGATCCGACAGTGTGGTATTTTGGAATTGTTCCGACATTGTGGTATTTTTAGAATTGTTCCGACAGTGTGGTATTTTGGAATTGTTCCGACAGTGTGGTATTTTGGAATTGTTCGGACAGTGTGGTATTTTTAGAATTGTTCCAACAGTGTGGTATTTGGGAATTGTTCCGACAGTGTGGTATTTTTAGAATTGTTCCGACAGTGTGGTATTCTTAGAATTGTTCCGACAGTGTGGGATTTTGGAATTGCTCCGACAGTGTGGTATTTTTAGAATTGTTCCGAGAGTGTGGTATTTTTAGAATTGTTCCGACAGTGTGGTATTTTTAGAATTGATCCGACAGTGTGGTATTTTGGAATTGTTCCGACAGTGTGGTATTTTTAGAATTGTTCCGACAGTGTGGTATTTTTAGAATTGTTCCGACAGTGTAGTATTTTTAGAATTGTTCCGACAGTGTGGTATTTTGGAATTGTTCCGACAGTGTGGTATTTTTAGAATTGTTCCGACAGTGTGGTATTTTTAGAATTGTTCCGACACTGGTATTTTTAGAATTGTTCCGACAGTGTGGTATTTTTAGAATTGTTCCGACAGTGTGGTATTTTTAGAATTGTTCCGACAGTGTGGTATTTATAGAATTGTTCCGACAGTGTGGTATTTTTAGAATTGTTCCGACAGTGTGGTATTTTTAGAATTGTTCTGACAGTGTGGTATTTTTAGAATTGTTCCGACAGTGTGGTATTTTTAGAATTGTTCCGACATTGTGGTATTTTTGGAATTGTTCCGACAGTGTGGTATTTTTAGAATTGTTCTGACAGTGTGGTATTTTTAGAATTGTTCCGACAGTGTGGTATTTTTATAATTTTTCCGACAGTGTGGTATTTTTAGAATTGTTCTGACAGTGTGGTATTTTTAGAATTGTTCTGACAGTGTGGTATTTTTAGAATTGTTCTGACTGTGGTATTTTTAGAATTGTTCTGACAGTGTGGTAATTTTAGAATTGTTCCGACAGTGTGGTATTTTTAGAATTTTTCCGACAGTGTGGTATTTTGGAATTGTTCCGACAGTGTGGTATTTTGGAATTGTTCCGACAGTGTGATATTTTTGGAATTGTTCCGACAGTGTGGTATTTTTAGAATTGTTCCGACCGTGTAATATTTTGGAATTGTTCAGACAGTGTGGTATTTTTAGAATTGTTCCGACAGTGTGGTATTTTTAGAATTGTTCCAACAGTGTGGTATTTTGGAATTGTTCCGACAGTGTGGTATTTTGGAATTGTTCCGACAGTGTGATATTTTTGGAATTGTTCCGACAGTGTGGTATTTTTAGAATTGTTCCGACAGTGTAATATTTTGGAATTGTTCAGACAGTGTGGCATTTTTAGAATTGTTCCGACAGTGTGGTATTTTTAGAATTGTTCCAACAGTGTGGTATTTGGGAATTGTTCCGACAGTGTGGTATTTTTAGAATTGTTCCGACAGTGTGGTATTCTTAGAATTGTTCCGACAGTGTGGGATTTTGGAATTGCTCCGACGGTGTGGTATTTTTAGAATTGTTCCGAGAGTGTGGTATTTTTGAATTGTTCCGACAGTGTGGTATTTTTAGAATTGATCCGACAGTGTGGTATTTTGGAATTGTTCCGACATTGTGGTATTTTTAGAATTGTTCCGACAGTGTGGTATTTTGGAATTGTTCCGACAGTGTGGTATTTTGGAATTGTTCCGACAGTGTGGTATTTTTAGAATTGTTCCGACAGTGTGGTATTTTTAGAATTGTTCCGACAGTGTGGTATTTTTAGAATTGTTCCGACAGTGTAGTATTTTTAGAATTGTTCCGACAGTGTGGTATTTTGGAATTGTTCAGACAGTGTGGTATTTTTAGAATTGTTCCGACAGTGTGGTATTTTTAGAATTGTTCCGACAGTGGTATTTTTAGAATTGTTCCGACAGTGTGGTATTTTTAGAATTGTTCCGACAGTGTGGTATTCTTAGAATTGTTCCGACAGTGTGGGATTTTAGAATTGCTCCGACGGTGTGGTATTTTTAGAATTGTTCCGAGAGTGTGGTATTTTTAGAATTGTTCCGACAGTGTGGTATTTTTAGAATTGATCCGACAGTGTGGTATTTTGGAATTGTTCCGACATTGTGGTATTTTTAGAATTGTTCCGACAGTGTGGTATTTTTAGAATTGTTCCGACAGTGTGGTATTTTGGAATTGTTCCGACAGTGTGGTATTTTGGAATTGTTCCGACAGTGTGGTATTTTTAGAATTGTTCCGACAGTGTGGTATTTTTAGAATTGTTCCGACAGTGTGGTATTTTTAGAATTGTTCCGACAGTGTAGTATTTTTAGAATTGTTCCGACAGTGTGGTATTTTGGAATTGTTCCGACAGTGTGGTATTTTTAGAATTGTTCCGACAGTGTGGTATTTTTAGAATTGTTCCGACACTGGTATTTTTAGAATTGTTCCGACAGTGTGGTATTTTTAGAATTGTTCCGACAGTGTGGTATTTTTAGAATTGTTCCGACAGTGTGGTATTTTTAGAATTGTTCTGACAGTGTGGTATTTTTAGAATTGTTCCGACAGTGTGGTATTTTTAGAATTTTTCCGACAGTGTGGTATTTTTAGAATTGTTCTGACAGTGTGGTATTTTTAGAATTGTTCTGACAGTGTGGTATTTTTAGAATTGTTCTGACTGTGGTATTTTTAGAATTGTTCTGACATTGTGGTAATTTTAGAATTGTTCCGACAGTGTGGTATTTTTAGAATTTTTCCGACAGTGTGGTATTTTTAGAATTGTTCTGACAGTGTGGTATTTTTAGAATTGTTCTGACAGTGTGGTATTTTTAGAATTGTTCTGACTGTGGTATTTTTAGAATTGTTCTGACAGTGTGGTAATAATAGAATTGTTCCGACAGTGTGGTATTTTTAGAATTGTTCCGACAGTGTGGTATTTTTAGAATTGTTCCGACAGTGTGGTATTTTTAGAATTGTTCTGACAGTGTGGTATTTTTAGAATTGTTCCTACAGTGTGGTATTTTTAGAATTGTTCCGACAGTGTGGTATTTTTAGAATTGTTCTGACAGTGTGGTAATTTTAGAATTGTTCTGACAGTGTGGTATTTCTAGAATTGTTCTGACAGTGTGGTATTCTTAGAATTGTTCCGACAGTGTGGTATTTTTAGAATTGTTCTGACAGTGTGGTATTTTTAGAATTGTTCCGACAGTGTGGTATTTTTAGAATTGTTCCGACAGTGTGGTATTTTGAAATTGTTCCGACAGTATGGTTTTTTGAAATTGTTCCGACAGTGTGGTATTTTGGAATTGTTCCGACAGTGTGGTATTTTGGAATTGTTCCGACAGTGTGGTATTTTTAGAATTGTTCTGACAGTGTGGTATTTTTAGAATTGTTCCTACAGTGTGGTATTTTTAGAATTGTTCCGACAGTGTGGTATTTTTAGAATTGTTCTGACAGTGTGGTAATTTTAGAATTGTTCTGACAGTGTGGTATTTCTAGAATTGTTCTGACAGTGTGGTATTCTTAGAATTGTTCCGACAGTGTGGTATTTTTAGAATTGTTCTGACAGTGTGGTATTTTTAGAATTGTTCCGACAGTGTGGTATTTTTAGAATTGTTCCGACAGTGTGGTATTTTGAAATTGTTCCGACAGTATGGTTTTTTGAAATTGTTCCGACAGTGTGGTATTTTGGAATTGTTCCGACAGTGTGGTATTTTGGAATTGTTCCGACAGTGTGGTATTTTTAGAATTGTTCCGACAGTGTGGTATTTTGGAATTATTCCGACAGTGTGGTATTTTGGAATTGTTCCGACAGTGTGATATTTTTGGAATTGTTCCGACAGTTTGGTATTTTTAGAATTGTTCCGACAGTGTAATATTTTGGAATTGTTCAGACAGTGTGGTATTTTTAGAATTGTTCCGACAGTGTGGTATTTTTAGAATTTTTCCAACAGTGTGGTATTTGGGAATTGTTCCGACAGTGTGGTATTTTTAGAATTGTTCCGACAGTGTGGTATTCTTAGAATTGTTCCGACAGTGTGGGATTTTGGAATTGCTCCGACGGTGTGGTATTTTTAGAATTGTTCCGAGAGTGTGGTATTTTTGAATTGTTCCGACAGTGTGGTATTTTTAGAATTGTTCCGACAGTGTGGTATTTTTAGAATTGTTCCGACAGTGTGGTATTTTTAGAATTGTTCTGACAGTGTGGTATTTTTAGAATTGTTCCGACAGTGTGGTATTTTTAGAATTGTTCCGATATTGTGGTATTTTTAGAATTGTTCCGACAGTGTGGTATTTTTAGAATTGTTCTGACAGTGTGGTATTTTTAGAATTGTTCCGACAGTGTGGTATTTTTATAATTTTTCCGACAGTGTGGTATTTTTAGAATTGTTCTGACAGTGTGGTATTTTTAGAATTGTTCTGCCAGTGTGGTATTTTTAGAATTGTTCTGACTGTGGTATTTTTAGAATTGTTCTGACAGTGTGGTAATTTTAGAATTGTTCCGACAGTGTGGTATTTTTAGAATTTTTCCGACAGTGTGGTATTTTTAGAATTGTTCTGACAGTGTGGTATTTTTAGAATTGTTCTGACAGTGTGGTATTTTTAGAATTGTTCTGACTGTGGTATTTTTAGAATTGTTCCTACAGTGTGGTATTTTTAGAATTGTTCCGACAGTGTGGTATTTTTAGAATTGTTCTGACAGTGTGGTATTTTTAGAATTGTTCTGACAGTGTGGTATTTCTAGAATTGTTCTGACCGTGTGGTATTTTTAGAATTGTTCTGACAGTGTGGTATTCTTAGAATTGTTCCGACAGTGTGGTATTTTTAGAATTGTTCTGACAGTGTGGTATTTTTAGAATTGTTCCGACAGTGTGGTATTTTTAGAATTGTTCCGACAGTGTGGTATTTTGAAATTGTTCCGACAGTATGGTTTTTTGAAATTGTTCCGACAGTGTGGTATTTTGGAATTGTTCCGACAGTGTGGTATTTTGGAATTGTTCCGACAGTGTGGTATTTTTAGAATTGTTCCGACAGTGTGGTATTTTGGAATTGTTCCGACAGTGTGGTATTTTGGAATTGTTCCGACAGTGTGATATTTTTGGAATTGTTCCGACAGTGTGGTATTTTTAGAATTGTTCCGACAGTGTAATATTTTGGAATTGTTCAGACAGTGTGGTATTTTTAGAATTGTTCCGACAGTGTGGTATTTTTAGAATTGTTCCAACAGTGTGGTATTTGGGAATTGTTCCGACAGTGTGGTATTTTTAGAATTGTTCCGACAGTGTGGTATTCTTAGAATTGTTCCGACAGTGTGGGATTTTGGAATTGCTCCGACGGTGTGGTATTTTTAGAATTTTTCCGAGAGTGTGGTATTTTTGAATTGTTCCGACAGTGTGGTATTTTTAGAATTGATCCGACAGTGTGGTATTTTGGAATTGTTCCGACATTGTGGTATTTTTAGAATTGTTCCGACAGTGTGGTATTTTGGAATTGTTCCGACAGTGTGGTATTTTGGAATTGTTCCGACAGTGTGGTATTTTTAGAATTGTTCCGACAGTGTGGTATTTTTAGAATTGTTCCGACAGTGTAGTATTTTTAGAATTGTTCCGACAGTGTGGTATTTTGGAATTGTTCAGACAGTGTGGTATTTTTAGAATTGTTCCGACAGTGTGGTATTTTTAGAATTGTTCCGACAGTGGTATTTTTAGAATTGTTCCGACAGTGTGGTATTTTTAGAATTGTTCCGACAGTGTGGTATTCTTAGAATTGTTCCGACAGTGTGGGATTTTGGAATTGCTCCGACGGTGTGGTATTTTTAGAATTGTTCCGAGAGTGTGGTATTTTTAGAATTGTTCCGACAGTGTGGTATTTTTAGAATTGATCCGACAGTGTGGTATTTTGGAATTGTTCCGACATTGTGGTATTTTTAGAATTGTTCCGACAGTGTGGTATTTTTAGAATTGTTCCGACAGTGTGGTATTTTGGAATTGTTCCGACAGTGTGGTATTTTGGAATTGTTCCGACAGTGTGGTATTTTTAGAATTGTTCCGACAGTGTGGTATTTTTAGAATTGTTCCGACAGTGTGGTATTTTTAGAATTGTTCCGACAGTGTAGTATTTTTAGAATTGTTCCGACAGTGTGGTATTTTGGAATTGTTCCGACAGTGTGGTATTTTTAGAATTGTTCCGACAGTGTGGTATTTTTAGAATTGTTCCGACACTGGTATTTTTAGAATTGTTCCGACAGTGTGGTATTTTTAGAATTGTTCCGACAGTGTGGTATTTTTAGAATTGTTCCGACAGTGTGGTATTTTTAGAATTGTTCTGACAGTGTGGTATTTTTAGAATTGTTCCGACAGTGTGGTATTTTTAGAATTTTTCCGACAGTGTGGTATTTTTAGAATTGTTCTGACAGTGTGGTATTTTTAGAATTGTTCTGACAGTGTGGTATTTTTAGAATTGTTCTGACTGTGGTATTTTTAGAATTGTTCTGACAGTGTGGTAATTTTAGAATTGTTCCGACAGTGTGGTATTTTTAGAATTTTTCCGACAGTGTGGTATTTTTAGAATTGTTCTGACAGTGTGGTATTTTTAGAATTGTTCTGACAGTGTGGTATTTTTAGAATTGTTCTGACTGTGGTATTTTTAGAATTGTTCTGACAGTGTGGTAATTTTAGAATTGTTCCGACAGTGTGGTATTTTTAGAATTGTTCCGACAGTGTGGTATTTTTAGAATTGTTCCGACAGTGTGGTATTTTTAGAATTGTTCTGACAGTGTGGTATTTTTAGAATTGTTCCTACAGTGTGGTATTTTTAGAATTGTTCCGACAGTGTGGTATTTTTAGAATTGTTCTGACAGTGTGGTATTTTTAGAATTGTTCTGACAGTGTGGTATTTCTAGAATTGTTCTGACCGTGTGGTATTTTTAGAATTGTTCTGACAGTGTGGTATTCTTAGAATTGTTCCGACAGTGTGGTATTTTTAGAATTGTTCTGACAGTGTGGTATTTTTAGAATTGTTCCGACAGTATGGTATTTTTAGAATTGTTCCGACAGTGTGGTATTTTGAAATTGTTCCGACAGTATGGTTTTTTGAAATTGTTCCGACAGTGTGGTATTTTGGAATTGTTCCGACAGTGTGGTATTTTGGAATTGTTCCGACAGTATGGTATTTTTAGAATTGTTCCGACAGTGTGGTATTTTGGAATTGTTCCGACAGTGTGGTATTTTGGAATTGTTCCGACAGTGTGATATTTTTGGAATTGTTCCGACAGTTTGGTATTTTTAGAATTGTTCCGACAGTGTAATATTTTGGAATTGTTCAGACAGTGTGGTATTTTTAGAATTGTTCCGACAGTGTGGTATTTTTAGAATTTTTCCAACAGTGTGGTATTTGGGAATTGTTCCGACAGTGTGGTATTTTTAGAATTGTTCCGACAGTGTGGTATTCTTAGAATTGTTCCGACAGTGTGGGATTTTGGAATTGCTCCGACGGTGTGGTATTTTTAGAATTGTTCCGAGAGTGTGGTATTTTTGAATTGTTCCGACAGTGTGGTATTTTTAGAATTGATCCGACAGTGTGGTATTTTGGAATTGTTCCGACATTGTGGTATTTTTAGAATTGTTCCGACAGTGTGGTATTTTGGAATTGTTCCGACAGTGTGGTATTTTGGAATTGTTCCGACAGTGTGGTATTTTTAGAATTGTTCCGACAGTGTGGTATTTTTAGAATTGTTCCGACAGTGTGGTATTTTTAGAATTGTTCCGACAGTGTAGTATTTTTAGAATTGTTCCGACAGTGTGGTATTTTGGAATTGTTCCGACAGTGTGGTATTTTTAGAATTGTTCCGACAGTGTGGTATTTTTAGAATTGTTCCGACAGTGGTATTTTTAGAATTGTTCCGACAGTGTGGTATTTTTAGAATTGTTCCGACAGTGTGGTATTCTTAGAATTGTTCCGACAGTGTGGGATTTTGGAATTGCTCCGACGGTGTGGTATTTTTAGAATTGTTCCGAGAGTGTGGTATTTTTAGAATTGTTCCGACAGTGTGGTATTTTGGAATTGTTCCGACAGTGTGGTATTTTTAGAATTGTTCCGACAGTGTGGTATTTTTAGAATTGTTCCGACACTGGTATTTTTAGAATTGTTCCGACAGTGTGGTATTTTTAGAATTGTTCTGACAGTGTGGTATTTTTAGAATTGTTCCGACAGTGTGGTATTTTTAGAATTGTTCCGACATTGTGGTATTTTTAGAATTGTTCCGACAGTGTGGTATTTTTAGAATTGTTCTGACAGTGTGGTATTTTTAGAATTGTTCCGACAGTGTGGTATTTTTAGAATTTTTCCGACAGTGTGGTATTTTTAGAATTGTTCTGACAGTGTGGTATTTTTAGAATTGTTCTGACAGTGTGGTATTTTTAGAATTGTTCTGACTGTGGTATTTTTAGAATTGTTCTGACAGTGTGGTAATTTTAGAATTGTTCCGACAGTGTGGTATTTTTAGAATTGTTCCGACAGTGTGGTATTTTTAGAATTGTTCCGACAGTGTGGTATTTTGGAATTGTTCCGACAGTGTGGTATTTTTAGAATTGTTCTGACAGTGTGGTATTTTTAGAATTGTTCCGACAGTGTGGTATTTTTAGAATTGTTCCGACAGTGTGGTATTTTTAGAATTGTTCCCACAGTGTGGTATTTTTAGAATTGTTCCGACAGTGTGGTATTTTTAGAATTGTTCCGACAGTGTGGTATTTTTAGAATTGTTCCGACAGTGTGGTATTTTTAGAATTGTTCCGACAGTGTGGTATTTTGGAATTGTTCCGACATTGTGGTATTTTTAGAATTGTTCCGACAGTGTGGTATTTTTAGAATTGTTCAGAAAGTGTGGTATTTTGGAATTGTTCCGACAGTGTGGTATTTTTAGAATTGTTCCGACAATGTTGTATTTCTAGAATTGTTCTGACAGTGTGGTATTTTGTAATTGTTCCGACAGTGTGGTATTTTTAGAATCGTTCCGACAGTATGGTATCTTTAGAATTGTTCCGACAGTGTGGTATTTTTAGAATTGTTCTGACAGTGTGGTATTTTTAGAATTGTTCCGACAGTGTGGTATTTTTAGAATTTTTCCGACAGTGTGGTATTTTTAGAATTGTTCTGACAGTGTGGTATTTTTAGAATTGTTCTGACAGTGTGGTATTTTTAGAATTGTTCTGACTGTGGTATTTTTAGAATTGTTCTGACAGTGTGGTAATTTTAGAATTGTTCCGACAGTGTGGTATTTTTAGAATTTTTCCGACAGTGTGGTATTTTTAGAATTGTTCTGACAGTGTGGTATTTTTAGAATTGTTCTGACAGTGTGGTATTTTTAGAATTGTTCTGACTGTGGTATTTTTAGAATTGTTCTGACAGTGTGGTAATTTTAGAATTGTACCGACAGTGTGGTATTTTTAGAATTGTTCCGACAGTGTGGTATTTTTAGAATTGTTCCGACAGTGTGGTATTTTTAGAATTGTTCTGACAGTGTGGTATTTTTAGAATTGTTCCTACAGTGTGGTATTTTTAGAATTGTTCCGACAGTGTGGTATTTTTAGAATTGTTCTGACAGTGTGGTATTTTTAGAATTGTTCTGACAGTGTGGTATTTCTAGAATTGTTCTGACCGTGTGGTATTTTTAGAATTGTTCTGACAGTGTGGTATTCTTAGAATTGTTCCGACAGTGTGGTATTTTTAGAATTGTTCTGACAGTGTGGTATTTTTAGAATTGTTCCGACAGTATGGTATTTTTAGAATTGTTCCGACAGTGTGGTATTTTGAAATTGTTCCGACAGTATGGTTTTTTGAAATTGTTCCGACAGTGTGGTATTTTGGAATTGTTCCGACAGTGTGGTATTTTGGAATTGTTCCGACAGTATGGTATTTTTAGAATTGTTCCGACAGTGTGGTATTTTGGAATTGTTCCGACAGTGTGGTATTTTGGAATTGTTCCGACAGTGTGATATTTTTGGAATTGTTCCGACAGTTTGGTATTTTTAGAATTGTTCCGACAGTGTAATATTTTGGAATTGTTCAGACAGTGTGGTATTTTTAGAATTGTTCGGACAGTGTGGTATTTTTAGAATTGTTCCGACAGTGTGGTATTTTTAGAATTGTTCCGACAGTGTGGTATTTTTAGAAAAGTTCCAACAGTGTGGTATTTTGGAATTGTTCCGACAGTGTGGTATTTTTAGAATTGTTCCGACAGTGTGGTATTATTAGAATTGTTCCGACAGTGTGGGATTTTGGAATTGTTCCGACAGTGTGGTATTTTTAGAATTGTTCCGACAGTGTGGTATTTTTAGAATTGTTCCGACAGTGTGGTATTTTTAGAATTGTTCCGACAGTGTGGTATTTTGGAATTGTTCCGACATTGTGGTATTTTTAGAATTGTTCCGACAGTGTGGTATTTTTAGAATTGTTCCGACAGTGTGGTATTTTGGAATTGTTCCGACAGTGTGGTATTTTGGAATTGTTCCGACAGTGTGGTATTTTTAGAATTGTTCTGACAGTGTGGTATTTTTAGAATCGTTCCGACAGTGTGGTATTTTTAGAATTGTTCCGACAGTGTGGTATTTTGGAATTGTTCCGACAGTGTGGTATTTTTAGAATTGTTCCGACAGTGTGGTATTTTTAGAATTGTTCCGACAGTGTGGTATTTTTAGAATTGTTCCGACAGTGTGGTATTTTTAGAATTGTTCCGACAGTGTGGTATTTTTAGAATTGTTCCGACAGTGTGGTATTTTTAGAATTGTTCCGACAGTGTGGTATTTTTAGAATTGTTCTGACAGTGTGGTATTTTTAGAATTGTTCCGACAGTGTGGTATTTTTAGAATTGTTCCGACAGTGTGGTATTTTTAGAATTGTTCCGACAGTGGTATTTTTAGAATTGTTCTGACAGTGTGGTATTTTTAGAATTGTTCCGACAGTGTGGTATTTTTAGAATTGTTCCGACAGTGTGGTATTTTTAGAATTGTTCTGACAGTGTGGTATTTTTAGAATTGTTCTGACAGTGTGGTATTTCTAGAATTGTTCTGACCGTGTGGTATTTTTTGAATTGTTCTGACAGTGTGGTATTCTTAGAATTGTTCCGACAGTGTGGTATTTTTAGAATTGTTCTGACAGTGTGGTATTTTTAGAATTGTTCCGACAGTGTGGTATTTTTAGAATTGTTCCGACAATGTGGTATTTTTAGAATTATTCCGACAGTGTGGTATTTTGAAATTGTTCCGACAGTATGGTTTTTTGAAATTGTTCCGACAATGTGGTATTTTGGAATTGTTCCGACAGTGTGGTATTTTGGAATTGTTCCGACAGTGTGGTATTTTTAGAATTGTTCCGACAGTGTGGTATTTTGGAATTGTTCCGACAGTGTGGTATTTTGGAATTGTTCCGACAGTGTGATATTTTTGGAATTGTTCCGACAGTGTGGTATTTTTAGAATTGTTCCGACAGTGTAATATTTTGGAATTGTTCAGACAGTGTGGTATTTTTAGAATTGTTCGGACAGTGTGGTATTTTTAGAATTGTTCCAACAGTGTGGTATTTGGGAATTGTTCCGACAGTGTGGTATTTTTAGAATTGTTCCGACAGTGTGGTATTCTTAGAATTGTTCCGACAGTGTGGGATTTTGGAATTGCTCCGACGGTGTGGTATTTTTAGAATTGTTCCGAGAGTGTGGTATTTTTAGAATTGTTCCCAGTGTGGTATTTTTAGAATTGATCCGACAGTGTGGTATTTTGGAATTGTTCCGACATTGTGGTATTTTTAGAATTGTTCCGACAGTGTGGTATTTTGGAATTGTTCCGACAGTGTGGTATTTTGGAATTGTTCGGACAGTGTGGTATTTTTAGAATTGTTCCAACAGTGTGGTATTTGGGAATTGTTCCGACAGTGTGGTATTTTTAGAATTGTTCCGACAGTGTGGTATTCTTAGAATTGTTCCGACAGTGTGGGATTTTGGAATTGCTCCGACAGTGTGGTATTTTTAGAATTGTTCCGAGAGTGTGGTATTTTTAGAATTGTTCCGACAGTGTGGTATTTTTAGAATTGATCCGACAGTGTGGTATTTTGGAATTGTTCCGACAGTGTGGTATTTTTAGAATTGTTCCGACAGTGTGGTATTTTTAGAATTGTTCCGACAGTGTAGTATTTTTAGAATTGTTCCGACAGTGTGGTATTTTGGAATTGTTCCGACAGTGTGGTATTTTTAGAATTGTTCCGACAGTGTGGTATTTTTAGAATTGTTCCGACACTGGTATTTTTAGAATTGTTCCGACAGTGTGGTATTTTTAGAATTGTTCCGACAGTGTGGTATTTTTAGAATTGTTCCGACAGTGTGGTATTTATAGAATTGTTCCGACAGTGTGGTATTTTTAGAATTGTTCCGACAGTGTGGTATTTTTAGAATTGTTCTGACAGTGTGGTATTTTTAGAATTGTTCCGACAGTGTGGTATTTTTAGAATTGTTCCGACATTGTGGTATTTTTGGAATTGTTCCGACAGTGTGGTATTTTTAGAATTGTTCTGACAGTGTGGTATTTTTAGAATTGTTCCGACAGTGTGGTATTTTTATAATTTTTCCGACAGTGTGGTATTTTTAGAATTGTTCTGACAGTGTGGTATTTTTAGAATTGTTCTGACAGTGTGGTATTTTTAGAATTGTTCTGACTGTGGTATTTTTAGAATTGTTCTGACAGTGTGGTAATTTTAGAATTGTTCCGACAGTGTGGTATTTTTAGAATTTTTCCGACAGTGTGGTATTTTGGAATTGTTCCGACAGTGTGGTATTTTGGAATTGTTCCGACAGTGTGATATTTTTGGAATTGTTCCGACAGTGTGGTATTTTTAGAATTGTTCCGACCGTGTAATATTTTGGAATTGTTCAGACAGTGTGGTATTTTTAGAATTGTTCCGACAGTGTGGTATTTTTAGAATTGTTCCAACAGTGTGGTATTTTGGAATTGTTCCGACAGTGTGGTATTTTGGAATTGTTCCGACAGTGTGATATTTTTGGAATTGTTCCGACAGTGTGGTATTTTTAGAATTGTTCCGACAGTGTAATATTTTGGAATTGTTCAGACAGTGTGGCATTTTTAGAATTGTTCCGACAGTGTGGTATTTTTAGAATTGTTCCAACAGTGTGGTATTTGGGAATTGTTCCGACAGTGTGGTATTTTTAGAATTGTTCCGACAGTGTGGTATTCTTAGAATTGTTCCGACAGTGTGGGATTTTGGAATTGCTCCGACGGTGTGGTATTTTTAGAATTGTTCCGAGAGTGTGGTATTTTTGAATTGTTCCGACAGTGTGGTATTTTTAGAATTGATCCGACAGTGTGGTATTTTGGAATTGTTCCGACATTGTGGTATTTTTAGAATTGTTCCGACAGTGTGGTATTTTGGAATTGTTCCGACAGTGTGGTATTTTGGAATTGTTCCGACAGTGTGGTATTTTTAGAATTGTTCCGACAGTGTGGTATTTTTAGAATTGTTCCGACAGTGTGGTATTTTTAGAATTGTTCCGACAGTGTAGTATTTTTAGAATTGTTCCGACAGTGTGGTATTTTGGAATTGTTCAGACAGTGTGGTATTTTTAGAATTGTTCCGACAGTGTGGTATTTTTAGAATTGTTCCGACAGTGGTATTTTTAGAATTGTTCCGACAGTGTGGTATTTTTAGAATTGTTCCGACAGTGTGGTATTCTTAGAATTGTTCCGACAGTGTGGGATTTTAGAATTGCTCCGACGGTGTGGTATTTTTAGAATTGTTCCGAGAGTGTGGTATTTTTAGAATTGTTCCGACAGTGTGGTATTTTTAGAATTGATCCGACAGTGTGGTATTTTGGAATTGTTCCGACATTGTGGTATTTTTAGAATTGTTCCGACAGTGTGGTATTTTTAGAATTGTTCCGACAGTGTGGTATTTTGGAATTGTTCCGACAGTGTGGTATTTTGGAATTGTTCCGACAGTGTGGTATTTTTAGAATTGTTCCGACAGTGTGGTATTTTTAGAATTGTTCCGACAGTGTGGTATTTTTAGAATTGTTCCGACAGTGTAGTATTTTTAGAATTGTTCCGACAGTGTGGTATTTTGGAATTGTTCCGACAGTGTGGTATTTTTAGAATTGTTCCGACAGTGTGGTATTTTTAGAATTGTTCCGACACTGGTATTTTTAGAATTGTTCCGACAGTGTGGTATTTTTAGAATTGTTCCGACAGTGTGGTATTTTTAGAATTGTTCCGACAGTGTGGTATTTTTAGAATTGTTCTGACAGTGTGGTATTTTTAGAATTGTTCCGACAGTGTGGTATTTTTAGAATTTTTCCGACAGTGTGGTATTTTTAGAATTGTTCTGACAGTGTGGTATTTTTAGAATTGTTCTGACAGTGTGGTATTTTTAGAATTGTTCTGACTGTGGTATTTTTAGAATTGTTCTGACATTGTGGTAATTTTAGAATTGTTCCGACAGTGTGGTATTTTTAGAATTTTTCCGACAGTGTGGTATTTTTAGAATTGTTCTGACAGTGTGGTATTTTTAGAATTGTTCTGACAGTGTGGTATTTTTAGAATTGTTCTGACTGTGGTATTTTTAGAATTGTTCTGACAGTGTGGTAATAATAGAATTGTTCCGACAGTGTGGTATTTTTAGAATTGTTCCGACAGTGTGGTATTTTTAGAATTGTTCCGACAGTGTGGTATTTTTAGAATTGTTCTGACAGTGTGGTATTTTTAGAATTGTTCCTACAGTGTGGTATTTTTAGAATTGTTCCGACAGTGTGGTATTTTTAGAATTGTTCTGACAGTGTGGTAATTTTAGAATTGTTCTGACAGTGTGGTATTTCTAGAATTGTTCTGACAGTGTGGTATTCTTAGAATTGTTCCGACAGTGTGGTATTTTTAGAATTGTTCTGACAGTGTGGTATTTTTAGAATTGTTCCGACAGTGTGGTATTTTTAGAATTGTTCCGACAGTGTGGTATTTTGAAATTGTTCCGACAGTATGGTTTTTTGAAATTGTTCCGACAGTGTGGTATTTTGGAATTGTTCCGACAGTGTGGTATTTTGGAATTGTTCCGACAGTGTGGTATTTTTAGAATTGTTCTGACAGTGTGGTATTTTTAGAATTGTTCCTACAGTGTGGTATTTTTAGAATTGTTCCGACAGTGTGGTATTTTTAGAATTGTTCTGACAGTGTGGTAATTTTAGAATTGTTCTGACAGTGTGGTATTTCTAGAATTGTTCTGACAGTGTGGTATTCTTAGAATTGTTCCGACAGTGTGGTATTTTTAGAATTGTTCTGACAGTGTGGTATTTTTAGAATTGTTCCGACAGTGTGGTATTTTTAGAATTGTTCCGACAGTGTGGTATTTTGAAATTGTTCCGACAGTATGGTTTTTTGAAATTGTTCCGACAGTGTGGTATTTTGGAATTGTTCCGACAGTGTGGTATTTTGGAATTGTTCCGACAGTGTGGTATTTTTAGAATTGTTCCGACAGTGTGGTATTTTGGAATTATTCCGACAGTGTGGTATTTTGGAATTGTTCCGACAGTGTGATATTTTTGGAATTGTTCCGACAGTTTGGTATTTTTAGAATTGTTCCGACAGTGTAATATTTTGGAATTGTTCAGACAGTGTGGTATTTTTAGAATTGTTCCGACAGTGTGGTATTTTTAGAATTTTTCCAACAGTGTGGTATTTGGGAATTGTTCCGACAGTGTGGTATTTTTAGAATTGTTCCGACAGTGTGGTATTCTTAGAATTGTTCCGACAGTGTGGGATTTTGGAATTGCTCCGACGGTGTGGTATTTTTAGAATTGTTCCGAGAGTGTGGTATTTTTGAATTGTTCCGACAGTGTGGTATTTTTAGAATTGATCCGACAGTGTGGTATTTTGGAATTGTTCCGACAGTGTGGTATTTTTAGAATTGTTCCGACAGTGTGGTATTTTTAGAATTGTTCCGACAGTGTGGTATTTTTAGAATTGTTCCGACAGTGTAGTATTTTTAGAATTGTTCCGACAGTGTGGTATTTTGGAATTGTTCCGACAGTGTGGTATTTTTAGAATTGTTCCGACAGTGTGGTATTTTTAGAATTGTTCCGACACTGGTATTTTTAGAATTGTTCCGACAGTGTGGTATTTTTAGAATTGTTCCGACAGTGTGGTATTTTTAGAATTGTTCCGACAGTGTGGTATTTATAGAATTGTTCCGACAGTGTGGTATTTTTAGAATTGTTCCGACAGTGTGGTATTTTTAGAATTGTTCTGACAGTGTGGTATTTTTAGAATTGTTCCGACAGTGTGGTATTTTTAGAATTGTTCCGATATTGTGGTATTTTTAGAATTGTTCCGACAGTGTGGTATTTTTAGAATTGTTCTGACAGTGTGGTATTTTTAGAATTGTTCCGACAGTGTGGTATTTTTATAATTTTTCCGACAGTGTGGTATTTTTAGAATTGTTCTGACAGTGTGGTATTTTTAGAATTGTTCTGCCAGTGTGGTATTTTTAGAATTGTTCTGACTGTGGTATTTTTAGAATTGTTCTGACAGTGTGGTAATTTTAGAATTGTTCCGACAGTGTGGTATTTTTAGAATTTTTCCGACAGTGTGGTATTTTTAGAATTGTTCTGACAGTGTGGTATTTTTAGAATTGTTCTGACAGTGTGGTATTTTTAGAATTGTTCTGACTGTGGTATTTTTAGAATTGTTCCTACAGTGTGGTATTTTTAGAATTGTTCCGACAGTGTGGTATTTTTAGAATTGTTCTGACAGTGTGGTATTTTTAGAATTGTTCTGACAGTGTGGTATTTCTAGAATTGTTCTGACCGTGTGGTATTTTTAGAATTGTTCTGACAGTGTGGTATTCTTAGAATTGTTCCGACAGTGTGGTATTTTTAGAATTGTTCTGACAGTGTGGTATTTTTAGAATTGTTCCGACAGTGTGGTATTTTTAGAATTGTTCCGACAGTGTGGTATTTTGAAATTGTTCCGACAGTATGGTTTTTTGAAATTGTTCCGACAGTGTGGTATTTTGGAATTGTTCCGACAGTGTGGTATTTTGGAATTGTTCCGACAGTGTGGTATTTTTAGAATTGTTCCGACAGTGTGGTATTTTGGAATTGTTCCGACAGTGTGGTATTTTGGAATTGTTCCGACAGTGTGATATTTTTGGAATTGTTCCGACAGTGTGGTATTTTTAGAATTGTTCCGACAGTGTAATATTTTGGAATTGTTCAGACAGTGTGGTATTTTTAGAATTGTTCCGACAGTGTGGTATTTTTAGAATTGTTCCAACAGTGTGGTATTTGGGAATTGTTCCGACAGTGTGGTATTTTTAGAATTGTTCCGACAGTGTGGTATTCTTAGAATTGTTCCGACAGTGTGGGATTTTGGAATTGCTCCGACGGTGTGGTATTTTTAGAATTTTTCCGAGAGTGTGGTATTTTTGAATTGTTCCGACAGTGTGGTATTTTTAGAATTGATCCGACAGTGTGGTATTTTGGAATTGTTCCGACATTGTGGTATTTTTAGAATTGTTCCGACAGTGTGGTATTTTGGAATTGTTCCGACAGTGTGGTATTTTGGAATTGTTCCGACAGTGTGGTATTTTTAGAATTGTTCCGACAGTGTGGTATTTTTAGAATTGTTCCGACAGTGTAGTATTTTTAGAATTGTTCCGACAGTGTGGTATTTTGGAATTGTTCAGACAGTGTGGTATTTTTAGAATTGTTCCGACAGTGTGGTATTTTTAGAATTGTTCCGACAGTGGTATTTTTAGAATTGTTCCGACAGTGTGGTATTTTTAGAATTGTTCCGACAGTGTGGTATTCTTAGAATTGTTCCGACAGTGTGGGATTTTGGAATTGCTCCGACGGTGTGGTATTTTTAGAATTGTTCCGAGAGTGTGGTATTTTTAGAATTGTTCCGACAGTGTGGTATTTTTAGAATTGATCCGACAGTGTGGTATTTTGGAATTGTTCCGACATTGTGGTATTTTTAGAATTGTTCCGACAGTGTGGTATTTTTAGAATTGTTCCGACAGTGTGGTATTTTGGAATTGTTCCGACAGTGTGGTATTTTGGAATTGTTCCGACAGTGTGGTATTTTTAGAATTGTTCCGACAGTGTGGTATTTTTAGAATTGTTCCGACAGTGTGGTATTTTTAGAATTGTTCCGACAGTGTAGTATTTTTAGAATTGTTCCGACAGTGTGGTATTTTGGAATTGTTCCGACAGTGTGGTATTTTTAGAATTGTTCCGACAGTGTGGTATTTTTAGAATTGTTCCGACACTGGTATTTTTAGAATTGTTCCGACAGTGTGGTATTTTTAGAATTGTTCCGACAGTGTGGTATTTTTAGAATTGTTCCGACAGTGTGGTATTTTTAGAATTGTTCTGACAGTGTGGTATTTTTAGAATTGTTCCGACAGTGTGGTATTTTTAGAATTTTTCCGACAGTGTGGTATTTTTAGAATTGTTCTGACAGTGTGGTATTTTTAGAATTGTTCTGACAGTGTGGTATTTTTAGAATTGTTCTGACTGTGGTATTTTTAGAATTGTTCTGACAGTGTGGTAATTTTAGAATTGTTCCGACAGTGTGGTATTTTTAGAATTTTTCCGACAGTGTGGTATTTTTAGAATTGTTCTGACAGTGTGGTATTTTTAGAATTGTTCTGACAGTGTGGTATTTTTAGAATTGTTCTGACTGTGGTATTTTTAGAATTGTTCTGACAGTGTGGTAATTTTAGAATTGTTCCGACAGTGTGGTATTTTTAGAATTGTTCCGACAGTGTGGTATTTTTAGAATTGTTCCGACAGTGTGGTATTTTTAGAATTGTTCTGACAGTGTGGTATTTTTAGAATTGTTCCTACAGTGTGGTATTTTTAGAATTGTTCCGACAGTGTGGTATTTTTAGAATTGTTCTGACAGTGTGGTATTTTTAGAATTGTTCTGACAGTGTGGTATTTCTAGAATTGTTCTGACCGTGTGGTATTTTTAGAATTGTTCTGACAGTGTGGTATTCTTAGAATTGTTCCGACAGTGTGGTATTTTTAGAATTGTTCTGACAGTGTGGTATTTTTAGAATTGTTCCGACAGTATGGTATTTTTAGAATTGTTCCGACAGTGTGGTATTTTGAAATTGTTCCGACAGTATGGTTTTTTGAAATTGTTCCGACAGTGTGGTATTTTGGAATTGTTCCGACAGTGTGGTATTTTGGAATTGTTCCGACAGTATGGTATTTTTAGAATTGTTCCGACAGTGTGGTATTTTGGAATTGTTCCGACAGTGTGGTATTTTGGAATTGTTCCGACAGTGTGATATTTTTGGAATTGTTCCGACAGTTTGGTATTTTTAGAATTGTTCCGACAGTGTAATATTTTGGAATTGTTCAGACAGTGTGGTATTTTTAGAATTGTTCCGACAGTGTGGTATTTTTAGAATTTTTCCAACAGTGTGGTATTTGGGAATTGTTCCGACAGTGTGGTATTTTTAGAATTGTTCCGACAGTGTGGTATTCTTAGAATTGTTCCGACAGTGTGGGATTTTGGAATTGCTCCGACGGTGTGGTATTTTTAGAATTGTTCCGAGAGTGTGGTATTTTTGAATTGTTCCGACAGTGTGGTATTTTTAGAATTGATCCGACAGTGTGGTATTTTGGAATTGTTCCGACATTGTGGTATTTTTAGAATTGTTCCGACAGTGTGGTATTTTGGAATTGTTCCGACAGTGTGGTATTTTTAGAATTGTTCCGACAGTGTGGTATTTTTAGAATTGTTCCGACACTGGTATTTTTAGAATTGTTCCGACAGTGTGGTATTTTTAGAATTGTTCCGACAGTGTGGTATTTTTAGAATTGTTCCGACAGTGTGGTATTTATAGAATTGTTCCGACAGTGTGGTATTTTTAGAATTGTTCCGACAGTGTGGTATTTTTAGAATTGTTCCGATATTGTGGTATTTTTAGAATTGTTCCGACAGTGTGGTATTTTTAGAATTGTTCTGACAGTGTGGTATTTTTAGAATTGTTCCGACAGTGTGGTATTTTTATAATTTTTCCGACAGTGTGGTATTTTTAGAATTGTTCTGACAGTGTGGTATTTTTAGAATTGTTCTGCCAGTGTGGTATTTTTAGAATTGTTCTGACTGTGGTATTTTTAGAATTGTTCTGACAGTGTGGTAATTTTAGAATTGTTCCGACAGTGTGGTATTTTTAGAATTTTTCCGACAGTGTGGTATTTTTAGAATTGTTCTGACAGTGTGGTATTTTTAGAATTGTTCTGACAGTGTGGTATTTTTAGAATTGTTCTGACTGTGGTATTTTTAGAATTGTTCCTACAGTGTGGTATTTTTAGAATTGTTCCGACAGTGTGGTATTTTTAGAATTGTTCTGACAGTGTGGTATTTTTAGAATTGTTCTGACAGTGTGGTATTTCTAGAATTGTTCTGACCGTGTGGTATTTTTAGAATTGTTCTGACAGTGTGGTATTCTTAGAATTGTTCCGACAGTGTGGTATTTTTAGAATTGTTCTGACAGTGTGGTATTTTTAGAATTGTTCCGACAGTGTGGTATTTTTAGAATTGTTCCGACAGTGTGGTATTTTGAAATTGTTCCGACAGTATGGTTTTTTGAAATTGTTCCGACAGTGTGGTATTTTGGAATTGTTCCGACAGTGTGGTATTTTGGAATTGTTCCGACAGTGTGGTATTTTTAGAATTGTTCCGACAGTGTGGTATTTTGGAATTGTTCCGACAGTGTGGTATTTTGGAATTGTTCCGACAGTGTGATATTTTTGGAATTGTTCCGACAGTGTGGTATTTTTAGAATTGTTCCGACAGTGTAATATTTTGGAATTGTTCAGACAGTGTGGTATTTTTAGAATTGTTCCGACAGTGTGGTATTTTTAGAATTGTTCCAACAGTGTGGTATTTGGGAATTGTTCCGACAGTGTGGTATTTTTAGAATTGTTCCGACAGTGTGGTATTCTTAGAATTGTTCCGACAGTGTGGGATTTTGGAATTGCTCCGACGGTGTGGTATTTTTAGAATTTTTCCGAGAGTGTGGTATTTTTGAATTGTTCCGACAGTGTGGTATTTTTAGAATTGATCCGACAGTGTGGTATTTTGGAATTGTTCCGACATTGTGGTATTTTTAGAATTGTTCCGACAGTGTGGTATTTTGGAATTGTTCCGACAGTGTGGTATTTTGGAATTGTTCCGACAGTGTGGTATTTTTAGAATTGTTCCGACAGTGTGGTATTTTTAGAATTGTTCCGACAGTGTAGTATTTTTAGAATTGTTCCGACAGTGTGGTATTTTGGAATTGTTCAGACAGTGTGGTATTTTTAGAATTGTTCCGACAGTGTGGTATTTTTAGAATTGTTCCGACAGTGGTATTTTTAGAATTGTTCCGACAGTGTGGTATTTTTAGAATTGTTCCGACAGTGTGGTATTCTTAGAATTGTTCCGACAGTGTGGGATTTTGGAATTGCTCCGACGGTGTGGTATTTTTAGAATTGTTCCGAGAGTGTGGTATTTTTAGAATTGTTCCGACAGTGTGGTATTTTTAGAATTGATCCGACAGTGTGGTATTTTGGAATTGTTCCGACATTGTGGTATTTTTAGAATTGTTCCGACAGTGTGGTATTTTTAGAATTGTTCCGACAGTGTGGTATTTTGGAATTGTTCCGACAGTGTGGTATTTTGGAATTGTTCCGACAGTGTGGTATTTTTAGAATTGTTCCGACAGTGTGGTATTTTTAGAATTGTTCCGACAGTGTGGTATTTTTAGAATTGTTCCGACAGTGTAGTATTTTTAGAATTGTTCCGACAGTGTGGTATTTTGGAATTGTTCCGACAGTGTGGTATTTTTAGAATTGTTCCGACAGTGTGGTATTTTTAGAATTGTTCCGACACTGGTATTTTTAGAATTGTTCCGACAGTGTGGTATTTTTAGAATTGTTCCGACAGTGTGGTATTTTTAGAATTGTTCCGACAGTGTGGTATTTTTAGAATTGTTCTGACAGTGTGGTATTTTTAGAATTGTTCCGACAGTGTGGTATTTTTAGAATTTTTCCGACAGTGTGGTATTTTTAGAATTGTTCTGACAGTGTGGTATTTTTAGAATTGTTCTGACAGTGTGGTATTTTTAGAATTGTTCTGACTGTGGTATTTTTAGAATTGTTCTGACAGTGTGGTAATTTTAGAATTGTTCCGACAGTGTGGTATTTTTAGAATTTTTCCGACAGTGTGGTATTTTTAGAATTGTTCTGACAGTGTGGTATTTTTAGAATTGTTCTGACAGTGTGGTATTTTTAGAATTGTTCTGACTGTGGTATTTTTAGAATTGTTCTGACAGTGTGGTAATTTTAGAATTGTTCCGACAGTGTGGTATTTTTAGAATTGTTCCGACAGTGTGGTATTTTTAGAATTGTTCCGACAGTGTGGTATTTTTAGAATTGTTCTGACAGTGTGGTATTTTTAGAATTGTTCCTACAGTGTGGTATTTTTAGAATTGTTCCGACAGTGTGGTATTTTTAGAATTGTTCTGACAGTGTGGTATTTTTAGAATTGTTCTGACAGTGTGGTATTTCTAGAATTGTTCTGACCGTGTGGTATTTTTAGAATTGTTCTGACAGTGTGGTATTCTTAGAATTGTTCCGACAGTGTGGTATTTTTAGAATTGTTCTGACAGTGTGGTATTTTTAGAATTGTTCCGACAGTATGGTATTTTTAGAATTGTTCCGACAGTGTGGTATTTTGAAATTGTTCCGACAGTATGGTTTTTTGAAATTGTTCCGACAGTGTGGTATTTTGGAATTGTTCCGACAGTGTGGTATTTTGGAATTGTTCCGACAGTATGGTATTTTTAGAATTGTTCCGACAGTGTGGTATTTTGGAATTGTTCCGACAGTGTGGTATTTTGGAATTGTTCCGACAGTGTGATATTTTTGGAATTGTTCCGACAGTTTGGTATTTTTAGAATTGTTCCGACAGTGTAATATTTTGGAATTGTTCAGACAGTGTGGTATTTTTAGAATTGTTCCGACAGTGTGGTATTTTTAGAATTTTTCCAACAGTGTGGTATTTGGGAATTGTTCCGACAGTGTGGTATTTTTAGAATTGTTCCGACAGTGTGGTATTCTTAGAATTGTTCCGACAGTGTGGGATTTTGGAATTGCTCCGACGGTGTGGTATTTTTAGAATTGTTCCGAGAGTGTGGTATTTTTGAATTGTTCCGACAGTGTGGTATTTTTAGAATTGATCCGACAGTGTGGTATTTTGGAATTGTTCCGACATTGTGGTATTTTTAGAATTGTTCCGACAGTGTGGTATTTTGGAATTGTTCCGACAGTGTGGTATTTTGGAATTGTTCCGACAGTGTGGTATTTTTAGAATTGTTCCGACAGTGTGGTATTTTTAGAATTGTTCCGACAGTGTGGTATTTTTAGAATTGTTCCGACAGTGTAGTATTTTTAGAATTGTTCCGACAGTGTGGTATTTTGGAATTGTTCCGACAGTGTGGTATTTTTAGAATTGTTCCGACAGTGTGGTATTTTTAGAATTGTTCCGACAGTGGTATTTTTAGAATTGTTCCGACAGTGTGGTATTTTTAGAATTGTTCCGACAGTGTGGTATTCTTAGAATTGTTCCGACAGTGTGGGATTTTGGAATTGCTCCGACGGTGTGGTATTTTTAGAATTGTTCCGAGAGTGTGGTATTTTTAGAATTGTTCCGACAGTGTGGTATTTTGGAATTGTTCCGACAGTGTGGTATTTTTAGAATTATTCCGACAGTGTGGTATTTTTAGAATTGTTCCGACACTGGTATTTTTAGAATTGTTCCGACAGTGTGGTATTTTTAGAATTGTTCTGACAGTGTGGTATTTTTAGAATTGTTCCGACAGTGTGGTATTTTTAGAATTGTTCCGACATTGTGGTATTTTTAGAATTGTTCCGACAGTGTGGTATTTTTAGAATTGTTCTGACAGTGTGGTATTTTTAGAATTGTTCCGACAGTGTGGTATTTTTAGAATTTTTCCGACAGTGTGGTATTTTTAGAATTGTTCTGACAGTGTGGTATTTTTAGAATTGTTCTGACAGTGTGGTATTTTTAGAATTGTTCTGACTGTGGTATTTTTAGAATTGTTCTGACAGTGTGGTAATTTTAGAATTGTTCCGACAGTGTGGTATTTTTAGAATTGTTCCGACAGTGTGGTATTTTTAGAATTGTTCCGACAGTGTGGTATTTTGGAATTGTTCCGACAGTGTGGTATTTTTAGAATTGTTCTGACAGTGTGGTATTTTTAGAATTGTTCCGACAGTGTGGTATTTTTAGAATTGTTCCGACAGTGTGGTATTTTTAGAATTGTTCCCACAGTGTGGTATTTTTAGAATTGTTCCGACAGTGTGGTATTTTTAGAATTGTTCCGACAGTGTGGTATTTTTAGAATTGTTCCGACAGTGTGGTATTTTTAGAATTGTTCCGACAGTGTGGTATTTTGGAATTGTTCCGACATTGTGGTATTTTTAGAATTGTTCCGACAGTGTGGTATTTTTAGAATTGTTCAGAAAGTGTGGTATTTTGGAATTGTTCCGACAGTGTGGTATTTTTAGAATTGTTCCGACAATGTTGTATTTCTAGAATTGTTCTGACAGTGTGGTATTTTGTAATTGTTCCGACAGTGTGGTATTTTTAGAATCGTTCCGACAGTATGGTATCTTTAGAATTGTTCCGACAGTGTGGTATTTTTAGAATTGTTCTGACAGTGTGGTATTTTTAGAATTGTTCCGACAGTGTGGTATTTTTAGAATTTTTCCGACAGTGTGGTATTTTTAGAATTGTTCTGACAGTGTGGTATTTTTAGAATTGTTCTGACAGTGTGGTATTTTTAGAATTGTTCTGACTGTGGTATTTTTAGAATTGTTCTGACAGTGTGGTAATTTTAGAATTGTTCCGACAGTGTGGTATTTTTAGAATTTTTCCGACAGTGTGGTATTTTTAGAATTGTTCTGACAGTGTGGTATTTTTAGAATTGTTCTGACAGTGTGGTATTTTTAGAATTGTTCTGACTGTGGTATTTTTAGAATTGTTCTGACAGTGTGGTAATTTTAGAATTGTACCGACAGTGTGGTATTTTTAGAATTGTTCCGACAGTGTGGTATTTTTAGAATTGTTCCGACAGTGTGGTATTTTTAGAATTGTTCTGACAGTGTGGTATTTTTAGAATTGTTCCTACAGTGTGGTATTTTTAGAATTGTTCCGACAGTGTGGTATTTTTAGAATTGTTCTGACAGTGTGGTATTTTTAGAATTGTTCTGACAGTGTGGTATTTCTAGAATTGTTCTGACCGTGTGGTATTTTTAGAATTGTTCTGACAGTGTGGTATTCTTAGAATTGTTCCGACAGTGTGGTATTTTTAGAATTGTTCTGACAGTGTGGTATTTTTAGAATTGTTCCGACAGTATGGTATTTTTAGAATTGTTCCGACAGTGTGGTATTTTGAAATTGTTCCGACAGTATGGTTTTTTGAAATTGTTCCGACAGTGTGGTATTTTGGAATTGTTCCGACAGTGTGGTATTTTGGAATTGTTCCGACAGTATGGTATTTTTAGAATTGTTCCGACAGTGTGGTATTTTGGAATTGTTCCGACAGTGTGGTATTTTGGAATTGTTCCGACAGTGTGATATTTTTGGAATTGTTCCGACAGTTTGGTATTTTTAGAATTGTTCCGACAGTGTAATATTTTGGAATTGTTCAGACAGTGTGGTATTTTTAGAATTGTTCCGACAGTGTGGTATTTTTAGAATTTTTCCAACAGTGTGGTATTTGGGAATTGTTCCGACAGTGTGGTATTTTTAGAATTGTTCCGACAGTGTGGTATTCTTAGAATTGTTCCGACAGTGTGGGATTTTGGAATTGCTCCGACGGTGTGGTATTTTTAGAATTGTTCCGAGAGTGTGGTATTTTTGAATTGTTCCGACAGTGTGGTATTTTTAGAATTGATCCGACAGTGTGGTATTTTGGAATTGTTCCGACATTGTGGTATTTTTAGAATTGTTCCGACAGTGTGGTATTTTGGAATTGTTCCGACAGTGTGGTATTTTGGAATTGTTCCGACAGTGTGGTATTTTTAGAATTGTTCCGACAGTGTGGTATTTTTAGAATTGTTCCGACAGTGTGGTATTTTTAGAATTGTTCCGACAGTGTAGTATTTTTAGAATTGTTCCGACAGTGTGGTATTTTGGAATTGTTCCGACAGTGTGGTATTTTTAGAATTGTTCCGACAGTGTGGTATTTTTAGAATTGTTCCGACAGTGGTATTTTTAGAATTGTTCCGACAGTGTGGTATTTTTAGAATTGTTCCGACAGTGTGGTATTCTTAGAATTGTTCCGACAGTGTGGGATTTTGGAATTGCTCCGACGGTGTGGTATTTTTAGAATTGTTCCGAGAGTGTGGTATTTTTAGAATTGTTCCGACAGTGTGGTATTTTGGAATTGTTCCGACAGTGTGGTATTTTTAGAATTGTTCCGACAGTGTGGTATTTTTAGAATTGTTCCGACACTGGTATTTTTAGAATTGTTCCGACAGTGTGGTATTTTTAGAATTGTTCTGACAGTGTGGTATTTTTAGAATTGTTCCGACAGTGTGGTATTTTTAGAATTGTTCCGACATTGTGGTATTTTTAGAATTGTTCCGACAGTGTGGTATTTTTAGAATTGTTCTGACAGTGTGGTATTTTTAGAATTGTTCCGACAGTGTGGTATTTTTAGAATTTTTCCGACAGTGTGGTATTTTTAGAATTGTTCTGACAGTGTGGTATTTTTAGAATTGTTCTGACAGTGTGGTATTTTTAGAATTGTTCTGACTGTGGTATTTTTAGAATTGTTCTGACAGTGTGGTAATTTTAGAATTGTTCCGACAGTGTGGTATTTTTAGAATTGTTCCGACAGTGTGGTATTTTTAGAATTGTTCCGACAGTGTGGTATTTTGGAATTGTTCCGACAGTGTGGTATTTTTAGAATTGTTCTGACAGTGTGGTATTTTTAGAATTGTTCCGACAGTGTGGTATTTTTAGAATTGTTCCGACAGTGTGGTATTTTTAGAATTGTTCCCACAGTGTGGTATTTTTAGAATTGTTCCGACAGTGTGGTATTTTTAGAATTGTTCCGACAGTGTGGTATTTTTAGAATTGTTCCGACAGTGTGGTATTTTTAGAATTGTTCCGACAGTGTGGTATTTTGGAATTGTTCCGACATTGTGGTATTTTTAGAATTGTTCCGACAGTGTGGTATTTTTAGAATTGTTCAGAAAGTGTGGTATTTTGGAATTGTTCCGACAGTGTGGTATTTTTAGAATTGTTCCGACAATGTTGTATTTCTAGAATTGTTCTGACAGTGTGGTATTTTGTAATTGTTCCGACAGTGTGGTATTTTTAGAATCGTTCCGACAG